>PJRA01000444.1:787568-840758 GCA_016987375.1 Brachionus koreanus | reverse complement strand
ACATTTTCATCTAGAAACGAAAAAAAAATAAAAACATTTTCTCAAATCATTTTATCTTTTTGATTTTTTTTAATTAAGCAGATTTTTAAGTTATAGTTTGGCATATTAATTCACGGAATCAAAAAAATCATTTACCTACCAGTGTTCTAGTTTTAAGAAAAACTGTTTCAAATGTAAAAGATAGGGAATTTTTTATTTGACTGATAGGTTTTAATTTTATCATTTTCTATAAATAATAACTTGAATATAAAAAGCATATTTATGAAATTAATTAAATCATAGATAAAAAATCTCATTAATCATATCATAAAAATCCTTCTAATTTTCTAGTTTAACTTTATCAACACAACTTTTTTAGATAAGATTCGATAATCTTAAAAAATTTGAAATTCTAATGAATTTTAGGTCGCAATGAAATAAAATACTATTTTGATCGCTGTGATTTTGAAAATTTCCAGAAATGTAAAGTTTAATTTTATTTGTTTTTATTAGATTAAAAAAAAAATTATTATTATTTAAATTTTTTCCAATTTTTTTAAAAGCTGACTTGATTGCAGTATTTTTATCATGTCAATGAACCAGTGAAAATTTTGCAGAATCAGTTTACTAATTAAAACTAGAGCTGTGCTTTACGGTCAATTAATTTTGTTAATATGTATAGGCAGACTGGATTTAATAATATTTAGATTTTTTGGGATTTAAACGTTGACAGCAAAAATATGTCTCATTACTTAATTGAAATCTGTCAAATTTTAGATTAGAATCGATTTCTGGCATATCGAAAAATAATAAGAGAATCAACTAGAAAAAAAGTGAAAGCATCTATGCTGTCTCTTAGTAAAAATAAATCATTAAACATCCTCGATAATTAATTCGAGCTGAATAGCAATCAGTCATCTATTGTTATAAAATTAATAAGAAACTTAAAGGCTTTGAGCTTAACTTGTTTAACAAACAAATAATCACATATTCATGACTTTTAACTGAGTTTGGATACTTTAAGCAAATTTGTTCGTGTTGATAAACTAAATTTTTTTACAAATCTCATTAAATTGTCATTCAAGTATGTTTATAGAAGATCAATAGAAAAAAAGAATTTGAATCAAAACTGTTTTGACACAATTTAATTTAATAACTTTTTTTTATTTTATTCAGTGATAGTCTTCATCTCTAAAAGAAAAATATTATTTTTAATTATAGAAATTTATGTAAATTAATAAATAATATGAATTTATTTTCGAGTTTTAATAATTATTTCCCTAGAGTATTTTTTTATAGATAATTTTGAAAATTTAATAGTGATTTATGATTTAATTGATTAGTGGACATAAATTCAACCAAATGATCATTATTTTATAGAGCGCTGTAAATCATTCAAAGTAAATTTGGTTTTTATTTTCAAAATATCAAATAAAATATTGAAAACAAATTAAACTTGAACAAATTTTGTATAAGGATTCTTTTAATAAATGAATTAAGCAAATAATTTTAATTACACATTTTCTTACTAATCAACTAGTAAAGATTTCCTTTTATTTTTTATTAGCAAATGTTAAAGCAATCAAGTATTTAAAAAAAAAAGATTTTGTGAAATTTAGATAATTAGAACAGAAAAAATATTGATGAATCTAATAACTTTTATTCTTTAAATAAAAAGCAAATTTTTTAAATTTAGCATGGTGCAATTAAATACTCTGCAAATATAGCAAAATTTAAGTATTCAGTGAATTAAAAGAAATACTAGGAAGTGAAAATCAAAGCATAGAAAACTTAGAAGATTTGGAAGAAAAACTAAGCGATAAAATCAAAGAAATTTCCTTATTCAATCGAGATTGTAAGAAAAATGGATTAAAAAAACGTAGAATAAAAAAATATTTATTTACCAAATACCCATAAAAGTTGTTTTTAGAAATCGAATTTTAAAAATTATTTATATTAGTTCTTTTAATTAAATTAAATCATGTCACTAAAACAATCATGAAAACACTCATGAATTGATGCAACTTTAAATATTGCATTTTTATTTAGAGATCTAGTAAAAATGTTCAGAAAATAAATTTTTTTAGAATTAGTTTTTGTTTTGTAAAAAATTTCACTGAACCTAAAAAAAAAGATATTTCAATTATAATAAGTGCAGTTCGCAAGCTATTGTCTACTGCTTTTTGGTAAAAAGTATTTTTTTTTACATTTCTAAAGACTGAATTCAAATTAAATTAATTAAATCTTTCTGTAGAATATTGTTTCGTTTTAGAGATAAAAATTCTAAAATAATTTTGAAAAATTTCATGCTAAGCTTTATTGAGGTAAATTTAATAAATTAATGTTATGACTTGACTTTTTTTTTCAGGTGAAGACTAAGAAATTAATTTTGAAAGAGTCAAAAAAAATAAAAATGATTAATTAGTTCTTGCCGTATTATTTCCGATTAAATCGTGTTCGTCTTCTTTTTTTCAAATAATTTTTTTATAGGAAACACTTCAGAATGAATCTAAGTTTTTTTTTCCAGAAGAATTAAATCATTAGTTAAATCAATACTTGATCAAGTGTACAAATAAGTCTTTTTATAATCATTTATTCACCAAGATTTTTTAGAAATAGACCAAAATAAAAAAATTTAAATATTTTTCGAACAAAAAAATTCTAATTCAGGAAAAATACATATAAATAAAAAAAAATTAAAAAAAAAAGAGAAGAAAAAACAATAAAATGAATAATAATTAGTAAAATTAAAATAGAAAGGAAAAATTAGCATTCAAATTATTTTTATTTTTTTAGTTAGTTTGATAAAACTTAAATTTTGTCTTATACACATTATTCTTTTAAATTTAAATTTTTTTTACATCCCCCTCTAGGCGTTAACTGAAATAAATAAATAAATAGTAATAAATGTCAAAATTTAGAATTTATTTGTAACAATTTTCATAAAATTTTTTGGATAATTTTTCCGAAAGATTCTAATAATCAATTATAATTATTAGCCTAAATATATGCTTTGAGTTTAAAATAAGAAAACTAAATATTCTAAATTGAATTTTATAATTTTCTAGCAAATAATCTTCTTAAAATAAAAAAGAAAAATCTAGGCAATTAAATGTGATGGTTTTTTAGCTTCAAGAAAAACACAAAGCCCGCATTAAATTAATTAAATAAATTTCAACAAGATTTTTTTTTTCCGATGTAAATAAATTTAAGTGACCCTTTAAATTAGTCAAGTACTTTAAACAGACCTTAATTAATGAAACTGAATTTTTACTTGTTTACTTACAACAGCATCATGATGCAAATCGATTGAAACTAATGATTGTTTTTCAAATCAGTGAATTAAATTGTCTATTTATTATTAGCTTATTGCTTTGTTTAAAAAAAAACAAAAATAAATTCTTAATATTTGGCAATCAGTGCTTAGTTTGTTTATTTGTATTTTTTTAATTTAAATAATTTATTTAATAAATTAATCTGGATCGATCAGCGCTTCATTTATTCAAAAGTTTTATTTTTTTTTTCTCAAATAAAAGGACAGGTAGTCAGCGATGCAAGTGATCGTGGCCAAATTTGTCTTAAAGCGGATTTATAGTCAAAAATTGGCTCACAATTCTCATGTGTCACTCTAATAAAAATCAATAGGCTGCCTATTTAAAGTTAAATAAATTTCCTGATCGAAAAAATTAAATTTATCTTGAAAAAAAAGCTATTGTGTGAATTTCACCACTAAAATGAATTAAATCTGTCGATATACTTGAAATAGTCTAAGTTACTTCAATGGTTCACTCACTTTTTTTCTATATAATTTTTTTTTGTTTGATAGATTTTTTAATTAAATTTTTTGAGCGCTATGATTTTTCCAATAAAACAAAAAAGTTAATACGGATATTAAAACAGAATCACGATTTCAAAATACTTTTTTAATTTGTGGATTTTTCACTAGCTAATCAATGAAAATCCGAGTGGAAAAAAACTTATTTCGAATTTTTTTTCTAATTTCGCTCAAATTTTATGGATACACACAACTCAGTCCTTATGTACGAAGATTAAATTCAAACAGCAAAACAGAATCAAGTAAGCTCAGATCAAAAATAAATCTTAAACTTGTCTTTACGCCTTTTACAATAAAAATTAATTGATATATTTTGACAATAAGTTTAGAATTTAATGTTTAACTTTAAAAAATAAATTGAAAATGATAATTTTTTAAAATTTTTTAGAACTTTTTTTTTTTAAAGCATCTTAAACAATATTTTAATATTTATTTACAACTGATATAATTAAGACTAATTGAATAGATAATTTGGTTAAATTTTTAATTACTTATTTATAATCAAGATTTCTTATAAAGAAAATAAATGATGTCTTTTCTATTTAAGACAGAAAATATTAATGAAAATAAAGTCCAGAATCAATCCAGAAACAAAAACAGCTTAAATCAAATCAACATGCCACATTTTTTTTCTTATTTTTAAAGCTAATTAGAAACTATTAGGATGTGTCAAAAAATTTTGCTTTTTTCTATCGATCAATAAAAAAAAGCATCTTCAAATCAAAAAAGAGATAAAAGATGATAATCATAAGGAGAAAGATCTGTACTTTAAGCTAGATAAGTAAGAAGATCCCTTTCAGTTCTTCTAGCTGTGTTAGGTTAAGCGTTATCTTGAAAACAAATCCAGCTTTAGTTTGCTCAAAGAAACATAGTTTTCTTGAAATGAAGCATACATTCATTCTGATTGTTCAAAATAAAGTTTTGCATTTATTGCAAAATCCTCTGGAATCAGCTTTAAGTGTATTATTACTACATCAAACAGACAACATCACCTTTTTATCAAATTCATTAGCATTCTCATTTCGCTACTAGTTAAGCTGTTTGATGATTCTTTTCTGTTATGGAAAATACATCCAATTCTAATCAAAAATATTTATCCTTATGAAAAACTGTACATAAAGACGATTTTCTTAGTAATTTCCCACAAACTTCAATCTTGACGAGTTACTGTTCTTGTTGATAAGCCTTTTTTAAAATTAACAATTGACATTTTTATTTAAAGTTTTCATTTAAAGTTTTTTTTTTGAATTGAATAAACAAAGAGTTAAACTGTTAAATTCTGTTTAATATGAGTTAAAATTTTAGAATTACAAAAATGCTAAAATAAAAAATATTCAACCTTTTAAAAAATGCAAAATTTCGATAAGTAAAAGCTTATACCCTTTTTGAATTGAAAAAGACTTTAAACTTTATTCTGTATTTTTTTAATATTAATTAATTTTAGACATCAAGAGGTGACCACGAGTTACTTGTCAAGGAAATAAATAATCAATGATTGTTCTTTATTTATTTTAAATTTTCTATATTTTTCCAAACAAAGAAGTCCCTCATGACTTATGCAAAAAAAAATAGATAAAAAATCAGTTTTTGTAAACCTAATCTAGAATTAAAAACAAATTTTTAAGTTTTTTGTTGAATAATTTCTTTCTTAATTTAAGTAAACTAGAAACAATTAATATACTCTTTTCAAATTAAAGTTAAAGAAAAAAGAAGGCAAGTTTTTGAGTTGAATTTTTTATAAAAATAATCCTAAAAAAATTGTAAATTTTAACAACTAAATTTAACCAAAGGTTGCTGTGAAAATGTGATAATAATCCGCAGTGACAATGGCACCAAGAATAATGATGGTTATCTAAAAGAGCCACCAGTCTATCACGAATTGAATAACTACCATAAATCGCGATCTCCCATCGAATGCATTTACAAGTTTTATGGCCAACCTGGAGAGCGTATTCAAATATTCTACGAGTCATTTGAATTGTATTATCCTTTTGATGTAAATAAATTCAACAAAATTGAGTAAAAACATAAAAAACAAAATCTAATTTATTCTTTTTTTCCTAAATATTATTCATTTTAGTTGTCGCTACTCAGATTCAATATGCTTAAAATTTTATGAAGATAATCAAATTAATCAAAAAAATGATAGTTCTCATTCAATGACAGTTAATTTAAACAATCAAAATTATGACTTATGCAATTGTATAAATATATCATTTACACCACGGCAAATTATATCAGCAAGCAACTTTTTACAAATCAGATTTAGAACCGTTAGACGAAGCTTCGAAACAGGACAATCTAGTGTGCATTCAAGAAAAAATTACAGTGGCTATTTACTTAGATATCGTTTTACCAAAGGTTTGGAAGTTTATTAAAAAAAATGTATTTTTTATCATTTTAATTTAATGATAATTTTAGACTTTGGTTTTGATTCAATTGAGAGTAAAGCTTTGGTTAAGAATGGAGAATGCAATATATATTTTAATAGTACACAATATCAAAATGGATATTTCACTACACCTAATTATCCCGGTTTGTATCCGAGAGATCTAGAATGTCATTATTTCTTCATTGGCCTTAAGAACGAAAAAGTTCAAATAACATTTCATACATTTGACATAGAAGGAGTTAATCAGTAAGTAAATTTGTCCAAATTCAAATAATTTTTTAATGCTTGAATAAAAAAAACACAAGATGTGGAGCTGATACTAAGAGTGATTATGTGGAGTTGTCCAACTTTCAGAACAGAGATAGATTTTACAGTCGCTTTTGTGGTGTTAATAAACCTGGGACCATAATATCAGACGGAGGCTTTTTTCATGTTACTTTTTATTCGAACAATGTGTTCGACGGCAAAGGTTTCCAGGCATCATTTTATTTTCTAAATACAAGTATTTATTTTATATGAAGAAAAATGTTTTTATTTTTTTTAATTAAATTAAAATTTTGTTCCCAACCTAGATCGAGGTAAAATTAAAAAAGAAAAAATTTTGCATAAAAATAATTTGGTTTCAGCAAAAGCGATCGCGTCAATAGAAGAGAATTCAATTGATGTCAACAAAGCGGCAATTATTTATTTAAATGAGAATAATAATAGAATTATGATTTTTGTTGTTTATTTTTTCATTTATTTTTTTTATTTTTAATTTTGTTGCAGAGAAAAAATCCGATAATTAAATTAGAAAAAAATTGAAAATTCTGTTTTTATTTTGTTTAAAATTTAAGTGTATATGTTATTTATCTTATTTTAAACACCTATTAAATCACTTAAGAAATTTTTTTTTTGATCTTGAAATACTTCCTATAACTTCGAAAAATGTAACTATCCTATGTTCATTTGAAAGAGCAAAAATAATAAATTTTGTATAATAAAAACATTGGAAAGGCTCAAAGCAAAGTTTAAGGCCTCAAGTCTTACTGCTACAATTGTTTTTTCATGAAACAAATTTTTATAAGACAAACAATTTATGCATCTTGAGCACAAAAATGAAATATGGATTTGAACTCATTGATTCAGAAAAAAAAGAAAATTTTATTCATTTTGAAAATAAATTTGGGAATTTCAAATTGCAAAAGTCTTCCTTTCAGTCCCTCTGCTAATCACTGTTTGATATATAAAGAAAGATATAATGAAATATAATGAAATAAAAGTAATTGAAAGTTTTAGATTAAAAATTAAAAATGTCTAATTTATTTAAACAATTTATTGATTAGTGAATCTTTATTCTTTCTGACTGCAAACTTTATGATCATTTTTCTAAGCGAGGCTTAAGCTGCTCGATGTTTAGATCTTGGTGCATTGTTTCTATCAGTATTTTAAATTTGAAGTTTTTGAAGAGTAGAAATTTATTGCTCATAAGTTTTTGTTTTGTTCTAATAAGAGTTGTTAATTAATCTTCTGGCAAGCACCTTGGGGAATAATGTAATCGGAAATTGATTTTATCATGGATTTTTTAGAGTTTTATTTGTATTTTGTTTATTGAAAGCTTTAGTAGTCTTTTCTGTATCCATATCAAAGTATTTCTTGTAGTTGTTTAGGATCCATTTGGATTCCTGAATAATTGTGTACTTGATTTTAATGGACCTTTCTTTTTCATCTATTTTTAATAAAAGAATTTTATTGACTATCCTTTGAAAAAAAAAATTAGTCTGATTTGTCTTGATTTTTGATAATTAATTCTTTCTACAAAATAATTCGGTGTGATCGATCACGTTTTGCCAAATCTTGCATAACTTCTTCAGTGAATTTTTTGTTGATCAAATACATACAGTCATCTGCAAACAGACCACATCTGACGTCTTTTGGTATCGATTTTATATAGCGAGTAAAAAATAGAATGAAGTAAATAGTTTGAAAAGTTCTTTGGCATCCCACATATTACATAGACATTTTTTTAAATCATATTACATAAACAAAAATCAAGTCAAATTAAGCAAAAATGTTGGTTTAAGCATAAAAATTTTTTTAACGTATTCATATATGGCATTCTCTTCCACTTCAACAACAAAACGGATAAAGAACTCTCATTTTATGATGATCAACATTATATTCATACATAGAACACTTTTTAATTCCGGTGAGCAGATGTTGCTTTTGACTTCTTGAAAAAATATTCAAGTTCCACCTCACAATATGTTTAAATAACAATTTACAAAAATAAATAATCATTTTTTTGGTTTTTTTGTTTTGTTTTCTATCTTTTAGATATAATATTAAATTTTATTTTACAAAAATGATAAAAAAAAATAAAATTTTTAAGCAAAACTAGAAATTTTATAGAAAAACAAAACTTGTATTTTTAAACTGATTGAGAAAAAAATCATTTTAAAAGACCAAAATAACCACTAATTATATTAATAACAATTTTATTTTACTTATTAAATCTAGTTGCTAATTGAGCCCTAAATGGTTAAACTAATTTTGAAACTAGATAAAAAATAAGACTATTGAATAAAATTATTTTAATTTTAAAATTAAAATTTGATCATAAAAATGTCTTCATCGCTTGATTCAGTAAGTACAAACAATCAGCCACCACCTTCACCATGGAAAAAGCCCAAAGTTGTCTCTCTCTCTCGATCAAAATCGCTAAAGCGAAAAACTGATCTTGTAAACCCAAATGCTGGTGCAGAAAATGAAGATTTAGCACAGCCGCAGGCAAAAATAACTCGGAACATTTTCAATCGGTTTTCTATCGGTGCCAATTTAACTCATACATCAAGCTTACCAACTGAAGTAACAACATTTATTCTAAATTTTATCTTTTTTACTTTAAATGAATTAATGTTTACTTTAGAGCAATGATTTATTTTCCTTTTTTAAATCAAACAAACAATCACCCGAAAAAGAAACTGAACAACTTGTCAAACCAAAGGTAAACAACCCAATTAAGTTTTGTTTATCTTTTTCAAATTTTTATTAGACCGAGATAAAACTAAAAAACCTATGTCCTCAAATAATAAAAAATATTTGCTCCACTTTGTCTACAGAAAAATCCCTAGAAGCAGACAAATCAAGCGAGGAAAAACAAGAATCAAAAATAACTTATCGATTTGAAAATGAAAATCTGCTGCCAATTGACTGGACTCTTAAGACTCGGCTAAGATTTTTATCAAGTAAAACATTTAGTTGCAACATGGCCATCAAATCTCAACATGAGTCAGAAGCTATTCTCAATTATTCTAAATTCAATACTTTTTACTCGAATTTAAAACAGCACATTCATGTAGGTACCTTTTTTTTGAATAAAAAAGCAAAAACTTAAAAAATTAATTACATAAAAAATTTTATTAATTTTTTTTTCGAATTTAAAAAAAAAATTATTTTTTAAATTTTTTCCAAAAGATTAAATAAACATCTGAAATTTAACGAGCCTGACATTTTAGTTAAACTGAAACAGTCAAATCAACAACAATAAATCAGATATGTTAATAAGTGACTAATTAATATCTTTTTTGAATGAATAGTTTAGATTACTTATTTTAAAATAGAGAAATATTATTTAGAACTGAGTAGAATTATTGTCAATAAAATTTTTGAAAAAATTTCAAAATTTTGAATCAGTCATATAATCACCATCTGAAAAAAATTTTTAAAAAGTTTTTGGTATTGTGAAATTGAAAATTCTCTATTTTTTGATAAATTAAAATTTACTAAAACAAAAAACATTCAAAAAAATGCTGCTACAAATGATACATACTTTGTTGCAGCTTTTTAATCTAAAATAAAACTTTTCCTTTCTTTTATTTTAGGAAATCAAATCAATTATTAATTTGTTTGGTATTGATGTTTTATTTTTTTTCTTCTATAAAAATGTATTTTATTTTAGTAAGTTTTAATTTATCAAAAAAATCAACAATTTAAGTTAGATTTGTATTTCAATTTCACTATTTTAAAAAATAAATTTATTCAACATCAAAACAAACATTTAAAGATTTATAAAATGGCTTAGAATTTTTCTTTCACCAAAAATCCTCATTTTTCTAAAATTTCTCATTGCATTCTAAAAATACGTTTATGAGATAAAAACACTTTCGCAATCTAAAAATACTCTTGTGATATAAAAATCCCTTTTTTGTCTAAAAATACTTAAGTAAAAATAAAATGATTTTTTATAAAAATACTCTTTAACACTAGAAAGCCCGGCTGATTATCAAAATAAATTAAACATTTTTTTTGAAAATTTTTTCATTTTCTAAAAAATTACAATCAAAATTTTTAGATAATAAAAACCATTTTTTAAAATTTTATTAATATGTGGTAAAAATCAAGTTTCAATTTTTCAAAAAGGGGTCTAAAAAACCCCTCGGGCGTTCTAGTGTTAATAAAGAAGATATTTTTTTTAATAAAAACAAAATTAAGTCAGATATAATAAGAAATTTTATATTTGATTCCAAGCTCCAGATTTAGGCTTGCGTCCTCTTTTAGGTTTGCAACCAATTGGATTAAAGCTGTAGTTTATTTTAGTCAATTTTTTTTTTCACTGCAATACTAATTATATGGACACAAGTATATTCTTTCAAGTAATTTTTACAAGTACAAGAGCGATACAGGAGGGAAGTCTTATCTTCGATCGATGATTCATTAAATGTCTCTTCGAGATCAATCATTTTTTTAAATCAGTTTATATTAAAGAAGTAATTTTATATTCAAAAAGTTATTTTGTTTGCAAGTAGTAATTTTGTTTGCAAAAAGTTATTTTGTTTAGTGCAAGTAATTTTGTTTCATAAAAGTGTTTTTAGAAAAGTGAGATTTTTTGGTGATAAAAAGAGCAATATTAGTGCTAAAAAGAATTTAAAGCCTTATAAAATTGACTTTTTAGATGTTTTTCTTTATGAAAAATATTCAATTTCCGCAAGAAAAAAAAATTCAAAAATAAGAGAAAATTTCCAACTAAATAATGATATTTTTAAATTTAAAAATATTTTTGCTTTGTAAAAGAAATGGGGGTTGTTTTGGTTAGACCCCTTTAATGGCTTAAAACTAAAATATTTTTTTTAAAGAATTCCAATGACATAAATAAAAATTTGTTTAAAACTCTTTTTTGTGAATCGATTAGCTACTGGACATTTCCGTATTTGCCTTGGTTGAATCTTTATCCGAGAAATATAAGCATGGGAAATCTGAGCGCCGAGCCCTTAAATTCCGAAATTCAAAAATCTTTAGCTAGAAGCTGGTAATTAAGAGAGAAAAAATTAAAACAAAAAGAAAAAATTTAATTTAAGGAACACAAGCTTCAAGTCTTTGTATAACAGCCTGAAGAGCAATCATTGTCCATATTTCTATGTACTAACGCATTCATTTATAGTTCTTTTCAAAGCAGAAAATGTTGATGGCAACCAAGAAATGACGGCTGTTCTAACTCCGTCGACAAAAGGTCTCCGTCAAGCATTGAAAGACATAAACTTCAGCATGCCATTGGCGCCTATTGGTATGAAAAAATCCGAATCAGGTGATTTTAAAAGTGAAAATTCCAACTCTGTGCATAGTGAAAATTCAAACGATAAGCAAAACAAGAGTTTTGGCGAAGAAAACGACACAAACTTGAGCACAAGCAGTCAGGATAAAGTAACTTTGGATGAAAATGCAAGGGACGGCATTGAAGAAAAAGATGAAGAGGAAGAAGAGGATGAAAATGATGACGATTGCGAAGAGCCAGATGAATGGCTTGAACAAATCGGACTAAATTCAACAGTAAACTTTAAGGCATCAATTCTACAACGAAATAGTAAAAATGCACAAAAAGACTCAACTTATAATTTTGATAATCGACCAAGATCTACTTTGTACTTCTCGGAAGGAGGTGACGTTCAAGCGTTGTTCAATTTTTTGCTCAACTCTAAAAGCTGTATGTCAAGCAGTGGCCCGTTGACAGGCGTACCACCGACTCTTTTATCACCACTGTCTTTTGTCGGTGCTACTCTGCAAAAGATTAAAGTGGAACAAAATATAATTAAGAGTTTGAATAGTTTAGGAGAGCCATTTACCCAATATGCAATTGATTTAATTGGACCAATAATGCCTTATCATATACACAGATTGTGTAATTTGTTTAAAGTGACTCAGTCTACTGACTTTAGCTTGGTAGCCAATGTTTATGATCAATCAGCAGGTTTAAATTGTGCCAAAAGTACACAAAATGAATCGATATGCTTGAACTCGCTTATTGATCTAAGTGAGCTTAGTTCGCTTAAAAAGTCTTACGGCATTTTTGAAGAAGCCCAAGCAATTAAATCAATTAATTTAATTGACGGAAAATTTTGTTGTGATTTTTGAAAAAAATTAATTTTAATTTTCAAATTTATTTTACTCTTTTTTTTTTGATTATTATTTTTTAAATATAATTTAAATAAAATTTTATAAATTTATTTTATCTTTTAAATAGCTGTCAGATTTTACCCAAGACAAACAAATGCTATTAGAGAATATGACTCTTTATATGATGAAGATGAATCAAATCTCTATTTTTGACTTGAAAACTGTAGATAATTGTATTATTTAAAGACAAAATTACTAATATTATCAATTCTTTAATTTCGCGAGGTTGAGAAGAAGGACTAAGATCCATTCTGAGTAGCCTTGGGAAGGAAAAACTTCCTTAAATTATACTATAAAATAAATAAAAAATGAATCAAATCTAAGATGAGCAAAAAATAAAAACAAAAACACTTTATTTAAATATTGATTCAAACAGTAAAATAAATGAATGTTTTATTTACAGAATTGAAAATTTTTTTTATGTTTTGATTTACTTTTTTTAAAAGTAAATTTTAGTTTATGCTTAAGTCACGTTTTAAATGTTTTTTTAATCCTCATCCCAAAAACATAGTGTCCAATTAGTGATAATCAGTTATGTAGTTAATGTATGAGACTTTTATTGTCCAAATGGTTGTACCAAAAAAAATAGTTCTTTTTTATTATTTTTATCTTTTTTTCAATATAATTGACAGTTATCTATAAAAATTATCTGGATTAAACTTTTTTTGTAGATATTTATTTAATTTGTTTTTTATTAAAAAATAAAAAAGTTTAATATTAAAGTTGTCTTTTATTGCATAAAAAATATTTTATTTTTATTAAACTAGTCAGGAGTTGACTAAAATTGTGATCTGAAAATATCAGCAGTCTTAAATTTAGGGAATATTAGTAATTTTATTCTATTTGATGAATGGGGTCTCCCCGATTGTGTTAACAATTTATAACAAAATGTGTTGATAAAAAAAACCTTTGATTTTGTTGACAGTTTGGTAACAAATTATGTTAATAAGAAATAATTTTATCAAAATAGTTAAAACAACAATATAGAAATTGCTAACAAAATTTTTTTGTTTAAATAATTATTTTTTTTTTCAATTAAAAAAAAGGAACTTAAAATAAATAGCTTTTTAATAAATGCATTAAATTTTTTTCTAAATTACAATGATATAATAAAATTGAAATCTTAATATAAACATTTTATATTTGAAAATTGTTTAGTTAAAAATTTATATAAAAGTTAAAAGAATAAGAAGTGATTTTGTATTCGCAGGAATATTAATCAATATTTATTAAAATATGGACTGGTTCACCATAGCTATGTACTAAATTTGGTCAAATAATGAGTTTATGCGGAAAATGTATGGAATGGCAACATATTCCAATATCCGATAAAATTTAGCTTAATTTTACCAAATTAGATAGGCATTTAAATAATTAATTACGATTTTTTAATAAAGGTTAATAAAGGTAATTTAGAAAATGCGAAAACAGTTTAATTTCAATGATTTGAATCAAAAATTTATTAGGAAAATATTAATAAAATTCACATAAAATAAAAAAGAATTATTTTTGCAATTTTAGAAAAATTATCCTTTAAATTTTCATTTGAATATAACATTGTATTTAAAAAATAAAGCTTAGTAAAATGAATTTATTTATTTAACTTTCTCCTAGAATGGCAGGCCGTATTATATTAACACTCAAGCCATAAAAAGCAGCAACAAGTATTCCGGTCAAAAATAATATAAATATTGGAATAATAAATAAAACCCAGCAATAAACTGGGCATGAGATATTATTTCTGCATCCTCTGCAAATGTTATTACAGTTCTGGCAACAATTAGCCCAGCATAAAAAGCACATGACACCGAGTACATCAGCTTGCTTTTGAAAAAATAAAGTTTTTAAATTTATCTAATAATTTAAAGAATACGTCATCATAATATGTTCTAAAACCTTCGTTGATAAAATTTAGCTTTGGTTTTTCATTTTTTACTCGTACCTGGTCTAATTTGAGTTCAGTATTGACTGATTTGGTCGCCATTTTTATCAAATCTTTTTCAATTTGAATTCCCTTATTTGAAGTTTGGACATCGTCAGTAGCTACAAATACATTTCTTGTGTCAACTTTTGCTTTAATCGGTGTCGGCAAAATGACTGGCTGCTGGATTGGAGGGTTAACAAATCTGTATTGTACAGACGGATTAATCGATTGATTATTCAAGCTAGCCGTACGCTGAACGTTGGGTGTTTGCTGAATAAAAGGTTGATTTATTGGAGGAAGAGGATTTATGAATTGTTGAGCATTTTGATTTAGCAATCTTTCATTTGGAATATTTTCTAAGTTATCTGGTCTTCGCTAATTTGAAAAATAATTAAAATTTAAATAGTTTTTGGTGTTATGGCTGATTACTTTGAATTCGTTTGGATTCGTGTTTTTCTTTGATGTATAGTCGTAGAACGGCATTTTAAATGAAACAATTAGTAAAAATAAATTTTTGAATTTTAGAGAAAAAAAAGGTAAATTGTTTAGAACTAGCTTTTTTATTTTAGAAAGTATATTGAAATTTTCGACATTTTTGTTTTAGTAACCATTAAATAACACCAGCGAAACCATACAATTTTTTTTAAAACTGTCATTCGTTTTAATCAATAGATTAGTAAAAATATTTTCAAATATTTTTAAAAGGATTTGGTAAATAATATTTTCAAAATTAAGCACTATTTTTATTATCATTATTATAAAATTTTATATTCAAAAGCTAAATTTTTTTTCAAAAAAAAATCTACAGACATATTTTTTATTCTAATAAATTGATCTGAGTCATCAATAATTGCTTTTTTTTTGGGCTAATTAAAAAAATTAAAATAAAATTCTATTAACTTTAATGTCATTTTACACTTTTTTTATCAGTTTCACAAAACAACTCTCAGCTATGCAACCAAGTAATCGAGTAATTTTAACATTCTATAGTTTCCATAAAGTAAATTTAAAAAAATAATTGAAAGTACAGCAAATAAATTATTATTATTAATATTTGGTTTAAAAGTCTAATTAAAGTTTTAAATTAAACATATAAATTTTGAAAACATTTTATACCAAGGTTTATCGACAGACAAGTGTCCATCTCTCAAGTGACTAATTAATACTAACTCATTTTTAAAAATTGATGATAAAAAATTAAAATATTAAAAATCTAAAAAAAAGTATTTATTAAGTAATTTGAGAAAATTAAACAGTAAGGTATTCAAGTTAAATATTGAAATTTTGCAATCAAGTTTATAAAAATTTAGAGTTTCAAATTAAACAAATAGTTTCGAGTAAATAAAACTACAGTTCGCAAGCTTAAACCCATTTATCACATTTAAAGTCTAAATGAAGAAATGAAGCTTTATATGATGAAAGTTTGAAATTCTGAGCAATCAAATGATAAGATAACAAATATACTTGAATTCAGAAAACAAACTATAGATTGAAAAGTTAATCGATTTGGAATAAATGATCAAAAATTTTTCCAATTTTTAACCAACTTTATGAAAAATTTCAGATAAGATCGACATCTAAGCCGAAAACTTAGTTTGAATTATTTATTTTATATTAAAATTTATTTCATACTTTCAAGATAAACTAAAGTTATTTTTTAGATAATTAATTGATCAACTGTATCCAGATCTCTTTTAATTTCCACTACTTTGATTAACCTCATATTAAGAGTTAAAATAACATTTAATTAAATTTTAGTTGATTTTTGATAAAAAATTGAAAGATTTTTTCATAAATATTGAATACTAATATATTTTAAATGATCTTTTTTATAACATAATCAATTAATATAATCTTCAAAATATAAATTATAATACTCTATAGTCTTTTAAATAATGGCCAAATACCATAGATCTAAACAAAACACTCACGACACACTTCTTCAACTTGATCTTGGTTAGTAAAATGCTGTCTTCTGAAATGAGCTATTGTGCGAAAAAGATGATAACCATAAAGAGAAAGATCTGAGGTTTAAGCTGGGTAAAATTCCTTTCTTTTTTTGCCGTCGTTCTTCTAACTGTATGAGCTTCCTAGTTTGCAATAAAGCATACATTTGTTTTAATTTTTCAGAATAAAGTTCTACATATAAAGCACAACCGTCTGGACCAAGCTCAAAATTTATTAACCTATAGAAACAACACCAAACAGACCAAATCACCTTTTTATCAGAGCGTTCTCATTTTAAGAATTGTTTAGCCTTTTTTCTAATATTTTCCTAGCTGTAGCAAAATTTTCTAAATAAAAATTATTAGGTAAGAAATTAAAAATAACAATATGGGTAAAAAATTTTTTTTTTAGTTTGGTAAACTCAAGCCCTTTATTTTGTGCATTTTATTCTTTTGTTTTGGCTAAAAAATCAAGGTTTTTAGGGGGAATTTATTTTCAAGAGAAAAAAGTTGCTTATTTAGAAAAAAAAATAAATTCAATTCTAAAAATTAATATACATTTAAAAATGTTAAGAATTTCTTTAAGTGCTTGAATTTCTAATCTTCGATCGAAAACAACTAAAACAAAAATTTTCCTCAATTTTCTTTCGTTTTTTGGCTGTATTTTCGTCAAGAATAAAAATTTTAAATTACTTTAAAAATTTAAAAATAAAAAATTACAAGTGCTTAAAGTTTCCGAGAAAAAAATTAAATAAGGCTGACAATCTTCAAGTTCAGAACTTTTAAATTCAGTCAATTTCTTCTCTATTTGTGTATCATCATCGAAATATTTCCACATTTCACTATTTGCTGATCGGACAAGACCTTTAAAATGTTTATTTTTTATTTAAATTTTAGTCAAGATAAAGATTTTTATTATAATGATTATTGACTCTTAAAGAAGAGTATAGAAAGAAACTCAAATTATGCACAATATCTTAGAAAAAAAGTTACTCACTTATATAATGACCAGAATTCATTTCACTGCCTTTATGATAAACAATGGCATTTAATTGATACTTTCGCTCTTTTTTACCAAATGATAAAGCTGACAAGTCTAAAATTTCAGGTATATTTACTGAAATTTGTGATTTCTCAACTTTTTCATTTTCTAAACGCTACGAAAAAAAATAAAAACAACATATTTATACTTTTTTCAATTACTTTAAATAATTTCAACTGAATTATTAAGACTTTATTTAAATTGAAAATTTTTTTTTCAAAAAAAGAGTCTACTTCTTTATTGCATTTCTCGCAATATCTAGAGAATTTATATTCGAATGATTCTTTGAGACACAAGTTCAAATCGTCTAGAAACTCGCCAGAATTTCTTACCACATCAAGTATTAAAAAAGTCTCACACACAGACATTTCCACGATGTGTTTTTGCATGCATTGTAGATGTTCTATATATTCTGCCTGAAAAAACCGACCAAAAAGAGAAAACTTGCTAACTTTGGTAGATAAATCTAAAAATGATAGGCTTTTGTCGAACCCTTTTACAAGTTCGGCCTCTAAAGTACATTCATCTAAATAGGTCAAAAATTTTAGCAAAAATTCATGGGCATCTTGTTGAACTCCTCTGTCAAAGTCGTTTTCAAATTTTGAATACAGGGAATCATAAAATTCTTTCAATACTTGTTCAAAGTTTTCATGATTTTGACTGAAATTAGAATTGACTAACCTAATGTACGATCGGAACAAACAATATGCATCAAATTTTGAAAATAAAAATTCAAATTCGTTGTAAATTTCAAATAAATAATCAATGACAAAATTGTGAGAGTTTATAGCTTGAATTATTGATGCTATAAAGCATGTGTTTCCGTAATTTTTTAAGCCGATTAGATTGAAATTTGAAAATAAAATTTTTTTTTTCAAATTTGAGATAACAAAATTGGAATAATTAGCAAAATTATCTCGTATAAAAGACATTTTTTCTGCATCACTTTTTAAAAATTTGAACATTTTTAGAAATAAGCAAGAAAATTTCATTTGAATTTGAAGTTAAAATTTAAAAAAAAAAATTGAAATTAAAAAATATCACTTAACAATAATTTGTTGCTAAGGTAGTTGAATTAATAATTAATTGATAAAAAAATTTTGATAAAACAAATAACTGATTAATTTGAAATATCCTGACAACGAGACAATTTAACGTGTTTTTAAAAGCACAATAAAAAAAATAAAAATTAATTGCTTTTTCATCTTTGCAACTGAACTAAAGGTTTACAGGTGTATTTTGTCAATTTTAAAATATATTTTCAGACCCGAATTGTGAAAATCAAAATCAAATTTTACAAATTTATTTAAAAAAAAACAGCTCATTTAAAAACTTGAAAATCATCAAGAATTCATATTAGAACTTGGTGTTTATATATTTTTAATTTTTGTTTATTTGTTGAATAAAGAAGTATTAATTAAAAATAATAAATTTTATTTTATGAAAAAAGAAATTTAATAAATATTAAATATCTTGTCAGTTTAGATTGATATTAAATTTCTTTTTTTCTAATATTTAATTAATTATTGTGTAAAAACATTATTTGATCATGCAAAAATTAAAAAAAAAAATTTTTCCATTTTCTAATCAAAATTGATTAATATCGATTCAAACAAATATTGAAAATTCTAATTTGATGGATTTTATTAAAAATAAATTTAGAAAAACAAAATATAAGTAATATTGAAATATTTTTGTTATAATTTAAACAAAATAAATATAAAATAATAAATGCTAGTTCTAGTAAATGCGAGATGAAGTAGAAGCGGCAGCCTTAAATTCATCGAAGCTTAAAACACCATCGCCATTCGAATCAATTGAAGCAAAGTAAGCTCTCAATTCAGATTCAGAAATTACTTTTTCGCTACTTAATTCAATATTGTTGGCTATGGATGTAGCTTCTTGATGTGATAACAAATTTGATGAATCAGTTGAGGTTATTAAGCCATATGGACTAGCTTCACTTGAAAATAGTGAAGCATTATATCTAATACCATTATTGCTTAGATATTGAGCATATGAAGCCAAATCAGTTCGATTCAAATCAACTAAGCTCAATGCTTCAACTTCGCCTTCTAATTCTGGCAATCCATGTTCTCTGTGACTATCTGAAACAACAACACTATCTGGAGCTCCAATTTTAGTGGCAGCTTGTCTGAATTCATCGTGTCTTAAAAGTTCCGAGCCAAATCGTCTCACATATTCATCTGGATTTGCCAATTGAGTGCCCAAATTTCTATATTCACGAGTGACTTCTACTTCTGGAGCTTCCCATTGAATGACCAAATTTCTTGGATTTGGCAAAGTACAATCCGGATCAGCACGATGATAAACAACTCTACGTTTTGGTTGTTTGAATGGCAACCATTTTTCCAAGAATATTTGTTGTGGTTTTGGTGGAATTGGTGGCAATCGTTCAACAACAACCTTACGAGCTGGTGGAGCTAAAACTTTGCCAGGAACCAATACTTGCTGATCTGGAATTCGTGGTGGTGGTGGTGGAGGAACTTCGCGCAATACCAATGGAGCTGGATTTGATGGCTTTGGTGGAGCTTGTCGAACAACCAAAGGAGGAGCTGGAGCTATTTGTCTATTTGGCAATTGTCTAACAACAATATCGCCTGGCTTTGGGGCTTTTGGTGGCTCCAAAAATCTAAATGCAACATCTTGAATATATCTTATTTTTTCGCTTGGTTTCTTTCTAATCAACTCAGGATTTGGATCATTGTTCAATTTGTACTGATCCAATGATATTGGTGGTAGAAATTTACAATTTCCACTCGATTGATTACCACTTGTTGTTTCAACATTTTGATATGAATTAGTAGCTACTTCACTATGACCACTAACCACTACTGGATAGCTTTGAGTGTAGCCTTGTGATATGCTTGCAGCTGAAACACTTCGCAATGCATTTTCAACAACACTGTTTAACTCACTTTTGTTCACAGTAGTGTAGTCGTTGTTTGAATAGTTAACATAAGACATTTTCTACTTTCAGGTTCGAATTGAATTATTTCTTATTTTAAATTTCAACTTTTTTTTCTGATGAATTAGCTTTGGCTACAGCTTTTTTTATAGAACCTAAGATAGCAATCATATTTTTGTATCAATGTTTGTCTATGCATTTTTTTCAAAATAAATTTCGCTTTGTTATCCAAGTTTACAATATCAATTTATTGATTGTTTCTAATTATCTTTTTTTTTTTCAAAAATTTTATTTTACTTTTTTTTATTTAGTTTTTCTTTGTTTACATTTATATAATATATATATGTAAAATATTTTTATCAATAATAATTAAATATTTTTAGATTTTAGTCATAATTTTCCAATTATTTATCAAAATTTATTCAATTGTTAAAATGTCAAATTCTTTTTCAATTTTTAAATTTTTATTAAAAATCCCGTCACAAAATATTCGAGAAAATAATGTGTATATCATTAACCAAAATTTTATTCATTATACACGATTTATTTTCTCATACTAAATTATTATTCAGATTTATTTAATATCGGTTAGTTGAAAATATTGTACTATTTATTAGAGATTTTTTGCCCTCAAATACTCTTATTATGGAAAATTAGCAAGTCATGACCAGTTTCTACGATTCTTTTTAGAATATTTCCTTCTGCTGATATATGTAAAAATTATATCTGATCAAAATCAAAATATTAATCTAGGAATATGACTTAGTTTAAATATTTAAATTGATTTTTATACTAAAGATGATCTATCTCTGAATGCTGATTACAGAAAATGAAAGCTCGAATCTCAAAACAAACGAACTATTTTTTAGACAAGAGAATAAATATTTTCAATCAAAATTTAATCTCCTTTAATGAAAATTTGTCACAAATTCCCAAGACAAATTTCGTTTTAGTTTGACATTTTTCTTATCAAATAATAAAGTTTTATAAAATATTACAGATAATTTAAACTTATTTTTAAAGGCATTATTTAAAACTTTAAAAATTTTGAATTTAACTAATAATTTATTTTTATTAATAACCAAATTGATTATTTATTTAAAATAAATGTTTACTCGCTTAAAAAAAAAAAAACTTAATTTTAATAATTAAAAAATTTTGAATATAAGCTTTTTATTTGATCAAAAATTATCTTAATTACTTAAAAAAAGATTACTTGTTTTTTAATTAAATTCTTTTTTTTTAAATTTGAAAGATTTTAGAAACTCTTTGATTTTATTTTTTCTGTTTTAAATTATGGAAATAGCTAAAAAAAAACTTATTTTCTAATGAAAAAGAAATTTAAAAACGAGACGTGCTCATTCAATCTTCATCACTCTAACTTGCATAAAAAACTGATCTTAATAGTTTGCAACTTTTAAAATAATTTTTGATTTAAAACAGAGAATGATTGAAGGGGAACGTGGTTCTTTTGCTGCTTTTTTTTATGACAATGGTACATTGAGTTTGATCACTTATTCAAATAATTAATTCAATTTTTTTGAAGAATGCTTGGACGAAGCGCTAAAAGATTTGTTCGGCAAGTGTGTTTATTTGCCAGATGATTTCGATGTGAGAATAAATGACGACTTTCAGCATTCGTTTGCTATTTGCACTGAAGTTTTGGACTTTTTAATTACAAATATTTTCGATAATGATCCCAACAACAAACTCATTGAGCTTTTGAAAAAAAATTTTCTAGAATATTTCTATTTAGAAACAGAATCTGACTTGTCAGAAAAAAGTCTCGATTTCAGAACATTTAAAGAGATGCTAGTCAAATCAATAAATCAGTTAAGGTCGATTGAAAATCAACACAGTCAGGTTAACCGGAATTCTTACTTTTGTAATCGAAAATTGAAAAATCTAAAATACTCGTTAAGCTGTTATGATAATCTGAGTTCCATTCACGATAATAAATTAGATAACAATTTGAAGCTAAAAACTTCAAATGAATTTGCCAAGGCAAGACTCTCAAACAAATCGCTATCTCTCTCTGACAACGAGTTAAATCAATCATGTGAATTTGAAGCTTTTGGCACGAGTCTAAAAGGAGAGCTAAATCGAACAAAGTGTGAGCTAGCTGATCTAAAGACAGAGAACTTTAAGCTTCGGGATCAAATTGAAATTTTAAGAGATCAATTGCATCTAGCTGAGGATACAAATTCTCAAATAGGTAGCGAAATAGAAAGCCAAAATAGAATTATTAGTGAACAAATGAGAAAAAGCACTGACTTTCAAAGCAAAATAGTATTTTATGAGAAAGATATAGAAGATTTGCGTATCACAAATGATGATCTTAAAAATAAACTTTGTGTTTTAAATGATCAAAATTTAAATTTAAACAAAATGCTTGAAGAAAATTCATGCTTAATTGATGAAAAGGATAGACAGCTGGCAAAGATAATCGATGAAAATCAAAACACTATTCAAAACTTTTTAAAACAATTAGATGAACAAAAAGTATTAATTTTGTTATGCTTATTTTTTTTATTAATTTAAATGATTGACATAACCAGACAATAAACAACGATTTACAGTTAGCCAACTCAAATTTAAATAAGAAAAATATGGATGTAAAGGATTAGAGATTTGAAGAAAAAAATTTAAGTTATTAATTTTCAATATTTAAGTTTGAATCGAAGATTTCTCATTTTGAAGAAACAATATCAATGCTTTATTGGAATAATAAGGTACTTGTGAATTTATTGATTCTAATGAAAATAATTTTGAATTTAAAAGGAGTTGAAAAATGAAGTTGACATGCTGCGAGAAAAGTGCTCAATTCTTGAAAATCTAACAAAAAAGTATAAGTACAATATTTTAAAAATTATTTAGTTTTTTTATTTTTGTGAAAAAAGTTTGTAAAAATCTTGATTTTAGAGTAGTGTAAAAGCTTGCAAAAATTTGTAAAAAACAAATTTAGGAATATTCAAAAATTTAATCAACTATTTTTTTTTTCTCAAATTTAAATTTATCAAAAAAACAAATTTTTAAAATTCATTGCTCCAGATAAAAGGCTAGAGGGATCTTTTTAACCCCTTTTTTTCACTTCCTTTCTTTCTAAATATATATTCTATTAATTAAATAATTTTTTAAGAATACCTTAAATCAAATAAAATTTTTTAAATTTTATTACAAAATAATTTTATTTTCATTGAAAAAAAAGTAAAAAGCCAAGTTGAATAAAAAGGGTCGAAAATTCTATCGGGCCTTTGAGTGTTAAGTAAATATTCAACGTAAAATAATACAAGAAATTAATCATATATTTTTTGATTTTTATGAGTCAATTTTCAACAACTCTATTCAACCCAAAATTCTAATTTTTTAAGCTTATTTATTCAATTTTTGAGCACTTAAAATTTAATCATTGATATTAATTTAAATTAAATTATTTTTTTTTAAATTTAAGTCTCAATAAACTATCAATAAATGAATATTCAACTTCACAAGAGAATAAGGAAAATATAATGATTAAATGCAATAGCGTTCAAGAGAGCAATACAAATTTATCAAAAAAAATAATACCAATAAAAGAGCCTTTTCAGTTTGTTGAAAATCTCGAAGAAAATATTGATTCAAAACTAGTGAAATCAATTAGCTCAAATTTGGATCAGTTAACTTTGATACCTAATCTTAATTCATTCATGCTCGAACAAATCGAGTCAGATTTAGATAAAAAAAAAGTCCAAATTTTTTCAATTAAAAATAAAAATTTAATGTTTTTATTTAAAGGAGTTTGAAAACGGTAATTTCGAAGTTCTAGCAGATTATTTGTACAATTTTTTGAACTTGATTGATTCGATTAAAAGACAGGTTAAACTAAATAAATAAAAATATTGATAATTTTATATATATTTTAGCATGAAGAGATAATTTGCAAGCCAGATGCTTTAAATATGATAGATAATAATAACAACAAAACTCCAGAAACAAAGAAATCACTTCATCTAAAAGAACACCTTTTCAATCATTTAATATTGAAGGGCTATAATCAATTTAAATTGAAGTATTTTAATAGATTACAATTAAATTTTTTTTCTTTTTTTTATCATAATTCATTCTGATAAAAGTCTTTTCTGATGGAAGATATTATTTAGCAAAGGCATCTAACAATTCGGGAGAGCTTTGAAAATAGGCTTTTTTAAGACCATGATCTTTAAACTTATACTTTTTTTAATTAATTTTATAAGTAGAGCATTTTAATCTAAAAAATTTATTTAAGGCTAAAATTGTGTCGCAATGAGTAAAAAATTATTTAATCTTTTAATTCTTTTTTTAAAAAATTATTTCATCTTAAAATCAAATTTTAAGTGAAATAGTTTACTTTGCGCAAATTTGATCTAACTACAAGTATTAAATTTGTTGATCATCAAGACAACCGCTTTGATTTTCAAGCTGTGTATAATCAATATGACTGATAGGCATTCGCCTTCTGATTTTAACTAAAACAAAATTATCATTTTGTTTTTTTGTTTAATTTATAAAAGATTAAAATTTTATATTTTAAGTCTCGAAAAATTCATAGTTCAATCAAAAACCTACTTTGAAAAATGTCAATCATCATCAATTGAAAATTCAATACAAAATAATGGAAAAAATGATAATACCTTGGCGCTGATTGATACAGGAACTAAGACTGAATTAGAATCATATGATTTGGAATTAAGACAAAAAATTGGAAAATTGTCTTCAAGTTTTACTTTAAATCAAAGTGACCAAATACAATATTTTTTAGTATCCTCTCCATCAGAAAAAAATAGACTTGGAACTTTAAATTCAACAGAAAATTCGGAGTGTCAAATTTTAGACGAAAGCCGAGAAACAACAATTTCTGATGATTCAAATGAGAATTCAATTAATGAAAAAAGAAGAAACTATTTTAATAGCTTTGGCAGAAATTTAACCAACATACACATTAATTCTGATTCAATTAATTCAGATTTAATCAAAAATAACTTGCATTTCTCAGAATCTGAAGTGAATCTGGTTGATAATTCAAAATTTTTCAATTCAAAAAAGAAATTTCATTTAGGAAATTTTTTTGTATCTAAATATCAAAAGTTGAGATCAACTATTCGAAAAAATCCGATTAAATTTTTTAAAACAACTTTTTCTATTCTTTTTTTAAGTTTTAGTGTCATTTTTTTTTTGATCACAATAACTCGAGATGATTCACTAATGAGAGAATTAATTAAAGTATTATCTAGTTTTTTCGAAATTAAAAATCCTTTTGATTCATTGAGAGCAAATTAAAAATTTAACTTCTCAAAAATCTTTCTAAATTATCAAGTAAAGTAATAAATGGGTTTTTCAGAATTTTACAATTGTAAACAATTTGTTCATTAAAAAGTTTCCTATATTTATTATTTATTTAAATTAATTGACACTTAGCTAGACATTTTTCTAAAACAAACTTTTTTCAAATAATTAAGATACAATTTATACAAACTAACATTTTATTGATAATCATTAAATAAATAAAAAAACTCAAATTCATTATTTTTAAAAAACGGCTTTTATAATTATTTGATTAAACATTTATTTAAAATAAAAGATAAATAAAAACTAAATTGTATATAAAAATAAATCTAAATTTATAAAAAAGAAATTCTCTGATAAAAATTTATATATTTTCATGTAAAAAAAAAAAATTGTGAACAGCTGAACTTCTCTTGGTATTAAATTTTAACTATTTTAGATTTTAACACTTGGATCTCAATTAGTAAAATGATATATGTAAGCATATTTAATTTAAGCTAATTTTAAATTGAAAAAAAATAACCACAAAGCTACTTTATCGTTAATTTTGTTAAAAAAAAACTAAACTTAAAAGTTGTATTTTTTCATTTTTTTAAATGACAGTTATCTAAAATAATGACTAAAATCTAAAAAATATTTAATTATTATTGATAAAAATATTTTACATATATATATTATATAAAATGTAAACAAAGAAAAACTAAATAAAAAAAAGTAAAATAAAATTTTTGAAAAAAAAAAAAAGATAATTGGAAACAATCAATAAATTGATATTGTAAACTTGGATAACAAAGCGAAATTTATTTTGAAAAAAATGCATAGACAAACATTGATACAAAAATATGATTGTTATCTTAGGTTCTATAAAAAAAGCTGTAGCCAAAGCTAATTCATCAGAAAAAAAAGTTGAAATTTAAAATAAGAAATAATTCAATTCGAACCTGAAAGTAGAAAATGTCTTATGTTAACTATTCAAACAACGACTACACTACTGTGAACAAAAGTGAGTTAAACAGTGTTGTTGAAAATGCATTGCGAAGTGTTTCAGCTGCAAGCATATCACAACGCTACACTCAAAGCTATCCAGTAGTGGTTAGTGGTCATAGTGAAGTAGCTACTAATTCATATCAAAATGTTGAAGCAACAAGTGGTAATCAATCGAGTGAAAATTGTAAATTTCTACCACCAATATCATTGGATCAGTACAAATTGAACAATGATCCAAATCCTGAGTTGATTAGAAAGAAACCAAGCGAAAAAATAAGATATATTCAAGATGTTGCATTTAGATTTTTGGAGCCACCAAAAGCCTCAAAGCCAGGCGATATTGTTGTTAGACAATTGCCAAATAGACAAATAGCTCCAGCTCCTCCTTTGGTTGTTCGACAAGCTCCACCAAAGCCATCAAATCCAGCTCCATTGGTATTGCGCGAAGTTCCTCCACCACCACCACCACGAATTCCAGATCAGCAAGTATTGGTTCCTGGCAAAGTTTTAGCTCCACCAGCTCGTAAGGTTGTTGTTGAACGATTGCCACCAATTCCACCAAAACCACAACAAATATTCTTGGAAAAATGGTTGCCATTCAAACAACCAAAACGTAGAGTTGTTTATCATCGTGCTGATCCGGATTGTACTTTGCCAAATCCAAGAAATTTGGTCATTCAATGGGAAGCTCCAGAAGTAGAAGTCACTCGTGAATATAGAAATTTGGGCACTCAATTGGCAAATCCAGATGAATATGTGAGACGATTTGGCTCGGAACTTTTAAGACACGATGAATTCAGACAAGCTGCCACTAAAATTGGAGCTCCAGATAGTGTTGTTGTTTCAGATAGTCACAGAGAACATGGATTGCCAGAATTAGAAGGCGAAGTTGAAGCATTGAGCTTAGTTGATTTGAATCGAACTGATTTGGCTTCATATGCTCAATATCTAAGCAATAATGGTATTAGATATAATGCTTCACTATTTTCAAGTGAAGCTAGTCCATATGGCTTAATAACCTCAACTGATTCATCAAATTTGTTATCACATCAAGAAGCTACATCCATAGCCAACAATATTGAATTAAGTAGCGAAAAAGTAATTTCTGAATCTGAATTGAGAGCTTACTTTGCTTCAATTGATTCGAATGGCGATGGTGTTTTAAGCTTCGATGAATTTAAGGCTGCCGCTTCTACTTCATCTCGCATTTACTAGAACTAGCATTTATTATTTTATATTTATTTTGTTTAAATTATAACAAAAATATTTCAATATTACTTATATTTTGTTTTTCTAAATTTATTTTTAATAAAATCCATCAAATTAGAATTTTCAATATTTGTTTGAATCGATATTAATCAATTTTGATTAGAAAATGGAAAAATTTTTTTTTTTAATTTTTGCATGATCAAATAATGTTTTTACACAATAATTAATTAAATATTAGAAAAAAAGAAATTTAATATCAATCTAAACTGACAAGATATTTAATATTTATTAAATTTCTTTTTTCATAAAATAAAATTTATTATTTTTAATTAATACTTCTTTATTCAACAAATAAACAAAAATTAAAAATATATAAACACCAAGTTCTAATATGAATTCTTGATGATTTTCAAGTTTTTAAATGAGTTGTTTTTTTTTAAATAAATTTGTAAAATTTGATTTTGATTTTCACAATTCGGGTCTGAAAATATATTTTAAAATTGACAAAATACACCTGTAAACCTTTAGTTCAGTTGCAAAGATGAAAAAGCAATTAATTTTTATTTTTTTTATTGTGCTTTTAAAAACACGTTAAATTGTCTCGTTGTCAGGATATTTCAAATTAATCAGTTATTTGTTTTATCAAAATTTTTTTATCAATTAATTATTAATTCAACTACCTTATTACAAATAGCAACAAATTATTATTCTGGAAAAAGGAAAATTATTTGGAGAAATATTATCTTCAACATTCACTCTTAATCCTTACCTTGAAAACACCGAAAAAGATTCAGAAATAACTCACTCTAATATAAAATATTATAAGAGTAATAGTCAGCCTAACTTCAACGAACCGATTAGCCTTAATGAAATGATTTCGGCATTAAAAAAGCTAAAAAGAGAAGCAGCTTGCGGACCTGACCTTATCCACAATCTAATGTTAAAAAACCTACCTTTAAATTTATTAAAAGAGATAATAGATCTTTTTAATCTTAGTCTTCAAGAAGGAACAGTTCCTAAAGCTTTGAAAAGTTCCAATATCACAGTGATATCTAAGAAATCTTCTCCTACACAAGATCCGTCTAATTATCGATCTATTAGTATTACTAGCTGTCTGGGTAAGCTTCTTGAACGTATTATTTTCTCAAGATTATATGATTTCTTGGAAAAAAATTCGTTGCTAATCCAGGAACAATCTGGTTTTAGAAGACATCGAAGAATCGCAGATAATTTAGTTTTCCTTATCCAAAAAATAGTCGAATCATTTAATAGAAAGAAAAAAGTATGTTGCTTATTTTTTGACATTTCGAAAGCTTTCGATAAAGTTTGGCATGAGGGAATAATTTACAAGCTGATAAAGATAAATATACCTGCCTTTTTAATATATTGGATTAAATCATTTCTTAACTGTAGAACATTTAAAGTAAATATAGATAATCACACTAGTGATGAATTCAAAATACCTGCTGGCGTTCCTCAAGGATCAGTAATTAGTCCTTTATTAATTTTTATATTTATTAATGATATTCCTAAAAGAAATAAATCTAATAATGAATATTCACTTCTCTTTGCAGACGATCTGGTCACTTTTTTTATTTATAAAAAAAATGGATATATAGAAAGTAAGATGAATAAGTACTTAGTTGAATTAGAAAAATGGCTTTTCAAGTGGAAAATGAAGATCTCCGTTGAAAAGTCTTGCTCAATGATTTTTACTAAAAACAACAAAGAAAGTTCTATTTTTAATTTAAAGATCTATGGGAATAAAATCGAAAACCAAAAAGAAATTAAGTTCCTAGGTATTAAATTCGATTCTAAACTAACCTTTTCTTCAATGATAGAAGAAATTAAAGAACGTTGCAATTCAAGGCTAAACTTAATCAAAATCTTGTCAAATAAAAAATGGGGCCTTGACTTTAGAACTTTAGGAAACCTTTATAAGTCTTTGATTGGATCTATTCTAGACTATTCTTTCCCTTGTCTTAACTCTCTTTCAGAAACTAATATAAGAAGATTAGAAGTAATCCAAAATTCAGCGGTTCGTTCTATATTAAAATTAAGATATGATACTCCCTCCAACATATTACATCATGAGGCATTTAAAAAACTTAAACTACTGACAGTCTCAAATCGACTTTTTGAGTTAAGTGAGAGATATGTTAGGGTAGGACTGAGCCACTCTGTTCCACTAGTTTTCAGACTGGTGGAGGAATATAACAAAGGTTTCGAATCAAGAAATATCGAGTACCCAACTCCATTGTGTAATTGCTATCTTACTATTTCCTCTTTTTTTCCTGAATCATCAAATATATAAAAAATGTATTCTGTTACTCTCTATCTTAATTTATCTAATTTTGATTTTAATATTTCTGTATTTTTTAATTTATATTATTCATTTAAATTTTTTTGATTTTATTTTTATTTTTAATCTGAAGGAGCTAAAGCTCGGTACAGAAATACAAATAAATCAATTCTGGTTACTCATTTATAGAATCCATGCCAATGCTAGCTGTACGTATCCGTCCAATATTTTATTGAAAGATTTATCTTTAAATCAATCTTTTCAATTTGAGTTAATTGTTTATCTAACTGATTATTTGTCATTAATTTACAATGTTGGTTCCATACTTTCACACTTAAAAAAAATTGTTAGTGTTACACTCACACTCAACACTTAAACTTGTACACTAAAAAAAATTAAGTGTACAGATTAAAATTTTTTTTAAATATTTATAAAATAATTTTTATCAAAAAAATATAAGTCAAAAATTAAATGTTTCACAAAAAATAAACATAATTTTAATAAAATAACCAAATAGCTCATTTTTCAAGCAAGTCAACATTTACTCTGATAACTGCTTTTTGTATAAAATTTTTGGACTAATAACCTAATATTTGTAACCTCGATTTTTCTAGCTTGAATCAATGATATATTTGGAATCTGCTTTATTCAACACGTCGAAATTGGAACTTTGGTTTGATCAAGATAATGGTCTACAATACAAACAAAAGGCTTTGAATTCATTTTCAGAAACTGTATATTATTTTTAGATAAAGATCCGTCTCAACGACAACACGTTCATAATACTCAATCAAGGATCGTAGTCAAATTCAAAGAAGACCTTTAAACACTGAAAATCAAGTTTTTAGAGCCTTTTTACGGTCAAGATCTTACAGACAGGAAATGATAGAGCGAGACTTGAAAATATTTACAAAATTGTTCAAGAAAAAGAGATATTTTTTGATCTAATAAACGATCAAAGCCAATTATGTAAATCAACTCAATCCTTCTGGAGCACAAATTCCCAAAGACTTCCAATACTGAGTGAATTAGCTAGAAAGTTTTTTTCAATTTCAGTGTCAAGCGCCTTTATAGAACGATATTTTAGTGTTTGTGGTATTATAAGTAGCAAAAGACACCAAAATAAAACTTAAACTTGTACCCTAAAAAAAATTAAGTGTACAGTTAAAATTTTTTTTAAATACTTATTTAATTTTTTTCTTAAATTGTCATGTTTGTGGATGTCATCGATTCGATCAAGCCGCCCTAACTATTATTTACACATTTTTCTTCCTAAATTTAGTTCAAAAGACAAGACAAAGTAAAGTTTTTTTGTCAATTTATTTTATTTTATTTTTTTCATTGTTTTTTCTTTTTTGTTGAAAATTTTGAATTAAGAAAAAAAAAGTAAATTTTAATTGAAAATAATTAATTTGTTTTGTTTTAAAATTTTAAAATAAAAATATTCCATTAAAAAAAATTCAAAGAGAAAAAATATTGAAGATTTTTAAATTAAGCCAGTTAACTTGTGCTTGTTCAAGTCAAGTAATATCCTTCTTTAAAGATTCCAGGCAGGTGCACAATATTCTAAATACGGTAAATGCGTATTCTAAAGTTGGCTGTTCACCATTAAACCAAGATCGCACTCAGTAATAGTCTTAGTTAATTCAACTCTAAAATCATTTTGGGAGGGTCAGGAATAGACAGACACATAAACACACATACACATACACTCTCTCAAAGATTCAAACTAAATTTAAATGGTTGATGGTAGAGATACCCATTTAAAGAAGATATTGGAAAAATAGAGACAGCAAAATTAAATGGATAACTAGTCGAAACTACCATATTGAAAAAAAAGCTATTAAATATTGAATTATGTACTGAAAATCTCAATGGTAATTTAGTAATTACTGTATTCCATTGTGAAAATTTTCAAACATCTCCACACTGCCTAACAGGTGTTGTTTGTTTAAGTGGTGGTGAATTCTATTTTAATCAAAACTATTGACAAAGTATGCAGACTTAGAGATTTATAAACTTCAAATACCATACCATATTTTTTAAAAGTTGCAAATAAAAACCGAAAGCGGCGTGTTATCTTGTAAATGATGAAGTACGCATTTTAAGTATTTTGAGCTTAATTGAAATTGTGAAATTTGATCATAAATTTACTTTAGATTTCTTTTACAAATAACATTTAATAATTCATTTAAAATTAAATGGAATCTCTACAACCCGTTCTTTAAAGGAATACTTATGGGCCATCTAAAATAAGGAGCTTAAGTGAATGCAAAAGAATAACAAGTAAATATAAAAGCAAGATATTTTGAATGAAAATATATAGAAGAAAAAATTAATTGATAATATGATTTTATTTAAAATCTTCAATATTTTTTCTCTTTGAATTTTTTTTAATGGAATATTTTTATTTTAAAATTTTAAAACAAAACAAATTAATTATTTTCAATTAAAATTTACTTTTTTTTTCTTAATTCAAAATTTTCAACAAAAAAGAAAAAAAACAATGAAAAAAATAAAATAAAATAAATTGACAAAAAAACTTTACTATCAAACTTCAATATTCTACGGTTTTAGTGAAATAATCAAATTAACAAATTTTTGTTTATCTAAATTTTTTCTTCAAAATAACAAAAAAAAAAAAATAAGTAAAATAAAAATTTCTAAAATTAGTTTGAAAATTTGAAAGTTTGGGCCACTTTTTCCAATTGATTTAGGATTTGTTTGTCTTTTAAAAGATGATTTACAATATTTACTGAGTTTGGTTCTCTGTTGTTTTGCTCAGAAGGTTCTTGTTTAAACGAAATCGGATTTGTGAAATAAGGAGTCCAATTATTCTCGCTTATTTTTTCCTTTTCACCAAGCTCTTCAGGCTCACACTTTATATTTACATTTTGATTATTCGAACAACTTTGAACAAATTGATTTGTTTCATTTAGAGATTGCTGATAGATTTGCTGATTTGCGTAAGGTTGAAAAGGCATATTGTTTGCTTGGTAAGATGAAAGATACGGATTTAAGTTATGATAAAATCCGTTTGCAAATGCTTGATAGCCATAATGATTGCCGTATGTATACACTGGTTGGTTTGATTGATGAAAATTTTGATATGATTTATTAGATGTTTTGAATCGTTTTGTGTAAATAGCAGAACTTGATGCCGATTGTCTGAGACTAGAACTAGTTTTTGACACGCTGACACTGGTTGAACAATTGGAAGAGGTCGACGAGCTTGTTTCGTTAGGAGATAGGGCCGAAAAGTTAGATCGATTGGTGCCAATTTCGGGTTCGTTTTGGTCCGTCGATTCGCTCATACTTCGACTCGAAGCTCGTTTATTCGGAGTTATTTCCGAATGGTCGACTGTTGGCGGAAGTGGCTTCGGTATGGGCTTCTCAACAGGCTTTGTTATTCCATCACTAATTTCCGACACTTTTTAAAATAAACACTCTTTAAAAATAAATTCAAAATATTTAAATTTTATTTTGTTTACGTGAAGGCATTCGGTCCACATCTTTTCCACTGTTCACATAAGCTTCGGATATTTTGTACAAAATAGAAGGCACCTGCTGCCTGCATTCGTTTAGCACATAAATCAAGCGATCTGCGTGTCTTGCATCTTCGGCAATAAAAATTGATATATATTTTTTAACATTTGGCATACGCATTCGATTCAAGTATAAGCTTAGATTAACTGGAAAATCGGCATTTATTATGTAATTTAAATCATGAAGTTCTACTTTGCTACTGACTACATCACTGGCCACCAGTACACTGTTTGGCGTTGCATTAAAATCTAAATTTAAATTTAGAATAAAATATTTGTTTTATGAAAAAAAAAATTTGATTTGAATTTTTACTGTAATAGACTTTTTCTTTCATCGCTCGTCTTCTCCTGCCGACGCTAGTTCGCTCATAAGCAAAAGTGTCAATTTTGAGCTCTTTGACTATTTTTTCAGTAATGCGTATTTTTTTGAAACCATTTGCATAGATCAAAATTTTAAAATTTCTGTCCATTTGAGCTATTTCAGTTATTATATCTTGAAGCCTAAACAATTAAGAGCGTTCAGAATGCTTCTATTAGTGGTTTATTTATTTACTTTTTGCGCTTTTCGGCCATGGTACAAATGTGGATTTGCTGAGGCATGTCACGGTTGGACACATGTATGTCATCGTTTCCAACGCAGACAAACAGTGCGTCATTTTGAAATTCATCTCCATTGCTCTTTTGCAATCCGCTCGGTACGATCCGACTAAATATGGCTGTTTGACGGTCGCTCTAAACAACGAATGATTGTTAAAATGGACTCATTAAGACAAGCTAAAGAGAGACAGATTGACATATTACTGCCAAAAGGGCTTTGTTGAATTTTTCTAAAAAAGTACCCAATAATTAGGCACCTTTAATGTACTAATAGAAGAAAAACATAAAAAACTTGCAAAACTATTTTTTATCAGCAAATAATTAAAAATGGATTTTTGAAAAATTTTTATTTAAACAATGAGGCCATGCTTGAATCTAATAATTGAAGGACAGCCCTTATACTTTGCCCAATAGGCCTTAAGTGTTAGGAACTTAGCAGTGATAGAAATTTACGAATAGATTATTTTGTATTGGCTGAATGGCTGAGCTGAAATAAACAAAACTTTTAATATTTAAAAAAATCAAAAACTTACTCGTGTCTCATTGACTACTCGTTTTATTTCATCGCTTAGTCGAGCCGAACGGTTTCGGTAAAAGTCATCCAACACCAAGTATGATACATTTTTCAAATTAACCAAATCATTATCCATTAGTTCGCACAGGCGATGATAATTTCCGATCACTATGTCAATATCTTCAATTTAAATTTTTTGTTGAAATAATAATTTATACATAAATAAATATGTCCAGAATTAAAATTGGATTTTGCTTCAAAAATTTAATTAAAAAGTCACTCTTAATTTCAATGTTATATATATACATGGATTTACAAATTTAAATTTTTTTTGTAAAAAAATTCAATTTTTTTTATAAAGAGAATTCGAAAAGCTAAAATTATTTACGTATAAAATCAGTTTTTGTCTTGAAAGAGCATAAAAAAAGAAAAAAATAGTTGAAATTCAGCCTAATAATATCCTAACATTAAATTTCTTTTGTTCTTAATGCTCAAATGTAATGGGGAACAAAACCAGAGCTTTATCTGAATTTACAAATTTTGATTTTAAAATATCAATCTGCATACTTGAAAGACAAATAATTTGCTTAAGTATTGGTCAACTGGTAAAATATTTATTAAGTAATTTGAGCATAACAACCTCAAAGATAACCAACTTGTGTTTTTTTTTAATCTTTGAGCAGATAAAATCAAATTTTTTTTTCTCCACTAAAAAAAAAATATTTCTTGGTTTTTTAATAAATTAAAATTTAATTTTAAATAAATTATTCGAAAACATATTTCAGAAAGACCTTTTTTATTTAAGATAATTTTTTTCTTTAAAAAAAAAAAAGACAAAATTTAAAGCATCATTAATATTTTAATTGATTATCTATTTAATTTCCTTAAAAAAAAAAGAAAGTAAAAATTTATTTTAGTTAAAACAACTGCAATAAACTTAATTGCTATTTTTAGAAGTATTTTTATTCTGTTTGTTTGAAGTTTTGTTCGACGCGAGCCTTATCAGACTTGCACTTATTTTGTCTATTTTAGAGTACTGTATCATCTTTGCTTTACAGTTAAACTACTATATTTAGTTGAAATAATTGTTAAAATGATTTTTTTAATTAAAAATTCTCTAAAAATTATATATCTAGATCCAACGTTTACCATTTATTCATACTATATGAGTATACTGAATAAAGTAGATAAATTTACTTTCAAAAATTAAATTTTTTAACTAATAAGTTAAATTTTATTGACAACAGATCACTTATATTTAATTTGAATATGAAAATTATGCGATATTTTGATACAAAAAACTAAATGGAAGATTAAGTTCAGATATTTAAAGTGATAAATTTTGTTTTTCCTCTAGATCTAGTATTTACCAGATTGAAAACAGTGAATAACAACAATTTGATTATGTAAGTTCAAATTAAACAATAAAAATTCTAAAGGGCTCTTAAAAATCAAAAAATGTGCCATTATGACTCTTTAGAGTTCTGTGATTTCCATTGAATTTAGTAAAAATTTTAAAATTTTCTAGCATACCTCTTCCACGAAGATGCAACGATTGAGTGTTGATGTTTTCATCATCAAATAGACAGCAATATGAACATTGAGATTGATGTATAAACATTTGTGAGTGAGTCAAAATCTCTTTAGCTACTTCTTTGGTCTGTGTTACAATTAAGACAAGGGGACCAGCTCTTCTGATTTCAGGTGCTTGTTCACGAATAAAAACCAGTGCTGGACAAATGTACTAAAGTATTAAAATATTAAACAATTTTACTGATTGAAAGCGTTTTGACTTACGCTAATAACTCGGGAGGATGTTGGCAGACCTATGCACATTATGTCTCTTCCAGAGTATAATGCAGGCCAAGTCATTGATTGAATGGCTGATGGACGCTGGATGCCTTGAAGTCTTATTTCATTTATTATGTAAACAGGAAAATTTATTTCGTCTAGGGAAAATATTGGCTTGGGAAAATCAAAACCGGAGAATTTAATTTGATGCAAATTTAAAAATTTATCGATTTCTTCCTAAATTTTTAAATTTTTTTAGATAGTAATAATTTTAAAGAATTCTATTTTTACCCAAGTTCGTCTTTCTACTCGGGGATGTTCTTTGTAGAAGTTTCGCTTCAAATTGTAGTAATTAGTAATCGAACTTTTCATCTTTTTTTAATTTTTTGGTTATTTTTTAGATGAAATATTACGCATTAAATAGTCTTATTATTTTTTTTGGTTAAGAATAATTTCAAAACTAAAAAAAATAGTGTTCAGTAAGTTCTTAAAAAATTGAATATATTACATACGATAATATATTTCGTATTCAAATTTAAATAGAGAAATATTGCACATAATGTATATACACATTAATATGTATTTAGTGAATGTGAGTATAAGCTTTAAAAAATTGCAAATTTGCATATGCAATCTTAATATATTTGTGCTTAGCGTTAATTTTGTCTTAATTTTAAGATAAAAAAATACTTGTTAAACTTTAGCTTTTGTTCTGGCTAAATCATCTCACTAGCAGCAAATTTTGAAATAATGTATTATTATTGAGGATCACGAATTTATCTTAACTCGATTCGTGATTTTTTTCCGCATTTAAGATAAAAACAGTATAAAGACTCTGAGCCAATGTTTTATCTAGTGTTTAAAAAAAATAAATAAAAAACATTTAAATTTAATCATAATTTTATCTAAAATAGCTATCTAAAGCAACAATTGAACAAAAAAATTTTTTTTACAAGTTTATTTGAAAATAAATATTGAACAAATTTACATATATCAAAAAAATGTTCACCTATGACTGGTCAAGTGACGAGTCAAATGATGTTTTTCTTTAAATGTTTCATTGCAAATTTCGCATCTTAAAAGTTTGACTTCACGATTTAATCGCTCTACTGCATTAAAGCATCTTGAACCATTTCGAACATTATTTAGATTTAAGTTAAAACTGACTTCATCTTTTTTATGAAATGTTCTCATATGATAAACCAGATCGCTTGTTAATCTAAAATGAGTATTGCACTTGGCACACCAATTTTGTAAGTCTGGTTTTTCTAAAGGACTTGAAGCATAACCTGTGGTAATCATCGACGATCCATGACCATTAATAGTTGGAGGCAGGGTTGAATTTCTAATTAAATTTGGATTAATCAAAAGATTTTTTTTAGAATCTGATGTATTTATTTCATTCTGACTATTTATTTGATATGGAGATATACTTGGAGATAGCAATACTGATGATTTTTGGATAGAATTTGTGTAATTCAACTTCGTATGATTTGATATATAGGAATTTAGTTGAAATAAAAAAAAGTCTCTTAAAGACTGGTTTATTGAACAATTTTTAACAATCTCTTGAACCGACGACTCGACTTGAGAATTCGCTTTTTGCGAGTTTTTTTTAACAGGCAAGTTGTCACAATTTAAATCGGTTTGTTTTCTTTTCAAACTATTCTGAATACACTGAGATTTATTTTCAATTTTTTTAGAACAACTTAAGTCTTTGAGTAAATTATTTATATTATGACTACAAAAATAGCGGTAGTGAAGCATTAAATTGTGTTGATACAAAAAAGATTTTGAACATTTTTTACAATTATATTCTTTGGCTGAAAAAAATAAATTGAAATTTTTAGAATTTAATTTAGATTTAATTTTACTCGGGTCGAATGGGATATATTGGAGACCGAGAGATATTTCCAAGTCTTTGGAAGGAAAAGCATTCAAAAATTCATTCCTAAAAATCTTTCTGATTGCTTTGAAATAAACCTTGCTATCATTAAAAATAATCTCCATATTTTGATCTCGCGAGCTTTCTGATAATTCAATATCATACATCCAATTTATATCATTCTCAAGAACAGACTCAAAATACAAAAAATAATTATTAAGAAAATTTTTTTTTTATAAATTACAATATGTCGAATATCTTGATTTGTTTCAGTATTTGTTTCTTTAAGCAATAAATCAATTGATTTGGTCACAAAAAAGCTATCAAACGAATCAGCCGTAAAATGCAAAGGACCAAAAAGAGTTTCTGGATCAATAAATTCATTTAAAAGTCTAAGTCTCATTATGGTCTTTTTTGTCTAAAAATAAATTTTGAAAAATGAAAAAACATTCAAAAAAAAACTTTTTCTGCTTTAAAAAAATGTTTTTTCAAAGAATTATAAAACTAATTTAAAAAAACTCTAATAAATATGCAAAACTTTTCAATAGAGAAGTTTAAACTTATTTTGTGAGCATATTAATAATTTGTTATTTATTGATATTTAAATTAGATACTTGTAGTTTAAGTAGATTTTTCGACAATTAAAAATTAGCTCAACAAATCTTCAGAGACAAATCAAATCAAAACAAAATCTTTGCAAAATAGAACCGGAATAAAATAAGTATTAAATAGCAATTGAATATTGACGAGTTGACGAGAAATAAATTTGAAATTTAATATTCAATTATTTCTCATTAACTAAATAGGGAATTTAGTTTTCAAAGTGAAGATTGCAAATTAATTCAAGAAAAAAATCTAAATTAAAAGATTGAATAAGCATTATTCACTAGAGAATAAGCGTATAATTTCTTTATTTTTTTCACTAGCCTAAAAGATTTCAGAGCCAAAAGAAAAAACTTGTTTTTATTGAATTCTAATTAAATACTTTGCATACGATTTACACTTAATTAAACAGATAGCTATTTGAAAATTTGCCTCTAGTCTTTGATAATAAATTACAGTGTCAAATATGCATTCATCAAATTTTCCAACTAGCGATGAGAATTTATATAATTCAGTTAGTCAGTATTGGATAATTACTAGTTAGTAGTGGTAGGAGTTTACTGCGGTATAAAATTTTAAACCATCGCCAAGACAATCAGTGATTAAAGACTTTTTCAATTAATAAGTTGAATTTGATCAATCATTCTTTAAGTAACATATTTCAGTGATTTTAAACTTTTGATTTGATTAATAATTTTTTTTCAAATTTATTTAAAATTTAATAAAAAAAACCTTCTATTAATCAATATTTTTAAAATATCGAAGAAGTATGAGATATATAAGTAATTTTGTTCATAGTTGTAATAAAATAAGAAAGAGCTGACCCATGAACATTTGAGATTAATTGAATAGATATATGTTTGCACAATAATTGTCTTGAAGTATGACTCTTAAAATTAAAATGCAATAAGATTACGCATTTAAAATTTTTGAGCAAAAAAGCAAATTAAAAATTGATCTTGGCTTAATTCCCCATTTCCTTTAGAATTAGGTATTATTTAAAAATAAAAATCTTATTTAAACCATCAAAGTCAAGAACTTATGATTCATTAAATTCTTATGATTCATGAACTTAATTCCATTTTAAATTTAAATAATTAATCATTTATTTGCAATATTTTCATTCTAATAATTCTAAAAATTGATATTAATGATTTTATTCAATTTAAAACAAAAGACAGCAACAATAATTTTGAATTAAAATAAATTTTTTTCTAAAATTCTAACCCAAATTTAGTCCGTGTAAAAACTCTGTTATAGTCCCAAACATTTTATGAATTAGAAAATTTTTAAAATTAAATTTCAGAGTTTTTGAACAGACTAAATTTGGGATAAAAAAAGCTATTTAAAATATAATTTAGACAAAGCCATGACCGGCTGAAATGGAAACTTATTAGTTCCTTTCAGCAACATGAAAATATTTTTGAATAGGAAAACTTGATTTGAACAAAAATGAAAAATTAGATTAAAGTTAAATTTTAAATTTAGCTTTCAATTTGCCTAAAAAAAAGAAAGAAAAATGACATGAAAAAATATAATACAAATCATATTTAACTATTAGCAAATATTATGAATAGTCAACATGTCTTAAATTTCTGCATTTTTCAAAAATTAAGTAAAGCAATAAATGTTTAAAAAATTTTTAAATAATAAAATCTAAAAAAAAGTAAAAGCTACTAAACAATTTTTTTGAAATATAAGTATTATATTTCATAGATTATACCTTTACCGTTTAATTAAAAAAAATTCCATTTTTTGCTTAATTTAAAAAATTTTCCACCTTAGTTACTAATTTATTTTAAAGACAATTAATAAGTCTATTAGTTATTTTAAAAATTAAAATTTATGAAATATTAAAAGATTAAGAGAAAATCTAAAGAAAGCCAAAATATTTTCATAAATAATTTTTTTTGATAAAAAACCGTGTCGAAAACGACAAGATTTTGCCCTTATTACCAAAGCTCTTGGGGACAAAATGAAATTTTCAGAAGTAACTTTTATATAAATTTTTTTCAAGACAAAACAAGTTGATTATTTCTACTTTAAGCATAGATATGATTCTATTTATGACGATTTCGACAATTCAATAGTTGATAGGTACTAACTCTATTTTATTCAGATTCTGGTAAAATAAAATATTCAAAATATTTTTAGTTTAAGTGAATTAAGCATTGCAAGCACACTACAATTAAATCCTAGTTCACAAGAGTAAATTAATTTTAGATAAAATGAATAAAAAATCTAAAGTTTTTTTAAGAGCTATTAATAAAACTATTAGTGAAGTGATATCGACATATCTCTGGACAAGCGATTTAAGGCAGCCTAGTTTTAATGGTAAAAAAAGCAATAAAATAAAGATTTTCAATATTTTTTTTAAGATTCGAAGAAAAAAATTAAAAAATTGGAAAGAATTTCCAAAATCGATTGCGAAAATTTAGATTCAAAAAAAAATAATGACAAAGTGTCGTCCAAATTTTCAATACCAACCCTAGATTTCAGTTCATTCACAGAAAGAGAGCAAAAGACCGATGAAATCCCGATTAAAAAAGAAAGAAAGTAAGTGTATCAAGCACAATTATTTAATATTGAAGACATTATTTTTTAGCTTTAGTTAGAATAAATAAAATAATCAATTTTAGCTTTTTTTAATTAAAAAAATATTTGTGCTAAATTAGAAAATATTAGTTTAAATTTTTTCTTACCAAAGCTCATGGGGTAAGCAAAAATCTCAAGAAAACATTTTTAATATTAAACCGGAGCCAGCAAGGGGTTTTGTTGGTGAGTTTTTGCTTATTTTTTGAAAAATTTTTAATTAAATTTTATCTTATTTTAAAAAAAATTATTTTTAAGATAGCAAATCAAAAGGATTTGAGTCAAATGCCAAGGTAAATTTAAATTTAAAATCAAATGAAAGTAATTTGAAGTTTAAGAGCGAATTTCAAAATCACACAAACGTTAAGCATGAGATAGAGAGTTTATTACACGAGCTCAAACTTTTTAAAAGCAACATTGGTATTTTAGAATTCATTTTAGTTTTAAATTAAAACTTAACCACAATAATTAATTAGAAACTAGCGAATATTATAGTCAAGAAATGGAGAATAGAATACCAAAGTCTGAATTTGAAAAATTAAATTTAATGGCTTTAAATTTACGTGACCTGTTAAATCGTTTGCTTGAGAAAAGAAAACTAGCTAAGCGAAACATAGTAGTTGAAAAAATGACTCGCGAGGAAATTCAATCGGAAAAAATCGACACTCAAAAAGAACTTTTAGCATTTGAGGAAAAACATGGAAGACCAGTAATTAAAAAATTTAATTTTTATTTATGTTTTTTGATTTTAATTGATTAAATTTTTAAAAAAAAAAAGCAAACCAAGTTAGAAAAAGATCTTATGCGACCACTGTACGATCATTACAGAAAAGTGAAACGCCTTTTGTCAAAATTTACTAGCAGTGTAAATTGAAAAGCCCTTAAAAATAAAATTAGTTCTCTAGATATTTTTTTTAATAGAAAGGAATTGGTGAATTAAAAAATGAAGAGAATGATGATGACGAAATACATCATATTAAAGACAATAGACCTTTTTTGAACCTTCACTCGCTTAGCTTGTAAGGAAAACTATTCATTTGATTTTTATAATTTATTTCTAAACAATAAGGAATGAGCTAAACAAAGAAAAAGAGGTGGCAACACTCGAAAAAATAAAATTAAAAGAATCAATTAAAAAATACGAGTATGAGTTCATAAAATCAACTGGTCGATCTCTGACTAAAGAAGATCGCGAACTACACAAGGAAGAATTTGAAAAATATAAATATCTCAAAGCAAAGCTTAAACTAATCGAAGCCTTGATCGATAAATACGAAATCAACCATTTTTCAAAAGCAAAATAAATTTTTATATATTTTTTTTTTACTTATCGAGAATATGTTTTTTATTTAGTGTTTATTATAAATTATAAAAATATAAAAATTTCGTTTAGATCATTTAAAATAATTTTTTATTTATATAAAATCAAGCTTATGGCAAATTTCAAAATGCATTGATTTTATGCTAAACAATGATTCTCCTTTTGATAAAAACATATTTTTGTATTTTGAAAAAATATTTAAAGTAAATAAATTTCATTGTAAATGATAGTTTGAATTTTTTTATACTTTATTTTGGTTTGGGTTCTACCAAAAAATAATTTTTGAAGACTTGTTTTTTTTAAATTAAATTAAAAGCTAAATTTAAATAAATTTCTTCACTAATACATATTCTTTAAACAAAAAAAACATTAAAGTGATCATTAAAAAATATAAAATTAATTAAGAAAACAAATAAATTAAATTTTTTTAGGATTAAATCTGTTTGAATTGAATATCAGCTTCAACTTGACGTTAAATGGGTTTCATTGTCTCATTAATATTGAATTTTCGATTCAGAAATCTTTAAAAAATTTTTTTTCACAACTGATTATACTGAAAAAGTATTTTTTAAAATTTAACAAGATTTGAAGTCTATTTTATTTTTTGAATTTTGGAATAATAATATTATAGATGAATGAGTTTCAAAATTAAAAATATCTGAATGATTCGTGATTTTTAAAAATTTAGATATAAAAATTTTTACTAATTTAAAGAAAAAAAATTGTTTTTACTTAAAATCAGTTCAAAGTTGGCTGCAAAATTGAAAGACTAACAAAAAAACTTAATTTCAATTTCCATATATAAATTTATTTAAGCTTGTATTTTAAATTTAATTTTAAAAATTAGAAGAAAAAAAAATTCTAAATTAAAATCAGAATAATAGGAATTTTAGAGTTTTGACTAAAAAATTTCCATTTTTTTAGATTACAATCATTCAATTTTCAAGTTTTAATTAGTGAAATTTTGTTTTGAAAATTTTTTTGATTTTCTATCTTTTTACACCATAAAATTTAAATTTCTATTTTGCCCTTTTTTCTCACTTTTTGATGATACAAAATCGAACGAAACTGAAATTTACAAAAAAACAATGTTTATCAAACGGACAAAAACACGTAAAAACAAAGTAAGCCTAAAGATGCTTAATTCTATTCAACACCTTTCTAATTTAATAAACATACTCTGAAAAATGAATTTAAATTAGTCATTTAATTAGCTACTATTGATTTATTAGATTTAAAATTAATTAAAAAAAAGAATAAAAAAACCTTAGCAAAAATGAATCTACAATTGTTAAGCAAAATTAAATGCCTCAGTGAATTCATAAAAAAAATATTCTGCACATAAAAATCAACATTATATTGCTGAATGATGTTGAGTGTAGGTAACCAAAACCAATTTAAATAGGCAAGCCTGGTTGCATTACATACAAAATTTAGATTTCTCTATTTCGCATCAATCTTTGGAAATAGTTGCTCGTTTTTAATAATTTATTTAAATTCAGAAATTTACAAAAATCATAATAAAATTTTATTAATGTCTAAACAGGTCTCTGATCAGAATTCACTGAATTTAACATATTTAAAAGAAACAAATGATATTGAACTGTTAGATACAAAAAGCAAATTTGATCACTTAAGACAGTCACTTCATTTGGTCAGACAAAATGAAAAATCTCTTTCAAGTAGCAATTTGCTTGATATTCCTGAAGAGACAAGCATTGCCGATATTAAACCAAATGCAATCAATAGTTTTTTGGATACAAAAAAACAAATGGAGATATTTGATCCCTCCTTGAAATTTTTGGCCATTTACCGTTGCTATTATTGGTCTAAAAATGATAATATACGCAAAGGGAAATTATTTTTTACTGGCACGGAAATGTTTTTCAAGTGTACGAGAATGCCTTTTATAAAACTGCGACTCCATTTTTCAGATATAACAAATGTGGTCAAAATTAAAAATTTTAAGCATAAATTTGAAACAGTGGTTAACATAGATACAAGCTTTGGATCTTCGTATGCATTCTACAAGTTTCGTATTCCCAAAACAGTTGTTAGGACCAATATATTACAGTTGATTGAGGAATACAAAAGAGTGAATGAACTTGGATATTCAGAACCGGAGCATACACATTTGATGAAGTTCCGCAAACTGGGACAACCGATTTCGAATCTAAAAGGTGTTTTAAAGCAATCTATGCACAGACAATATCCGGACGAACTTGATGAAGACAAATCGACTGAAAATCAAAAGTCACGTTTCAAAAGTCTCAGACGAATAAAATTAGACAGATCAAAAAGTTCAGATTTTAGCGCACCAATAGATAGCAAAAATCGTTCAAAATACATTAAGAGAAAGATTGGTAGAGTTTTTTCAAATAAGTCTTATGAGCAATCAAGTAGTGATGAGAGTGATGCTAAGCCAGAACCTGAATCATGCAGTTTGGCCTCAATTTTGGATTCTTCTGAAGATGAAAATTTAGATTTTAATCAGTTGAGTGGAACCGAATCAGATATAGATGAAGATGATTGTGAAGAAATTGTCGAAGAACGGCTTATCGAAATTAAAGAAGAAATATTAATTGATGATAAATGTAAAACTGAATATTTAAATTTAAAAAGCAGTTTTTCTTTAGCTCTTTTTATTACTTTTATTTCGATTGTTATTTTTTTTGTTCTAGCTTTGAATAACTTTAAGCGTCTTTCCTTAATCGAAAGAAAAATACTTGAATTGATATAGACTTTAAAAAATTAAAATATAAGCTTGATAAGATTCAATAAGTTCTTGTCTAATTAAAAGGATTTTGAGATCTAAATCCTCTTTAAAATGTATTAATTAATAATTAAAAGTTTTTTTTTTTTAAATTAAATTTAAATTAATAAATTATTGTAATAATTAGATTTTTGTCAGCTTTTCAAAGTGTCAAGCTTTTGAAATACGTGATGTGTCTGAGCATTTCTTTAGATTTTTACAAAATTTTAAAAATTTTGAAGCTATTCCATTCCAGTTCGGTTCGGAACAGCTTTATTATCCATCCTCGTCATCCAATCTCTGGAATTCCCTCATTCTACATATGTATATCTCTAAGCAATCCTTTGAGATTGGTACCATTAAGAAAATCATTTTATAGCTGCTATCAATTGTAACCGCTTGGGTATAAATACAATATTTGATTGTTTGAAAGCTTTTTTTACAATTAATTGAAGTTTAATGAATGGAATTCCTGTCTAAAACAGACTTTTAATTAGAGTGATAAATTTATGGTCAGCATTTCGAAGTGTCTAGCTTCTGAAATACGTGACAAGTATAATTCTTATTTACGCTGATGACTGACTGATACTTCAGGAAAACAAATAGTGTAATTATCCGAATTTAATGTAGTGCCGGTAGAAATTAACACTGATTTTTAAAAAAACCGAATTTAACTTTTATGACATGTCTTAAAACTGAATAAAAATTTTTTTCTTGAAAAAAACTTCTCACTTTAATGACATTTAGATTTATATCATAATTAACTTTCTATTTTTAAAAGCATTTCATAAAAGCTAAAACATTTTTTAGAATTTTTTTAGTAATTTCGCTTTTAATTAAATGTCATTAAAAATTAAATTTTAATTTTTTTAAAATTAGTACTCAATTTTGAATAAAATGTCACTAAAAGTATATATAGTACGCTATTTTAAAGACGTGTCTATCAATTCAAATAATTACGTTATTTCAATAATTCTAATTTTGGTCTGAAAATATAAATAAGATAAATAAACTTCTAAGTTTTATTCACCGGCTTGACAAAAAAATGTTTGTCAATGTTTCATTATTATAAAAAATAGAAAATTTTTTATTGATTTTTAAATTATATCAAGAAACTTTTTCTCAATTGAAAAATGAAAATTTTTTTCTTTACTTTAAGTCAGACATGGTAATTTTATTCTATTTTGTATATTGATATTGATAGCTAATTTTAATGTATAATTTTAAAATTAAATTTAAATTCATTTCAACCCAACGAAAATGGATGCGAATTATGAGTATATTTTCTTAAAATTTCTATGATTAATGAAGCAAAAAAAGTTTAGTTTTTTATTTGGAAAAATTCTATTTACTTAATAAAAAAATTATAATTTATTTAGCTTCTTGATGAAAATAAATGCATATTCTAAGAAATTTGAAAAAAAATGTCCAAAAAAATTTATTGATTAGGACAGTTTTTCCGATTGTGGCCCTCTTCACCACAATTACCACATTTTCTTCGTTTAGGTTCATTAACAGAACTATTTTTAGATTTTTGAAAGCTTTTTGGCGACTTTTTTCTGCTAAATTCATCTTAAAATAAGCAACGTGTATTAGTCTATTGAGTAAGAAATATTATTTGTACTTGAACTAGAGCCAGAACCGGGCATATCTTCCCATTCGAAAAAGTCACAGCTAAATTGTGCACATTTGAAAAATTTTCGTCCTTGATTTGGTCCCGATTTATTCACTGTCAACCTAAAATATTTGAATAAAAAAAATATCGAAAATTTTAAATTTTACAATTTAGCTTCTTGATTGCAGTTACAAGAAACAGTTCTAGAATTTTGCTGTGATCTGGCAAAATTAGAATTACTAACTGGTCTTGTAGGAGTATTTCCAGTACTAGTATTTGCTGCTCCATCGGCCCAAATAAAAAAATCACACTGATTTTGCCCTTTGGAGCATTTATAAAATTGCTTTCCTTGATTTGGACCATCTTTTCTAACTGTTAATAAAACTGCAGGCTCATTGCAATTACAAACAATAGGATTTGAATCATCATCATTAGACATACTGCTATTGGTCGTACTTAAAATTGATTGAGGCTGAGTCCGAGACTGAAATTGACTAGATGTGGAATAAGAACGAGAAGCAGATGAGATGTAAGCTGATTGCGTTGATTGATTATTACTGTAAGATTGTGTTGGTGGCACACTTTTTCGATTTTGGGTCAAATCAATTTCAAGTGCTTCTCTAAATTCTACATCACACACTACACATGTTGTATAGCTAAACAAAAATTCATTAATTTTTAATTTATTTTATTCAGGCTTACTCTGTTGGTATTGTGAAGTTAACGGCACTTCTTTCAAGCTTAAATCGAATTTTTTTAACTCGTTTTGGATGACACTAAAATTAAGAATTATTTATTTTGATTTTAAAAAAAAAAAAAAAAATATATTTACATTTTGACAATACTCGTCAGTTACATTTGCCTGTTTGACAGAGCTTGGAAACCAAATAGCGTTGTTACAGCTGGGATAGCCTCGACATCCAAGATAAAAACCTTTTCCATCTTTTTTTGTTCTCAGCACCATATTTGATTTACATGCGCATTCAAATACAGTAGGAAGAATATTTGAAGCTATATTAGAAACAAGGTTATTTTATAAAGCTTTTTTTGTTTCTAATATCTTACTATCTTCTACAAATAAAGTCGGTGCACCGTAATACTTGGAAAGAGCTTGATCTAATTTTTCTACATTTGATCTAGCATCTTTAAAACAATCTTCGTAAGCCTTAATTTGAGCTTCCAATACCTCTTAAATAGTCTGTTTTTTTATTAATTTCTTTAACAAAGTAATATTTTTACGCTCTTTGGTTTTTCTTCCTGCACATATTCTAAAAATATGAGATAAGTCTGATTTAGGATCAGTTTGTTATTATAAAGATACAAACTCTTGTAAATCTTTTTCCAATTCGGCTCTTAATCTTGGTTTTGACATGGCATAGCCCATTGAATCATAACCTTTAGAAAAACATCAAAATAATTTTTGTTTCATCTCAAAATTTTTTATTATTATTCAGAGAAGCTCAAAAGTCATAAAGTTATGTCAAATAAGAAGAGTTAAAATTTTTTTTTGAATAGAAGTCATTTGACTCGACTTTAAAATTTTGACTTGTATATTTTTAAATTTGAGAAATTTTAAAAATCTTAAAAATCTGTTATTTTTGATACTTAATGCTTCAATTTGATCAATTAGTGAGTAAAAAAAATCAAAATTAAAAAAGAAATTTTTTTAACTATGAAAAAAATTTTTATAAATGCTCATCTTAACAATTAGATTATTAAATATAAACAACGTCTGTAAAAGACAATAAAAATCGTATCTTAAAAACAGAATGATAGCAGGAACAAAGAAGAATTGAACACTTAAAAGAAGTTGTAAATAGATCTTTCTAAATAAAAAGTTTTTACAACCTAAACCAGCTACCGGGTACAGAAGTGCATTGCCGAAAAAAATAGAAACTAAAAATCTCTGTAACGGCAGAAATGTTGAAAGCTGATAGAAAGATCCAAGGAAAATTACAAGACATATTTAGCAAGATAAAAAGCTGGTCCTTTAGAAAGAAAAAAAAAATTTGTGACTATTGGCAAGGAATACCAGTGCTACCAGGCATTATGCAGTATTATCATGGGAAGAATTATAACGGTATGGATTCTATACTTTGAGAAAAACCATGGATTTAGACGAGAGAAAAGTATGTATAGATCAGATACTTGCTCTTAGGTATAACAATGTCTGGAATGAAATAGTCTCTTGTAAATTCACTTCGTTGAATTCAAGAATGCGTTTTATAGCTAACATAGAGAAACCTTGTCGGCCATTTTAAGATCTCATGACCACAGAATATAATAAACTTGATAGAACTCTTGTGCGAAAAAATTTGAGTATAGCCTTTTTATGAAATAAGAAAATTTGAGAGTTTTAAAATGTGTACATGAGTCAGAGAATAGTGCATTCTATCCTCGAATCTATTCTTAAAAATAATTGACTATGACTTTGTCTTGAAGAAAACTACTATTTTTAAAAATAAGTGGTTTTGTGAAATTTGGTACAAATTAAACAATTAGAACAAAAAAAAACGCTAAAATATCTAATAATTTTTTTTCGGAAGGCCTATAATTAGTTCTATAAGTGCAACAAACTGCAACATACTTAGTTGCACTTAAAGATTAAGTCTGCAAATGATGTGCAAAAGCATTTTTAATATTAGTGCAACTTTGAATGTTGCACGATGTTGCATTTACAGAATTTGCTTTTGACTTACGAGAGAAAAGTTATAAGAATTTTTAACATTTTGTTCTGTTCAATTGTACTAAATTTCACAAAAGCAAATAAGTCAAAGCTTTAAAAATTGTCTTTTTTGAAGATTAGCAAAAGATAATACAAATAATATTTGATTCTAAGTGTAAAGAAAAATTTTACCCTCTACAAGACCCAAACCAAGTTCAGCTGGAATGAATAAATTTTGCTCAATAGTAACATATCGCCTTTCTTTGATTGTTTCTATATGTTCTGCATGTGTAGCGTCAGTTCCAATTCCATGTTTTTCCATTAGAGCTATTAAATCAGCTTCAGTTAACAAACGAGGTGGCTCGGTCTTGCCTTCTTTGAGCTAAATTTTTAGTTAAATTGAAATTATTTGACTCTAGAATAGAAAAAATACATTGATTGATTTCGGAATAAAAACATGGCCGCGTTCAAAAATCGGAATTTCTTTATCACTCCACTTCTCATACGGATAAACATCCAAATAATTTCGTTCCAAAACCATTAAACCAGAGGCTGTGAATTTTTCGTTATTTATGTCAATAGTAACTGTTGTTTCTGAGCCTCTGGCATCAGCAGAACAACATGCTAGAAATTGACGAACAATAAATTCATAAATTTTTCTTTCATTACCCTTTTTTTAGATCAAGTGATTTAATAAAATTTTTATTTAAAAAATTTATTTTTACTTACTTGTAAACCATTAGTGTATTTTGTCGGATGAATGGGAGGATGAGCTTGATCTGATTTGGTTCCATTTCTGGGATTAGGCCTATCGACGATTCTTTGTGCAAACTCTCCCCAATTCGGATCATTTATTTGATTTTCGATTAATCCGCGTAAATTAAAATCCTTGGGAAATATGTTTGTCTCAGTTCTTGGATAACTTATTAAACCCTGTGTGTACAATTTTTCAGCTATTGTCATTGTTTCCTTGGCACTTATCTTCAATTTTCTGCTGGCAGATTTTTCAAGTTCCTTTAAAAAATAACAACACTATACAAGAAAAAAAATTTTTTTTTTAATTCTTACTATTGTATCTAAAGCGACCGGTCTCCACTTGCTCTTTGGTTTATTGGTAACAGACTGAACTGTAGCATTAGGATTATTGATTAATCTATTGTAAAACATTTCACACACTTGATAATCAAACAATCTGACTCTGTCCCAAGAAAATTCAACTTTTTGACCATCTTTTTCATGATAAACTACCAATTTCCAGAATGGTTCGGCTATAAAATTTTCTCTGTCCTTGTATCTTTCGACTACAAAGCCTAAAGTAGGAAATTGGCAACTTCCGTAGCTAATCAAATTCTCAGCTAGTTGGTTAGGAAAAACTTTGGTTAAACGCAAAGTTTGAAATCGAGTAAAGGCTGCCCCAATCCGAAGATCAAGTTCTTTGCGCACTTCAACAGCGTCACTTACTAAACGGTTTGGTCGTTTCAAATCGCGAATAGATCTTGTAATTGAAGGAGTTGTAATCTCAGAAAAAATGGCTCGATAGACATCTAAATTACTGCGAGCAGCTGTACATACATCTATTATTTCGTAACCAATATTTTCTCCTTCTCTATCACAATCTGTCCAAATAATTAATTTTTGACATGATCGAACTTCTCTCTCTAAAGTTCGTTTTATTTTTTGGTAATCGTCAGGACAGAATCGTTCTATTTTTGCATGAAAAAGCTCGACTGGATCGCATGACTTCCAACCTTTGAATTGTTTTGAAAATTCTAATGCCAGCAAGTGACCACTGACCGATGTCATTACCATCAAGCATTTTTGATTGAATAAATTGTACTCAAACTCGTAAATTTTGTTATATGGCGAGTCACCATTTCTCTTAAAAATTAATCAATAATGAAAAATGAAGTCCAAATCAAGTTAGCTTTACCATACGGCTAGTTCCTTTAGATAAATGAGCAGCTATAGACTTGGCAGCATCGTTTTTTTCAGCTACATTAAGAATCTTTAGCATGGTACGTAAAACAAGAGTGTTTTTCATGTAAATCAGAAATTTTTTTGTATGCAAAAAAATTACAATACTAAGAATTTTAATTTTTTTATAATTTTAAAATGCAAATTAAATTTAAATTTATGCATTTCTATTAATTAAATTGAGAAAATTTTTTTTAGATATTTATTTTACACTTTATTTTTTCAATAATTCAAATTAGCAATAGAATAAATATTCTATTGACTTTATGATACAAAATTTTCAACATAATTGCTATCCATTTTAAAAAATATTTTTTTCAAAATAAAATATAAATCGAAATTTTTGCACAATAAGAAGATATTAAGATCTTTTAAATTTTTTAAATGTATTCACACATTAAATTTGTAAATCTTAATACACGCAATAACCCAAATATTTCGAATCAAAAATTTTATTAAAATATATATAAAAAATAAATCAAATAAATCTGATTAAATTTTATTCTTAGTCTAGTAAAAATTTAATCTATGTATGAGTAAAAAAATTTTTCATTTTTTTGAAAATCAAAAATTTTTGGTCATTAATCAGCCGGGACTTCGATTCTTCCACTCTTGTAGAATTAGGAGAAGATCTAAACTATTTAAATTTGCTAACATTTATTTTTTGCTAATGTTTAAATAGCTGTATGATGTTATCAAAAATAAACAAACCTAGATTTCAGTTGACCAAAAAAAGATATTTTTCTTGAAGTTAAAAATTAACTTTATTCTGTTCTAATTCCCAGAATAAAGTTCTGTATTCATGGCACAATCGCCTGGAACCAGTTAAAAATGTATTATTATTTCGAAATTTAACCAAACACACTTTTTTTAAAATCTACTTCTTTTCACGACTGGCTTATTCAACTAACGGGTGAGGCATAAGTAAATGGACAAAAATTAAAAATGATATTAAGTTATGGTTTATTTTATAAGGTAAAGAATTTATTTTTTAATAGAATTACGATTTTTAAATAAAGAAAAAACTGCAACGTTGCCGATTTTTCTGAGCTTTTCTTTGG
>PJRA01000444.1:689336-767415 GCA_016987375.1 Brachionus koreanus | reverse complement strand
TAGTAAAACTTTCGATACAACCGATACTTCTAAAATTGATTTATCATCTACGACGACAGAATTAAGTGACAATAATACTACGAGTTCATTAGTTATTACAGGTTCAGATTCTTATTATATGACATCTGATTTTTCTTTTACAACCAATAGTTATAAAGAGGGAAAAATTGCTTTTTCTCTTTTTTTTGGGATTTTAATACCAGCATTTTTTACTGCTTTCTTTTTTTCGGTATTTTTTATTTTTCGAGTTCGAGATATGGTTTTGAAAAAAAGACAAAAGAAGCTTTTCAACTTAGAAAATATTGAATTAAAATACAACGAAAAATTTTAAAATTCTGTCTTTTTTTTTATTTTTTATTTCATTTTCTTTAATAAATTTTATTTTATTTTTTTCTTTTTTTATACATTATTTAAAAAGTCTTAATTATTTAATTCTTTTTTTTATTACTATTGTTTTTATTTTGATCAAAAAAGCTCCTTAAACGCTTTTTTCTATCGATTATTTTGAAGAAACCAACTTTTGCCTTACCCGTTTCGCGATTAAATTTTAAAAACTTTTCTCTTATAATGATATTGACTCATTGATATTCTTTTTTTTTCAGTTTTCAATTGAAATAGTCCTTAATTTTGAAAATTGTAAATTTTACTTCATAAAAGGAGGAAAACAATATAAGACCAAATGATACCTCTTACGGCACAATTTATTTTCTAATCTGTAAGATTTTTTTTTTCATTGTTTTGCCTTATAGACCATTTTAATTGTGTTATTATTTATTTTAGTAAAGGTTTTTCTATTTTTTTTACTTAACCGATTTTAAACATTTCGACAAAATTTACACAATAGTTTTTTTTTAACTCAAAAGCTTTTGGTTTTACTGGATCAAAATTTGTCTTTATATTAGATTATTTTTCTAATTTAAAAGAAGGAATTGAATTATGTTTTTTAATGTCTAAATAGTTTTGGTTACTTGTTGAGCGCAACAGAGATCGTTTCTAGGGTATCTTTACCAAAATCTTTTAAATTTGTTTCTTCAGTATCTTGATGATACAAAAATATTATCAATTGTTAATGATGTAAAAGACAACAATTTTCTTCAAAAAGATAATGATCATTTTTAAAGCAGATCATGATTTAATTCAGAAAAATAAAAAAAGTGTTCAAAATTAGCATAAATTGAGAAATGCTAAGAATTATAGCAAAGAATATCAGATATTTAAATACAGACTCTTAAAAAACGCTTATTGGGGATTTTAGATCGTCAATTTGAATTTGTAATAAGTTCAATTTGTCCATAAATAGAAAAAGAAATGATAAAGTTAGGGAAGTGTAGCAAAAAACATTCCTTTTTTGGTAATAAATGAAATGAAAAAAGACTTTTTTTCTTATAAATTAGACAATTTCAGGAAAAACACATAATGGTAAGAGAAAATGTCTAAAATAAAAATCATTAAAATTTCTTGACAAATCGTCTGGGATAATTAAGAAGAGAAAATATAATTCTTAATTGCTAAAGCTTACAAAAACTAAACCCATTATAGGCTCGAATTATTTATTTTACTACTATACTTAAACTGATATTATAAAAATACAATTATTTTTATAAAGTTAAATAATAAAAGATAATTAAATAGATAAACAATTTATTAAATTACTCCAATGAAATTAAGTTATAAAAAAAATAGTAAAAAAATTTCAATTTCCACCTCTCAATCTCAATACCAAATGGAGAGTGGATTCTTTCTGAATATTGTAATCGGACAATGTTCTGCCATCCTCTAATTGTTTACCAGCAAAGATAAGACGCTGTTGATCTGGTGGAATACCTTCCTTGTCTTGGATCTTGGCTTTGACGTTTTCTATAGTGTCTGAAGCTTCGACTTCCAAAGTGATGGTCTTTCCAGTTAATGTTTTTACAAAAATTTGCATTGTTAAGCTTTTAGTTTGTTTCTCTTTTGGTTTTTAAGCTTTGTTAATATGAATATTTTTAAAATTTATTCTCGTATTTATATGAAAATAATTGGGATAGGCGGGATTTAATTTTTTCATTATAATTTCAAAATATATAGAAAATTCTATTTGTTAACTCAGCTAATTATGATTAATAATCAAGAAAATTCTAGCCGTTTCAAGTTATATCTATGTTAAATTTCAAATCGCAATTCGTTTCTTAACTAAAATTTCAAAATGCGCCATTTTTAATTTATTTTTTTGTGTCAGGTTCTTACTAAGCAAATTTATGTTTCTAATAACAACTTTTACTCATATGCTTTATTATAATTAAGATTAATTTAACTTATGATAATTTAAACAAGAAAATTATTTTTCTCTTGATATTTAAATTAATATTATTATCTTCTTTTTTTCATAATTTTAATCTAAATTTTGCTTTTATCATTTTTAGTCTTTTTTATTATAGATAAATTTTAATGATCTTGACTATGATTTTTTACTTAGCGAAAACAATACGAAAAAATTTCAAGATCTATTGATTACATAAAAAACTTAAAATAATCAATTTTGCTTGGCAATGTGAAATTTTATTCAGATTTAAATGTGCTTTTACCAACAAAAAAAAAATTCTGAATTTTAAATAGATAGTCTAAATCAAATTCAATTTTATTAATTTTTCAATTTTTCTCTTCTTTAGTTTAAAAATTATTTATTTAATAAAAAAATTTGATTATTGCCTTAACATCATCACAAAGATATTTTATTTTTGCCAGTTTTAACCTATATAAAGAAGAAAAATTTTGTATTCAATTTGTAAATAGAATTTCATAATTCCATTTTGTTCAATTATCACCAAATAAACACACAATCAAATTAATGTATGATTTTTCTTAGTTTGAAAGTTCTTATTTAGAAATTTTTTATTGAAAATAGAAATGGGTCTTTCCATTAATTTTATCATAAATTATTGAGCTAAATTTTCATTATTGTGTTTAAAAAACAAAATTTTTATTTATTTTGTTGGCTTAAATTTACTTTACTTAAAAAAAAGATAAATTCATTAATTAAAATATTAAAAAGGTGAATTATTTTTTCCTTAAAATAAGCAAAATATATTTTAAAATGAACTTTTAAAGAACATAATTTCTAATTTTAAAAACTTGCAAATTTAAGAAAATTACATGTATAATTATTCAAAACAATGACAAGATTAACCATCGTTGAAATAATCAGAAACACAAACATTCGATGAACTGTAAAAAGTTCTTTAAAGACAATGATAACAATAGTCTTCTATCGTTCTTGATGAATACTTTCAAGATAATATTGAAGAATCTGGAGATTGTTGATCAAATGGTGAATAAAAAAAATATACTGTTTTTGGTTCTAAAGTATCTTAGTCCCGAAGTGACGTGGTCACAATAAACATAGACCATCATCATTAAGAAAATTACATGCTTTTTGATAAATTTACAAACATGATTAATACATATTTTAGAAAAAATAAATCTTTAATTTACTATCAAAACAAAATATTTACTTTAAATATTATTTAATGAAAATTTAAAATTTTTAATAAAAATAAAATGACATAGCTGAAAAAATGCAGCATTAATTCGAATAGATACTAGAAAAAATTTGACAGCAGTGGGATTTGAACCCACGCCTACCGAAGTAGACTGCGACCTGAACGCAGCGCCTTAGACCACTCGGCCATACTGTCTTATGAAAGAATTTAATTATTTTGTAAGAATTATAAGCGCCCAATCCTGTTATAATATTATCAAGTAGTGTTTTAAATGAAAGCATGGATAATAAATTTGATCCAAATTTTTAAAGGAAAAAATATATTTATTTTAGCAATTTATTTTTTTTAAAATGAAATTAATCTTAAAAGAATAAATTAGTATTTTGATAAAAAAATTTTTCTAATTTATAGATTTAGGAGAAAAATATCTGACAGCAGTGGGATTTGAACCCACGCCTACCGAAGTAGACTGCGACCTGAACGCAGCGCCTTAGACCACTCGGCCATACTGTCTTGTAAGAAAGTTTAAAAAATTTTAAAGTTAAATTAAAGCCAATTAATTATTTGGTATTTAAAAAAAGTCTGAACACATGCTCGAAAAATTTAATCAGATTTGCACTCTAAAGTTTTCATTTCTTGATTTTTTATTCTAGATCAAAACTTAAGCTTATTTAAAAATGATTTAAAATAAATTGAAAAAATAATTTGACAGCAGTGGGATTTGAACCCACGCCTACCGAAGTAGACTGCGACCTGAACGCAGCGCCTTAGACCACTCGGCCATACTGTCTCTCTAACGTATCCTATTTATTTTGTTGATTTTTATATAATCTTTGCAACAATTTCCTTTATGAAAAGATAATTAATTAAAAAACTCTCTGCTTATTATTTAATTTTATCGAAAAATAAGAAACTAAAAAATTCTTTATCTAATAAGATTTTTATTAAATAGCGTGTCATAAAATAATAGTTTAAAATAAATTTTCTCACTTGTTCATACGTTGATCGATTTGATAAAAAATTTTTTCAGTTTTATTTTAAAAATAAGTATATTAATCTAGTTTCTACATAAGCTAAATAATTTAGCGTGATTTAAACTCATTTTTAAACAGAGAGTGAGAGAAAGCTGAGACCAAAAAGTATTTGGATAAAATTATTAATAAAATATTTGTTGCTTTGCATTCTTGAAATTTTATATATTTACCATTCGTTCAATGCTTGATGCTTCAACATGTTTATTAAGAAATAAATTCATTCTCTCTTTTCAAATCAAATATGTAGCCTTTAACTTTAAAATAAATGATCTGCAATTTAATAAAATCGCGAGCTCAAATTGCTCTTCAAAACACAATTTTTATGGAATATATATCAACTTGTGCCGACTATTAGACTATTTTGACACCATTGACTATGACCATTACGATTATAAAATAAAGTTTTTAATTTTATTATATTTGATTGATAGCTATTTCTTTAATTTTAATTAAAAAAGTAAGATATAGGCTTTATATTTACTTAATGTAAACTATGTTGATATAAATTTAAGGAAAAGTGCTGGAAATTTTGTCTTTATTTTTTTTTTGCAATAAAAAAGAAAATCAATAATTAAATTTTTTTTTTTTATTTATTAAAATAACTTTTCAAGCAAAAATCATCATCCAAGAAAAATATAATTTTTAAAAAAATTATAAAATAAAAAAAAATTATCTTTGATTTTTATTATTAATTTAATTTGAAAATAATAAAAAGTACCAAAAATTTTTTAAAATTCGGATGAGCCAACCTAACAATTTACTAACTAGCAGCATTTTTAACTCTAAAACATGTGCAAAAACTTGGTTCACAAATTAGAATAATTCAATTGATCAATTTTACCGCATTTTGTTCTTCAGCTTTTTTGTTAATTTCAAAATTGATAACTAAACATAAATTAGAACTGATATTCTTATTTTTAAAAGCTAAATCGATGTCTTTAGCTTTCAAATACCACTTGTATAGATTAGACTTTGAATCGAATTCTCGATGACCCAATGAGCTTTTATCCTTCAAATTTTTGTAGAGATTTTCATAATACAAAAAAAATGTATTAAACCAAACTTGTAATAAACTTGCCTATTTAAAATTTCAAACTTAAAATATATATTAGATAAAAATTGATTTCAGATACTTTTTTTTTTGTCAAAAATAACACTCTTATGTCGTCTTCTAATTGAAGCGGTTCATCAAATTTAAAATAAAACAAAATATCATTTCGCTTTCTAGTGTTTTTAACTTGACTTAATAAAATATTATCATCTGTACATTTTATTATTTGTAACTTAAGTTCTGAAAAAAAACCTTTAAACAATTTAATAAACATAACAAAAATATTCTACTTTTTGGAAATTCATTGTCTTCATCTGGTATGTGGATTTCAATTGAGTGCAAAAAAATTGGTTTTGATTCATAGCTCAAATTATTATTGAGGTAAAATGCATAATATTCAATAAATCTTCGCTGGCTCGGAATCGTAACACCCTTTAATTAAAAATACAGTAGTCCGATGACACTTTTTATTTACATAATTTCACGCAAATTAACGTAAATTATGCACAAATTACATGGCATAGGACTAATGTTAATAATAATCAAATTAAGAAAAAATACTTTAAGATCTTTGCATCTTTTAGAGTCAAATTCTTTGATTGCATCCGAAGCTTCTTGAAATTTACCTGAATGCAAAAGATAACAAGATATCATGGTACCTGTTCTGCCCTTTTTTAGCAAATAATATAATTATAGATATTTTTTCAAAACATATTTTAATCACTTTTCCAGCTTTACAATGAACAATAGCAACGTTTTTTTCATGAGCCTTGAGCCAACAATCTACTTTAAGACAAAAGGTATTAATCTGCATAAACTGAGGAGGATTATGGTCTTCAATGGGAAACCATTCGACCATATTATTAAAATGACTAAAATCGTAATCTGTTTCTTTGCATCTTTGGTTTTCAAATTTACAATATATTTTATTGCTTTTGTCAAATATACAGATTAAAAATCCTGAAAGACTCGCTATGCTTTTCGTTCAAATATTTTGACACTTTTTCTATTTGGTTTCTGATTAATTTTTGCAAAACATTGTCACTCGGATAGCCCATTGCAACCACATTTTCAACAATATCTTTATTTTATTGATTAATTTAAAAAATTTTAAAATTAACAAAATCAAATATAATACAAGTAAGATCTAAGTCGTATTTTTCGTCAACATATCGTTTACGATTTTGGCTAACCTTGCGCCGCATATAAGAACTCATTTCATCCTAATTTTTCTAATTAGAAACAAAAAATAAATTAACTTTTTTTCTTTTTCAAAGAAATGCTAATCATTTAAAGGCTTCTAAACCTTTTTTAACAGTGAATTAATCACTCCTCTTAAATAAAATTAAAATTTGATTTGAATAAAATAAAATATCAAAAAAAAATATTTATTAAGTCTATTCAGGTAGGATAAATACAGTAAAGCTTTTTATTTAAGATTTATAATAAAAAATAAAAAAATAGTTTCAAATAATTATGATTTTGTTCTCACTATTTGAACAAAAAAAATTCAAACATGAAACAAAAAAATAATTAAATTTAAATATATTACTAAGACATTTTACTTATGACACAAATGTAAGCAATAGTCTAAATGCTGTTGCTTAAATTCATAATTTCCTTGTAAATAATCCGAGCAATGAGGACAAATAAAAAAAAAATTTTCTCTTAATTCAAAACCATAGTTGTTTTCACCAGAATCATTTTTAATTTGTGTAGGTTTATTATTGAAAAAATCATCTAGTTTTTTGTTATTATTTGATGCATTTTTTGGAGATGTAATCACACTTTGCTCATCTTTCAGGTCACATGCTCTCACACCTTTAGTCTTGGTTAACATAAATCTAAAACTAAAAAATTGTACGAAAAAAATTACCTATTAATCTGAGCTTAAGCTTTTCATTGCTGTTTTTCCATTCATTCATGAACAAAAATTTAATTCCCTCATAAATATCCTCTGCCTTGTTAGTGTATGATTTTAAACTTTTGGTCCGAGTGTATACTTGAAAATCAACATTTTTAATTTTTAAATTAACTTTATAAGTCTAAAAATAAATTAGAATAAAAATTAGCTTCCATTTTTTTAACAAAAAAAACCTTTAAGCCTTCACTAATCAATTCATGTGAAACTTCTTCGCTTAGATCAAAGCATATCTTAAGCATTTCATCTTTGTTGTTTGATATACCACTCGGAAATGTTCTAAATTTTAAGTAAGTAAAAAAAAATTAATTTTAAATAAACAAACGTTTCATGGCCAAGACTCTTTCTTTCTGTATCGTGTTCAATTCTATTCGACCCGAGACCACGACAAGCCATCATTAAAAACTCAAATGTGTTTTGAGTCTCGAGCAAATAAATCATGTGCTTTTTGTCATATAAATCTTGACATGTTTTTATTCCATAACAGTCCAAAATAAGAGCAGTTGTTGGGCCTATGCCATTTACTTTACGAATAGGCAAAGGATTAATAAATTCAAGAATTGAATCAACTTTGTTTTCGAGTCTGAATTGGCCATTTGGTTTGTTGACATCTGAGCAAAGTTTTGCCAAGCGAAGATTGCATGCTATTCCTTTATAATAACTCATCAAATATTTATGCAAATGTCTAAACCCATTTTAAATTTAATTACCTGCACTAGCAGTCAAATTTGTTGCTAGATAAATTCTATGTCTTATTTCTCGCACACACTCTTCAGCATCAATGCCGAATGTAATATTTTCTTGTCTTTCATTCAAATCATTTGTAAAATGCTTCGGATAAGTTCTATCTGTATCAGAAAAATTTTTTCTAGCTAATAAATGCTCAGTAATGTCACAAAAAGCTTCATCTAAGCTTCTGGCTGAATAGTTTACATCATATTTTGAAATAACATCCCTTTATGACTTAAATTAAGTTAGAATTTTTAAAAAGATTAAGAAATTTTATTTTAAATTTTGACTAAGATGAGCATTTACATGATTTTGGAGCTTTCAGCATGATATTTTTGATAATTTCCGCGAACTATGATCAAATCTGGACACAACTCTTTAGCTATAAACCCAGGCATTGCAGCTCTAACACCATAGCGCCGAGCAATATAATTAGATGTCGACTTTAAATTGAGAAATTTTAAAGACTAAAGATTGACAAAATAGTTTTTCATTACCAGCATTGATTCACTACCAACCGCCATCGGCTTATCTGCTAGACTAGGGTTATCTCTTATTTCGACATTGGCATAAAAAGCGTCCATGTCTATGTGAACAATGGTTCGGTCCATTTCTCTAGTCTTTTCATGCAATTCTATGAAGTTGTGTGTCTAAAAATTTTTTATTAAATGGTTCATAAAGATTATCAAGGTTTTCTAATTTTATTTTTCTAAATTTAATTTTAAAAAATAGAAACTCACATATTTAATGGCAGCTTGAATTTCATGGCCCGAAATTCTGGAGAAAATATTAAGTTTTTCCAAAGATTTTCGTTTAATTTCTTCTTCTTTTTCTTGCTGCCTTTTATAAAATTTCGACTCTAAAAATATAAAACAAAAAAACAATTATTGATGAAAAGCGTTAAAAGATAAAAAAAAATACTTTTGCTATGTTTTAATATGATTGCATTTATTTTTTCTTTATCAATATTTTGCATACCAGCTTTGCTATCATTTATATGCATTCGACTCACACTTGAAACATTATTGATGATCTCATTTTTATTAATTAATTCCATATCGATGGTTTTATTTTTTTCAAATCAAAAATGTTTATTTAAAATAAAAATAAAAAATTTCTTGCATAATTTTGACTAAAAGATGAAAGAATTAAATGTTATTACAAAGTTTTCATTTCCAAAAATTCAAGCAAAATTTTAATTTATTTCAATGTTAATATTTAGATATAAAATTATGATTAAAAAAAAGTGATATATTTTTGTTTTGATCCTAAGCTATTTAAATTTATACGTTTTAATTATTTTACTCTTGAATAAAAAACTATGCTGCAGCAACCATTACTTAAAAAGATTAAAAAAAAAATAAATAAAAAAAAAAATTTTTTTTTAGGTATAGATTGATTGGCAAAGAAAAAATTTTGATCAAATTTCATTTTTCAATTTTGAAAAAGGATTTTGCTTTCTAAAATATGCATTGAAATTTAATTGCGCATTTAAGATTTTTACTTCGCTAGATTGATTTTAGTAAATAGTTGAATTCTGGATCCTGAATTCAATATTCTTTTCTTAGTGCTGTCGTTTGAACATAAGCGTTTAAAGAGGATTAATGCAGTTTATAAAGGGGAGTTAAAAAACCAGGAAAAAAGTAAATTTAAATTTTTTAATGATAATAAGAGAAAACACACAAAAATTTAAGCAAAATTATATCAAAAAATTAATCACAGATTTATCCTTTTCAAACTATTGTAAATTAGAGTATTTTTAAGCGTTTATACAGCGTTTAGGGATGTTAAAGGTGAAAAATAAGGTTTTATATAAAAAAGGGTGTATTTATTATAAAAATAAAAAAATAAATATAAAAATTTTGTCGCTCTTTTTCGAACTTGAGCTTTCACTAAAATCTGATAAGTTTTGTGTTTGCTCAATTTATCTATTTCTATCTTCATTTATTCCAATGAAAGTGATGTTATGAATATATTTTCAAATAATAAGTTCAATTACTCATTCTATTATTTCTATCCTTTATTTTAATCAAGTTTAAAGAAAAAAAAAACAAACTAAAAAAAAAACAGTTTTATTTCAGAAAATAGATAGATTAAATTAAATTTGATATTTTAAAAGTTAGATTGCTTAACAAACATTTTTTCGATATTGTCCATTAAAGGTTTTATCACAAAATGAGAAATTTCTTGTATCAAATAATAATCATAGTTGTCTTGCGACAAATCATTTTTGTTAAATTCTTCGGAAAAATTTTCCGTAATTAAAGATTCAACATTGGAATTGAAAACAGGTGTTATTGGTACACTTTGAATGTCTTCAAAATTATGGATTGAGGGCTCAATGAAAGTAAATCCATCACTGAATGCTGAAAGATTAGGCTTGAAGATGGGTGTTTTCGGCAGAGAGTGACCCGGAGAAACAGAGTCGAGACTAGGCGCGTCTAACGCCATTTGAACATCGTTCTCGACCGGGGCAAGATCCGAACCTAGCAGTTGATTCATCTCATGCTCGTCAATTGATAATTCGGACGTCTCATCGAAATCGGCCACTTCTTGAGACTCGAGTTTCTCTGGAACACGTGACCACATTCGACTGTCTAATAAATCAAAGTCAGTTTTAAATTTGTATCTTAATTTTTTATACAATTTTTGATTAAACGATGGAATGGGAACATTTTTAGCCGACGGATTGAAATTTAAAATTTTAAATTCTGTACAATACTTAAGATCTCGGTTTCGAGGATCTGCTTGTCTTTCGGATTGATTGGAATGTTCGGCTATAAATGCCGATTGAACTTGTAATATATCTTTTATTTTTGACTGTACTTGACTATCTAGTTTTCCGGCTAGCAAAAATTCGCTCAATACATCCTCGAGGAAAATTTTAAAATCATTCAAATAGGTCATTAAACTGCTACTTTGATGCTCAGTTATACTCGAACCGAGTTGATAATTCAGATCACAAATACAAAATTTTTCATATTCAACTTTTATTATTTCATAATAGTCAATTATTTCTTTTATATAATTGAGACTTTTAGGCTCATTTTTGCACAAATGCTGGTTTAGCTGAGCCATCAAATATTTATAAACCAACGAGCCAAGATTAAACATGTTCTCTTTTTCGGACACTGAGTCAAAATTTAACTTTCCATAGTCTTCAATTAAATAATTTAATTTTTCGTTTAAAATTTGGCATTGATCTTTTAAAAACAGCTCGCTTCTGACGCTAAAATTTTTCACCACCAGCCTATTTTGATAGTTGGTCAGCAAATATTTGATTTGTTGCAGATTTAAATTGTAAATTTTTTGAAGACTTTTAAGTATAAGATCGACCATTTGAACAATATAGTGCCGATAGCGGATATCTGTTTCGATTTGATGGCACAACTTTTCAGCTTTTGGCTCGGCTTTCTTATTTGGTAAATCGTTTGTACTTATTAGAATTTTGTTCAAGTCAAAATCGAAAAAATTTTGGCACTCGTCTAGTCGTGCATTTTTGCTCATTAGATTGTTGAGCTCGGGCAAAATTGAGTCAACTATTTCGGAATTCTCCTCGAAAATATTAAGGCTATTTACACTATAACCGTTGGGTTTTTCGCTCTTGCTTTTGACTGAATTATTGAGATGGTAATTTTTGGAGCGCTGAAATACTAGTTTTGAATTGTGCTTGTGAGAAAGACACAGAGAGTCCGATATGGATTGAGAATTTTTGATTAAATCGTCTGAGAACGCAATTTGTATGAATTTTTTGTCTATTTTTTCAATTAGGGAGCTTGTTATTGAGTGTCGGTTAAGTTTAGCAAGGAATTCGATTCCATTGGCAACTTGTTGATGCTGGATGTTCTCGTCTATTTTGGGCAGTTCGTGGAATTTTTTGAATTTTTTAGACAAATCAGCACATTTTTTTATAACTTTTGAGTGAGTGCATGTTTCTTGGACTGAGTTGTCTTCGAGTGCAGAGCCGAATAAATTTTTTCGCTTGGCTCCTTTGAGATTTCGTTCATGATCAAATTTAGTAAATAAATTGCTCAAATTGTTTTTATGAACCATGACATTGCTGAGATTGCGCTCTATACTCATTTTATCCGGAAACGTTACTTTACAGCTGGTCAGCTTTTTGCCGTTTGCAAAATTTAAATTAGCTAGACCGTTTTTGGACTTAATCGGCTCAAAATGGTTCGAGCCAAGCACTTTTGGAGGCTCGACATTAACAGACATCAATGACGGAATCGATTGGCTAGCCGGCTTCATTTTCCAATCCATTCACGAATAATTTAAACTTTTTTATAAGAATTTTTAAAAAATTCTAATTTTTTTTCTACTAAATTTGCTGAACATTAGCAAATTAATTTAGCCATTTGTACAAAATAATTCTAAGATAAGGTCTTGCCAAGGCATTCAAGAAAAACATTAAAAAAATACTTATTAATTTTTCACTTTTTTTTTTACAAATTTTTAAATAAGAAATATTTTTTGTGAAGTTTTAATCATTAAGAGATCATTTTAATTTTTTTCTTTTTTTTTTTTAAATTAGCTGGTATTCAAGGGTTGATGACGCAATTTAAAAAAAAATTAATTTGATTAATAAATTGTATAGACTTTTATGTATGATAAATAATTTACCATTATTGCTATTGGGAGCTTAAGATGAATTGATTTATTAACTCTTCAAATGAACAAGAAGTATTTGAAATGTCTAGAAAGCAACCCACTTAATTTATCTTTGATATAATTTTAGTCTAATTTTGTATAAAATTTTAATTGATTTAGTTTTATAAGTTAATTTTCAAGATAAAAATTTTGTTTCTAATGAAAAGGAAACCTTTTGATTGTTAAAATACTTCAAATTCTGGGGTGACTTTCTAAAAATTCTTAAACTTGTTAAAATTTTTTTTTCAAAAAACTAACAAACAAAATACTAATTTAAAATTAAAAAAACTCAATAAGATAAAATAAAAAAAATTTTAAATTAAAATTTAGAAAATTTTATTATTAGATATTTTTAATTTAAGCTAAAAATAAAAAAAATTATAAAGTACCAGCGGCATTTTTAAATTCTTCATAGCTTAAAACTCCATCACCATTGGTGTCAAGAGAAGCAAAGTAAGCTCTCAATTCAGATTCAGTGGTAATTTTTTCGCTACTTAATTCAATATTGTTGGCTATGGATGTAGCTTCTTGATGTGATAACAAATTTGATGAATCAGTTGAGGTTATTAAGCCATATGGACTAGCTTCACTTGAAAATAGTGAAGCATTATATCTAATACCGTTATTGCTTAGATATTGAGCATATGAAGCCAAATCAGTTCGATTCAAATCAACTAAGCTCAATGCTTCAACTTCGCCTTCTAATTCTGGCAATCCATGTTCTCTGTGACTATCTGAAACAACAACACTATCTGGAGCTCCAATTTTAGTGGCAGCTTGTCTGAATTCATCGTGTCTTAAAAGTTCCGAGCCAAATCGTCTCACATATTCATCTGGATTTGCCAATTGAGTGCCCAAATTTCTATATTCACGAGTGACTTCTACTTCTGGAGCTTCCCATTGAATGACCAAATTTCTTGGATTTGGCAAAGTACAATCCGGATCAGCACGATGATAAACAACTCTACGTTTTGGTTGTTTGAATGGCAACCATTTTTCCAAGAATATTTGTTGTGGTTTTGGTGGAATTGGTGGCAATCGTTCAACAACAACCTTACGAGCTGGTGGAGCTAAAACTTTGCCAGGAACCAATACTTGCTGATCTGGAATTCGTGGTGGTGGTGGTGGAGGAACTTCGCGTAATACCAATGGAGCTGGATTTGATGGCTTTGGTGGAGCTTGTCGAACAACCAAAGGAGGAGCTGGAGCTATTTGTCTATTTGGCAATTGTCTAACAACAATATCGCCTGGCTTTGGGGCTTTTGGTGGCTCCAAAAATCTAAATGCAACATCTTGAATATATCTTATTTTTTCGCTTGGTTTCTTTCTAATCAACTCAGGATTTGGATCATTGTTCAATTTGTACTGATCCAATGATATTGGTGGTAGAAATTTACAATTTCCACTCGATTGATTACCACTTGTTGCTTCAACATTTTGATATGAATTAGTAGCTACTTCACTATGACCACTAACCACTACTGGATAGCTTTGAGTGTAGCCTTGTGAAATGCTTTCAGCTGAAACACTTCGCAAAGCATTTTCAACAACACTGTTTAACTCACTTTTGTTCACAGTACTATATTCAAATCTTGAATTGTTTCCAGTGGACATTTTTCTTTTTTCTTAGATTTTTTTATTGAATGAATAAAAGATGATTACAGAAATATATTGCCAATCTATTTATACTTGGTTAAATAGCAAAGAAAAAATTTATCTGCCACAAATTTAAATGTTTGTCGATACAATTTTCTTTGTTTTATTATAATCAACTTAAATTAATAATAAAAAAATTTCTTTTCTAATTCTCTTTTCATGATTACAATCTCTTATTTTCTCACTGAGAATAATGACACCTATTTCTACAATTTTAAACAAAATTCCAATTTATCATTCCTTTCATTTTTGGCTTTTTAAAACTATTTTAATATTCTCTTCAAATTAGTAAAATAATTAAAAATAATTATAATCTATACATAAATTAGTAGTTAGTACTTTTTTGTAAATTTTTTTTCTTTGAATGATTTAACTAAAAAATACGCATTTTTGACCATTGACAAAGCCTTGGAACTATTCTATATGAAAATAAAAATGGTTAGTTATTGACTTGTTTTTCCCCACAAAATGGATATAATCACAAGAATAGTGCCTCTAAAGTTCTAAATTTTAAATAATTTTATTTTTAGTACCAAAAGCTAGATAGATTCTACAACTTATGGATAAAATATTAACTATTTATGACTACTTTAGATGACCAATTTCTGGTGTTTTTATTTAAATTTTCTTCCAGAGTCAATTTTTTTTTTAAATAAAAATATAAAAATACAAAATTTTTCATTAATTTCATTTTTAAATAAATTTTTTGCGGTAAATTTTTTTTTAGCCGAGTATGAGAAATATTTCAAATTTTAACTAACAAACTTGCACGCAAACGCTTTGCTTATACACTAAATAAAAAAATTTATTTTGAATAAATAATTTTAAACAAAGAAATATTTTTTATTATTTAGCTTGATTTAACTATATTTGGGTTTTTAAAATGACCGAGCTCTTAGCAAGCCGTATTAACGCTTTGAATCAAACAGTCCTGCGACAACAATTGAGAAACATAGTTTACACAAGTCTAGCAAACTCTGATTGCATGACCAATCGATCATGTAATAAAAAAATTTTAAAACTTAATACGGTAAATTCGAGCTGACTTTATTTATAAATTAATTATTAATTGATATTCATTAATTTAGCAATTTGTCAAAGATAAAAGATATCTAGTACACAAAGTGAGAACCATAATTAGTACAAAAAAAATTGATACAAATTTTTCAAAGACACAGAATTTAGACTTAAAGACTAAATCGGAAGTTGATTCGGTAATAGATTTAGATAAAGATTCTAAACGAAAGCAAATCGGATTCGAAACTGAATCAGTAAATGATAAAGAATGGAAAGAAATATACATTGATTGGAACAAATTGCTTTCAAATTATGCAAAATTATCAAAAAAAAATTTGACTGGTAATTATATAAAAAAATAAAATTTGTTACTTAAAATTTATACAAGCCTTGGTTGTTGCTACAACTATGATGGGATGTGTAATGGCACCAGTTTCGTTTAACTTATCCACATTTCTTCTAACTACATTAGGTACAACATTAACATCCGCATCGGCAAATACATTCAATCAAGTAAAAAAAATTTAATTTTTTATTAATTAATAAATAATTCAGAAAAAAGATTTAAAAAGATTTTTTTGACAAGTTTCTTGAAGTACCTTACGACTCACAAATGAATCGTACCAAAGACCGAGTTTTAGTCCGAGGAAATTTGACTCCTTTGCACGCATTCAGCTTTGCAAGTGTAACAGGTATTGTCGGAGTAAGCACACTGTATATTTACGCTAATCCATTGACAGCTTTTTTGGGAGCATCTACTTTAGCCTTGTACACTTTGATCTACACACCAATGAAGCGTTTGAGTCCCCTTAATACTTGGGTGGGTTCGATTGTCGGTGCCATTCCGCCATTAATGGGCTGGACAGCAATGACCGGACAAGTTGATTTTTCATCACTGCTCCTGGCTGGTATTTTGTATTCATGGCAATTTCCTCATTTTCATGCTCTGAGCTGGAATCTGAGAGCAGAATACTCGCGCGCCGGATACAGAATGATAGCTGTACTGAACCCAAGAGTTTGTACATCCTCAACTTTGTATCACACACTGGGATTGACTGCAATATGTAGCTTTCTAGCGCCGATTCTTGAATTGACCACATGGAGTTTTGCAGTTGACTCTTTACCATTTAATTTATATTTTGTCTACTTGGCTTATAAATTCAAAGTGAACAGTGATGCTCAATCATCTAGAAAATTGTTTCGTTATAGTTTGTTGTATTTACCATTTGTAATGCTATTAATGCTTATTACAAAGTATCCTATTGATCAACATTCACTGGCTAAAGATACATCACTCTTAAAATTACTCGAAACTAGATTAGAACATCTTAATAGACCAATAAAAAAAGTAAATAAAAATCAAGATTTAAATAAAATTACTTTTGATTAATATGATCAATTTTTCAGTCTTTATTTTTTTCAATTTTTTAATAAATTTTGTGAATATTCAAAATAAAAGCTTAAATTTGAATCGAATTTTGAAAAGTTGATTAAAATAATTAAAAATTTTATTATTTGAAAATAAAAGAAAAATAAATTTTTTTTTTGAATGATGATATTTAAAAAATAGATCTTCATTTATTTATTTTGAAAAAATTTATTAAAAAAATCTCATTTTTTAATTCTCCTTCCATAACCAAATTCACTTGATTAATAAAAAAAATGCTTGATTAAGTAAAATCTAGTCAATTTTTAAATATTATCAATAGATTGGCGAAGACTTTCACCACAAAGTTTTTAAAAAATTTTGATCCACATAAATTTAAAATCTTCATTATAGAAAATCTAAATTTAACTTAACTTTATATTACAAGAGACAGTAACTTAATATGTTTAAGTACATGATGAAAATTCGGTCAAATTAGGATTTATTCATTTTATTTCATTGTTTAATTTTTAAAATTTAAAAATTATTTAGTAAATTATTAATTAATATAAATTAAAAACATATGCAGGAAATAGACCGATTTTCAAAGTGGAAATTCCATTCCCATTCCATTTTTTGCACATCACAAAGACCTCTTGCCAAAATTGGATTCAACTTGTACTGATTTTGGCATGTTAAACGTTTTCCTTCAAAATCGTAAAAATACTTTGATACACAATGAGAAATTGTCAACTCAAAAGGATATCTATCAAAACGCTTCAGTTTAGTCTCTTGAATATAGTTCTCTTTGAAATTAGCAAAAAATATATTTTGTTTTATTAATTCGTGGCCTTTCCTATCCGAATTAATAATTAAATTACCATAGTATTTTTTTATGGCCGAACTAGAGAAATCATTTGTCTTGGTATTAAATATTTTCTTGTAAAATTCCAGCTCAGTTTTTAGAAAATGCTCCGATGGGTTTTGACAATCAGTTACTGAGCTTAAAATGCTTGAGTTTACAATACTCAAATAATCAAATGATTTAAGAACAAAAACTGTAAAGCAAATTTTTAAATGCATGTCTTATTCAAAATATTTAATTCAATGGACAAATTTATATTATTTTCTTATCAAGCAAAAATTTATAGAATTCTAAAGTCATAAACGAGAATGACTTACTGAACACTGAATGTTGCAAAAATTTTTCTTATTTTTGATTTCTTTAATTTAAAAAAAATGATTTTTTTAATTTTGTCATTTTAAACAGATAATTAAATAGCTTTTTGTTTAGTAAAATAAAAAAGATAATCAATGTCATTTTTAAATTATATGATAAAAACTTCTAAATAATTTATGCTCAAAAATTTTTTTAAGTATCTTTGAGTTTTTTTTTTCAAATTTTAATAGCGTGGCATTTAAAAAAAATAAGAATAAAAAATAGAAAAGATTCAATTTCTAAATCTTTAATTTCTCTTCCATTCTAAAGAATCTCTTCTAAGTACTAAAAACAACTAAATATATTTATATAGAATCTGTGAGTGGTGGGACCTGGAGTATAGGGGACGTAACATAATTAAAAAATAACAAAAAAAAAAACAGAATTAACTTTAAATTAGTTATGGCATTAAATTAAAAAATTTCGTCTATAAAATTATTAGTTCAGCTCAAATAAAATTAGGAAAAAAAATTCTAAAAAATCTGTTTTTGAAAATTTTTACTTCATTAAAAATCTCAATTTTTCCATTTGTGCAGGTAAAAAAGTGATCATTTCTTTGCAAGCTTGGTACTCATTAATCATTATATTCATAGCAGTATTGTTGTCTTCTTTTTCACAATAATCACAAATATATGAATAGCTATCGAGTGTTTGTTTTAAATTTTCAAGTCTTTTACTCGGCTCGACGGCGATTATTTTCGAGTAAAGTCTACCTAGATAAAATTTGGCTAAAAGAGCAGGTCTTATATTGTGATCGTCAAATTTTTCGGGCAAAAATTTTTTTTCCGGCTGAACTTTCATCGTATTCAAAAATCTATTAAAATATTCTATCGATTTTGAAGCTAGATGATTTATTTTGCTCACAGACTGTGTCGACTTTTCGCTACTTAACTCATTTTGTTCCTTTTTTTCGCGGAAAATGTCTAATTTTAGATCAAGCAGTTCACTATAAATTGTGCCGACATCGAACAAAAGTTGTCGTTTAAGACTCAAATAAAACTGTTCACTTAACTCGTCACAAATGGGCTGCAGTATATCCAGTCTTCTTTTTTGCATTTTGCATTTTCTTTCCATATCTTCCTCGAAAAATATCAAACACGCATACAACTCGCTCAAGTCTCGTGCAATCTCACAATGATCAGTCACATATCCATCGATTACAAACACTTGTTTTATCTCATTTAAAATTTGTTGACCTTTTAAAAATATTTGTTTCGCTTGAGCAAAGTCTAAAGCAATATTGGATGTAATAGCATTTCGTTCACACAAGTCCAAATTGTAAACTTGACTAGGCAAATTGAAATGAAACTTGCTTGACTTATCTAGTTGACTAATTAAATCGTTTTGATCTGGTTGTTCAGTTGACGCTAAAAGTTTTGAGCGTGATGCTTTAAGCAACTCGATTGCGTATTTCGCCCAACAACGCCGAATACTGGCAGCTTGTTCTTTTAGCTTTTCCTCATTTTCTTTTTTTTCAGATGAATTCAACTTGTCCAAAATAGCCTCAGCGCAGCACAGACAATGTCTTGCAGTCGCAAAGTCATATTCACAAACATAGTATTGTGATAAAGCTGCAGCATGTGTGGCCCAGTCCAATGGGCTGAATAGAACTCTTTCCTGAGGTTGTTCGTCTAAATTTTTGCTTTTAATAATTTCTTCATACTCGTCCGGATTTCCCCTAAGACCATCGATCACTTCATTGTGCTCGTCTATTTGACGCTGCAGAGTTTGTTGGCAATACAAAGCCGATTTCTCTTTTTCATCCAGCTTGGCATAGATTTGTGCAAAAAAGTAAAGACTATGCGTATACAAGGCTTCGAAATTGTCCTGTCTTTTTTTTAGAGATAATTTTTTATTAAGGCTGATTAATTCACTAGGATCAAAAGGTACAGTTTCAAATTTGTTCTCGCTAATAGAGAGATTTTTTTTTTGCTTATAGCATTCATAAATTTCCTCAATGGTTTGTATCAAATTAAGACATTTTTTATAGTTGTTACGCGATGACCAAACAAATACGAGCTCGTTGAATGAGCTAAGTTTTAAATTGTAAAAAAGTGGGTTGTACTCCTCAATCGGAGTGCTTGGGTTCAATTCATCTAGTTCTTTGACCAGTTTGGACAGAATTTTCTCACCGCTTTCGATCTCCTCTGTATCGATGTAATTTTTGGCCAAATTGAACTCAATCAATTTCTCAATCAGAAACGATTTGGAACTTTTAGAAAATTTTTTTTGAGTTAATTGTTCAACATTTGATGAAAAGAATTCATATTGTCGCAGAAGATGAGATTGTTCCTCTGACTGCAAAAAGTCGTTCGTATCCTCTAGCAAATATGGAATTTGTCCATCCAATTCCTCAAGCAAGTTAACAAGAATTTTACGGGACGCATATTTTGTTTTGTATGGCTCTTCTTCCGGGTCTTTTATCGACTCTACATAGTAAAGATTTAAATATTCCTTGTACCGTTCTTTTATAACTTGTAAATCTTTCATTATGTCTCTAAGAAATAATAAATTTTTTTTCATAATTTAAAAGAATTTTTTAAATAAAATATTCCTGCAAATAATTAATGTTTTATGATGTGCACAGAAGAGATGAAAGGCACAAAGTTTTATTAAATTTTCCAAGGTTTTAAAAAATGAACATTGAAAAATTTAAAATTGTTCAAGACAAATATTTTTGTATTTTAAATTAAAACAAAAATAAAATTAAAATTTAATTTTTAAAAATAGAAAAAATTCAAAATACCAAAATTTAAAATTTAAATATTAACTAATTATAAAAAATTAAAAAGTGTTTTTGTAATGAATATTTTATACCGAAACAAAATCTGATAAATTTTCAAATAAGCAAATTTGAATAAAAATGTACTGTCAGCTAAGATCCTTAGTTCTTTCATAAAGACACTATTCGATAAGTTCTTATTTTTAAGATATAACTCTAGTTTAATTAAATCGAAAATAAAAAATAAAAAAAAAACATTCTTAAGAGAATTTCAGTCCCTCTGTTTTAGATTAATTAAGAATTTATTTTGAAAAAAAATTTTTATTAATTTTTAGCAAACATTTACTAATTTAATTTAAAAATAAAATAAATGCTATTTTTGACAAATAATCAAAATTAAGTTTAAAGTTCGGTGTTTTCAACGGTTTTTTTTTGGTGTTTTTTTTTTAAATTCTGTTGATATTTTGGATGATTTTTGACATACTCTATCATTTTTTTCACCATTCTAATAAATTCTTTTGTATCAAAAGAATAATTAGTGAACTTTTTGTGCGGTGTTCCCAATTGCGGATGTTTTCCTTCATCCTGAGGATACACTTTATTTTCATTTTCCCAAGTAAAATACTTAATTCCGCGCAAACGAGCCAAATCAGCATAACAATCCTTATCCTCACAATTGTGAATTTCGAATACTGCTGCCCAATCTGGCAAAAAAAGCAAATGAGTCAGTCCAGAGCCGTGCATACTCATGAATATGTCACTATTATGTGTGGTCTTAACTTGCTCAATAAATGGTACATTTATATCATAAGTTACTAAATTTAATTCGACTTGTTTTCCAAGTTTTTTTCTTATTTCCTTAACAATTTGATCCTGATTTAGTATGTTTCGAAATTGAGTGCCTCTTGCCAGAAAGGTTATGCGTATCTTGTCTTCAAAGGGACCTTCTTGGTTTATTTTAAATCTGTGTAATACATGCTCTGAAAAAGCCCTTTTAAAAATAAAATTAAAAAAAAAGAATTTGTTTTTTATTCTTGTGAAAAAAATCTACTTGAAAAGACCGGTGCCGTGGCAACCATAAATTAGCGGCATGTTGTAGAATAGGCCAAAGCGCATACGAGCAAGAAACGAGAATACTGCATCTCTGAAGCAAACCTTTGCAGAAGAAAAGAATTATTTTTAATTCAAATTTTTAATAAATAATCACTTTTTTTCCTTCATAATTTTTCAAATGAATCGGCTTTTTGTTTGAGAAAACCTTCCACATGTCACTAAAATAGCTCCAATAATCAGATCCACTAGTATCCCAGAAAACAATATTGACATTTTGAAGGAAAGAATTGTTGGCGTGTTGACTAACATAAAGGTTAACAAAATCACAAAAATGATGGTACATATTCACACCAGCGTCCAATTTGATCAAAAAAGTCGGTTGATCAACAACAATGTCACATTTACTATCGTCAACAGGATTCGTTTCTAGTTCTTGAAAAAGCTGCAGTTCAGAGTACCAAGACTGGAGCGGACTTTTGTGATCGCCGTTCTTTTTCAATAGACCAGAATCAAGTTTGCATCGACCGCCTACTTGACCTCTCTTAAATATGTCCTCTCTATACCTATCATTAGAATTTTTTGAATTTAAATCAGCAAAATCAAAAAAAATATTTTTTGCTCGACACATTCTTAAATGATTGACACATTCTAATTTGCTATCTCCTGGCTTTTCTGCTGCACAATAAGTTTTCATTTCACCTAGTCGCTCTTTAATGTATCCAAAATCTCCCTGTTGCCAAAACAATTCAACTTGTTCTCGTTTGTCAGTGACCCAACCGTTGGAACTGCCCGGACACTCAGGAACAAATAGTCTGTTGTTGCTTTTACAGTTTTTCTCATAGCCCCAACACTTAGTTGCGTTTTGACTTGCCACTTCTTTGTATGGACAAAGATCCTCTTTGAGACATTTTTTTCTCAGCGCCTGATTTGAATTAAAAAAGTAAGGTATATGCTCATTTGGTAAATTAATTTTTTTCCATATTTTTGATTGACATTCGAATTGGTAGAAAAAATTTACTATCAATAAAAGTTCAAAAAAAACTAAAAATTTCATTATTTTAAACAGAAATCTAAAAAGTGAAAAAAAAATAGCTGTTTTTCTCCAACTATAATAATAAATTTTTTTTCTATTTAAATTTAGTCCTATTTTGATGAAAAAAAAAACACAAATGCTAGCTAGAATATTTAGCTTTAAAAAGCATAATTATTTGTGTCATGATTGTTTGAAAGAGTCCAACAATCAAGTCTAATGTGGATTTAAAATTTAACCTGTATCCATGAGACAACGCATATTCGTGATTGAATATCAACTAGTTAATCGCGAATTATTTTTTTAGAATTTTATATTTTTGGGGTCAAGATTCGGAAACAACGTGGTCTATTTGTATTCGGATCAATTTTTTTTAACATCTAATAAAAATATTTACTCATTTTCATTAAAAATTTGTCTATGTTATGTTAAGGTTGTGTTGTTCTAATCAAATTTTCGGCTTTTCATTTTTATTTTGACTTAAATTATTTTTTTCTTATTTATATTAATTATTCAAAATTAGAAAAAAAAAATTTTTTTTTTAAATTTCACAAAATGAAAAAGTTTTGTAATTTAATTGAAAAAAAAAAACTTTGTATCTAATTTAAATTAATTTTAATCTAATAAAAATAAAAAATTAAAATAATTTTAGAATTTTATTCAATTAATTATTTTTTTTCTAAGACAAACAAAAAACCATCACATAAATTGAATTTTTTTTTGAAATTAATATACTTAATTATTTTAAAAATTGAGCGATTTTTGAATAGTTAGTTAAGATTGCCTAGCAATTTGAATTCAATGATAAAAAATTGAATATTTTCCGAATATCCTATTAAAAATTATCTTAAAAAAAGATGAGCGAAGATTATATGAACGGTTTAAAAAGCTTAAGTTCAAGACCAGATATCAAAAATAAATCTACAACAGAAATTTGCTCGACGAGTGAAGATTCTGATGATAATAATTTAGATGCTTCAGATTCAATTAAAATTAATGTAAATAGTTTCTTTTCTAATTTTAATTTGGTTTTTTAATAAAATATTTATTATAAGAAAGAAATAAATAATAATCAAAGTCTTAAGGCAACAAATGAAACTGAGGAAATTAATGATTCAAGTTCTGATGAAGATCATGATGATAAAATTGGTAAAAAAGATGATTCTTCAATAAAAAGTGACCATAAAAATGAAAACAATCAAAGTGTTGAAAAAAAAACTGAAGATTTCCAAAATAATAGCCTGAATTTGGACATGCGTGAAAAAAAAAACAACAAAAACAGCACATTGATAATAAGTGTAATAGTTTTAATAGCATGCATTTTTTGCGCTTCTAAGTTTTGCTTTAAATTGACTAAAAATAAAGTTGAAAAGAAACAATTTAGAATGGATTTAATTGACGAATTAAAAAATGGCTTTCCTAGCCAAAGTGACTGGTTTTGGATAAATATAGAAAGTTCTTTTAAGCATAGTGTGCTCAAATCAAAAGACCCATCAATTGTGTTGATTATATATGATGAAGAAACAACCGATACTTACTCAAAATTAAGTAAAGAAATTTTAAATTATCTTAGCAAAATAGACAAATCAAAAAGTCATGTTGTTGTTAGTAAAAAAAAAGAAGATGATTTTAAATATTTTATTGAAAAAAACATGCCAGATGAGTCTAAATTTTACATTGATTCCAAGCTATCCACCCATTTCAAATCTGGCGGTAAATTAGCTCTTGTTGAAGATATTCATGAATTTCCTGCACATTCAATGGTCCTATTCTATGCATATGGAGATGAAGAAAAATACGCCAAATTTCCCGGTGTTTTAATTTTCATGTCGTTTAAATTGAATGAAAAATTGGATGCTCATAGTAAGCAAATATATTCACACAGTCCAAAAAAATTAAGAGAATTTGCCGAAAATCGTATGTTTAATCTGTGGTCAAAATGGATTAGAGAGGATCAATTAAGACCTCTATTTACTCGGATAGCCAACAATGTAATATTAGTAAATAGTGAATAATTTAAAAAAATTAGAAACAATTAGTTCATATTTTATTTTTTAATCCCAATAAAGTTTAGATTTAAAAATATCAAATTTCGAAAGAATTTTATTGAAATAATTTTTTAGCCTTAATGTTAAAATAATGCTTTTAGAATGCTTAAATTTGAATTAAAAAAACTTTAAACTCATATTCAAAAAAATAAATTTTTGTTTTCATAATTTTGTTCTATTTGTCCACGAATTATTTAATAAAGAATTTTTCAAAAAGCTCTCATTATTTTAAGTTAAATAATTTCAGTAATCTCGGATTAAAAAATTTGATTATACTTGTTGAAAAATTTATTTTTAATAATCATTTATTTTAAAAAATTTCTTTAATGAATCATATCCCAGGAATATTTGAAGGCATCAAAAAAAATTAACTTTTAGTTCAAAGTCTTTCCGAATTTAATTTAATGTAATTTTATCTTATTGTTTTATAAAAAATGTTCAGGTATATCTCATTTAATTAACTCATATAAATTATATTTATTCATCTCACGTATAAGACGAATGTTTTCATGATTTTTTGGGCTTTTTTGTAAAATATTTATGCATTAAGAACAATTATTTGGCTAAAATTTTTAGATAAGATTAGCTAAAATTTTAAATATTTACAATCCATGGATTGAATTTTCAACCATGTTGTTTTATATTCAAGTTTTAGAAATCGATGGTCGAAATAAGGTTGGTTTATTTTTTTAGTTAAATTTTTCTTAAAGACCTAAAAAAGTAGAGCCTATTTTAAGAAAAAAATACTAAACAAATCTATGATAATTATTTATAAGTAAGAATTTAGAAGAGAATTTTCTAGCAAATAGAACAAAATTCCAAAAATAGTTTGAGATAAACCAGACTATTATTTACTTGGTATTAAGCAAGATTCGCGATCAAAAGCTGATTAATAGTATATCCCGGCCTAAACCTAAATTTAACTGTAACTTAAACTAATTGAAAAAAAATCTGCTCTGAAATATTTCACTAAATAATTTCTTTTTTAGAAAGACGTGTCTTACCATCATCTAAAATTAAATATTATTTTGCATCTTAATTTGGAATTTATGCTGAAAAAAAAATATATTCAATAAATCAAAAATATTTTATGATATATTTATTTTGAAATTAATAAAACCAAAAAGGGATATAGATTTTATTGGTCTAGATTTTTTTCTATTTTTGTATTTTGCGTATTTTAGTTTTGGTTTTTTTTTTCTAAAAACGAAATAAATAGATAGCAATATCTCTCTCACACATACGTACACATATATACACACACGCCTAGTATCTTTAAGCACTTTTTTACTTCTTTAAACATCTGTTAAAATTTTAAATGTTAATTTTCTAGTTTAGAAAAAAAATAAAAAAAAGTTGATAGATGATAGACGATGAGTCTAAATTTGTACTATAGTGTAAAAGAGCCGGATCATGACGTAAGCTTTGAGCAAACAGAATGGCTTACTCCATACCAAGTGTTGGACAAACTGGGTGTCAAAAACCTATTGTCATATCAAATAAATCCAAACCGACTTATTTATCCGAGTGAATTGATCATATCCGAGTCCACACAGTGCATTAGTGACATAATATTTTTGTCCAAGTACACCGACAGATTCGGTGGTCTCAAACTTGAGAGCATTTTTTTGTCTCAACTAGTCTCACTATTGTGCACATCTAACTCCAACACTTCTATGCTAATCAATAAAGTGCAAATATTGAGCATTGAAAAAGACACCTACTACTGGGAATGTGTGCGCAATTCGAACCATATACCGCGCTATGCATTCAGAGTTGGCTTTGACAATCTTGCCAAGCAATTTTCCTACATAGGCCGCATGAAAGTATCGCTGCTAAACGAAAATCTTTCGCAAAACATGAGAAACCTAACCTATAAAATAACCAACATGTTCGGCTCACTGATCAACATCTACGAATACATACCAGCCATTGTTCTTCAACTTCACGGTCTTGACAACCGTTTGGACTCATTATGGTCTCGTATTAAGCTATCTTTAAAAAACAACTACGCTTCGAAGGACTTGAACCTCATTGCCAACAACTATGAAGTTTTGTGCTTGAAAAAACAGCCGGCTTCTCTCAAACAATTGTGCAAGAATGTTCTAGTCAAATTCGAAGAAGAAACTTGCCGCTTGGAATTTAAAACAGAATTAAGTGACAGAGAAAAAAACTATTTGTTTATTTATAGAACACTTAAATCAGTGCCGAATTCGGTGCGCTGCATGCTTTGGCCATCGTTTCTTGTGCCTGGTCAATGTTTAGCACGAAATTCCAAAATGAGATCATCTAATGATATCTATGAGCTTAGTTTAAACGAGTGTGGTAATTTAGGATTTTGTGTTAACAAGTATGATAGCTTTAAGAGAATAACCTATGAAAAAAATGTCGAAAGTTTGCTAGTAAGTCATTCTGGTGTATTTATAATTTATGAAAATAACCGTAGGCCTACATTGCTTTACAAGCATCAAGCCATAGAACAAAGCCTAACAAACTCTTTCGACGATGGCTATCATAGCAATATTTTTGATCACTTACTTTTTTCCAGCTATGTTATTGAGCTTAGTAATGAAGGATTTTTGCGTATAATAATTCACAAAAATAGGCCTAATGTTATTTGTTTGCTAAGTGTAGACGAGTTTTTTAACCCAGTTAAATGTGAAAAGGAACAATTGCTTGCCAATATAAGTGTTGGCAATCAGTCCAAGAACGATTCGAGCTCAACTAGAGCTCAGCCGCTTCTCATCAATGTTAAATTTGTCACAAATATTAAAGACATTAAAGATATACCTGTAAAAATAATTACTCTAGTAATTAGATGGTTAAAGAGATTTTTTCAATCGATGCAACGAACACCTAGAAATCGGCAATAGTTTTTTATTTGTTTTTTTTTTTATTTTTCTAAATAATTTAATCAAACTAGTCTATTTGAAATATTCCAAAATTTTACTTTTTTCAAAGGTCTTAGCTTATTAGCTTATTAGCCTATTTTTAAATTTAAGTTAATTAATTTAAAAAACATCGATCTAAATTGCATATCAAACCAAATTATGAAATGGTTCAATGTATTTTTCTTTTTTATCGTTCTAAAATTCACTTTAAAGTAAAGCATTTAAATATCTGTATATAAATATTTAGATTTATTTTCTTTAGATAAATTTTTTTATTGTTAATAACTATTAATAAAATTTTTTTTTATTAAAAAAAAATAAATAGTAAGTTTATGTCATTATTTTGTTTATTATTGACTTGTTTTTTTTTTTTAATTTTATTTTACATGAACTTTTTATAAATAAAATTATAAGCAAAATTCATTTTTGCGATTGATCAGTCTTCATTTATATTTTTAATAAACCCTTCAAAAAATCAGCTCGAAAAGATTTCAATTCATCATATCTCATTATATTTTTAGGAGCTTATTCCATTTATGCGCTATTAGACTAGTTGAAAAAACAAGTGCAAATTTACTTTTGGGATCCCTCAAAGCAATTGTCTCTCTTCAACCCTGTTTATTCTTTTTTTTCAGTGATATTGCCTAGAGCATACCTAAAGAAGTAAAAAACTTTACTGTTTGCATGTGATCTTTTCATATGGATTACAAGAACTTCAAAAGCTGCAATAGAAAAAGTCGTGGAATTTTCCAAAAAAATGGGGCTTCAAAATAAATAAAAAAAAAACATGCCCCATTACTTTCACAAGAGCTGGTGTCGAAGCAACTACGAAAGAAACTTCAAGCTCAATATTAATATTGAACAAGAAGAGATAACACTAGCCGTATCCAGCCTACAAAAGACATCTACAAGACGCCATGAAGAAACAGAGATCAAAAATGAGTCTAATTCGTAAAATTAAAAAATGGATTTCATCTCTAAGAATCAATTTAACACTCAATAAAACAGGATTCTGAGAAAAATAAATTTTTTTTTCCTCTTAAAACATTAAACAGCATTGATACAATCCACAGAGTGTTAAAAATTGATATAATAAAAGAGAGGAAGAAGAAAAGATGAAAAGAAGCCACAACGCCGCTAGGGGCAGCCAGAAGAATTTTTTTCCCACTAGACTTTATTTTAAATAAAGTATATGAATAAAAAACAAAAAAACTTAAATTTAATTTAAAATTTTTAAAATTAACTTGATTTTATTGTGTTGGTGAAGATTCGTTCTGCAATATGAGATTTTTTGGGAACGGTATTCAAAGATTTTATTTTTTAATTTCTAAAAAAAAAAGGAACAAAAAAAGCGGGCGTTTTCTAAATTCAAAAAGATTAGTAAATTTAGAAAACGGTCAGAATTAAATATAAATTTTGTAAGCATCTCAACATAAACTATTATTGTGAAGCAATCACTAATTTTGGCTATGCAGTAAATAAATGTATATAATAAAAGATAGAATAGTAAGTTTTGCTGTAGACCCGCGCTGCTTCATGGTCGCTCGGCCTTTTGACTTAAAAGGAGTCTTGTGATGCTGAGTATCACAATCTTTAATGACAGAGTTTTATTTTTAAATTGATTTTAACGCAATAGAAAAGACAAACTGGCTTAAATATGAAATTACAAAAATATAATTTCCAGTGTCCTTTAGATAAAAAAAGAAAAATTTGAGAAAAAATTCTTGCATCTTTTTAAGATTACTTACTATTATACTTAAACGAATTTATCAAAATATATATGGTTGATTCCTTCTATCAAACAGCAATTTCAGGAAGGAGAATATTTTACTAAATTTCTGATATTTTAAATTATTTTTCTTAATTATTGCTGTTAAATTTTCTGATGTACAAGAAATTCTCAATTGTGTTTTCATTTTTCTTGAATTTAAACAAAAAGTGATTGAAATCGCAATTGAAAAATATAATAACAATCAAATTATTGAAAGTAAATTTAAAATAACTGATGTGACAAGTTTTGCTATGAATAATGTGAGCTTAATAGCTTTTAAAAGTTTCATAGCCTATTTGGATTTACGAACTCAATTTGGGTGTTTTGCCTTGGAAAAAAGATCAGATCTTGAAATTTAATAGAAAAAAATTAACCTTTCTATGCATTTATTTAATGCAAGCTTTTTCAAATTTAGATAAAACAGAATTTTTGTCATTAATTTTTGATCTAAGATAAAGGTAGAATTACTTACATGCTGTTTGTAGAAATAAAATAATCAAGTAATATTTGTGGTATTATGAGCAATTAAGTTAATTATCATGACCAAAAATTTATTTTAAAAAAAATTTCAAATAATTTCAGTATAAAAAACTTTTAACGAGAAGAAATATTTTCATGTTTAAAAAAAACATATTTAAGCGTAAACAAATATTAGTCATAAAATTTGAATTTTTTTATTTTAATGGTGAGATATTATTGATTCTATTTCTAATGAAATCTTTATTCTTGAAGTCAATTAAATTAAACATAATTGGTGCTGTGGCTTATGCTAGAAAACTCGGACCGCGGTCGTATTATATTAGGAATTACTTCCGACCACCGACTATTTTGTAGAGAATTTAATAAACTGTAACGCAAGTGTATCAGTTGGACCATAAGACCTTAAAAAAACAGGATGTCCGTGTTTTAGCATAAACTAGTGCTGTGAAAAAATAATAAACATTGAACAATTAAATATTTTTGATAAATAAAATAAAGTTTATTCAAAAAATTTGAAAAATACTTAAAAAATAAAATTTAATTTTTTTTAATGATTTTTATTAAAAATCAATTTTTATCTAAAATATTTTATTATTTTTGGTCTTTTTTTTTTAAATGAGCAGATTTATTTCAAAAAATGTTCAACAAAGCATGGTTCACTATGCAGCAGTATATTTTTGATTTAACTTAATTATCGTTTATTTAAATTTATCATCACTTTGTTTAAAATTTTAATTTGATTAAAATATAAGTAGAATTATATTATACGTATTATATAAGTAGAATTACTGTGATTGATGAATTTTAATTTTATGATTATTGCTTTAAAAGAAAACAAAATAATAAATAATTGAGATTGCAAATTTTAACTAAATTACATTCGGTTGGTTTATTTTTTTTTTGATTAGAAGTATTGGATTTTAATAAAAAAAAATAAATATTTTCTTTTGAAAGAAATTATTTTTATCAAATCCTAATAGAAAATATCGTGATATTAAAAATTTCAGATTAAGTAATCAATCATTTTTGAATGATTGCAAAAATAATTTTAAAATTATTAGTCATCAGTTACTAAATTAAAATTGTTTAGAAATATAAAAAATAACAAGCGCAAATTTATATTTTTAAATGTATATTTTCAATAATATTGAAATATATTTTCAAGTTTTGTAAAACAAAAACTTTAATATCAGTTTAAAAACATTTCTAAAATACAAAACAATAAAAAATTAAGAAGATTAAGCAAAAATATTAAGTAAAATATTTAGCAATTATAGTGATGAGTTGCAATCGAAAATATTTATATCTTGAAAGAAAACGCATTCTAATTATCCAAATTATATATCTAATTTTAAATACTAATTTAAAAAATCAATTTTTTTTTTCATTATGAAAGTGAATATTAAATTTTGTTAGATCAGAAAAATAAAATAAATAGAATTATTTTATAAAAATTTAGATAAATATTTTTATATCTTTAAATTAGACAAAAGAAAAAAATTCTATCTCTATGCCATCCAAGCATATATGTTTTTTACAAATATTTTATAGTGGACCAAATTAGATTTTGTGAAATTTTTTTAGAGGAAGAGAAGCAACAGGACTTTCTTATAAATATATAATTGAATTTTGCTAATAAATTTGTTAACAAATACTTAGTAAAATAAATTTATTAAATTTTATTGATTAATTGAAGTCTTTTTTCAAATGGTTTTAATTGTTCAGTAAAAGCTTTTTTTCTTATTTGCTATGTTTTTGCAAAGGTTCTTGAAAATTTGCGCTTTAAAATTCTCGTTTTTAATTACTTTGATTTAATATTCTTACATATTTTTTGGGTTTAGGTCTCTTTGATGTTTTTAAATTCTATCAAATTTTTTGCAATACACGCCGCTATTTAATATTTAAATTAGAAAAAAAAATAATTATAAAAAAAAGAAGCACCATATTTTTAGTATAAATATTTTATTTAACATTTATTCTTTAAATTATATCTAAACATTAAACTCGATTTTATCCAATTCATTTTTGATAAATTTGAATATTTTTATCTTTCTTTTAGATATTTAATTTAATGAAAGATCAACGAGTAAATTCCTTTTTTGAAATTAACTAGAATTTATCTATGGCAAAATAAAAAAGGATGAAATTTAAATGTTATTGAATTTTTATGAGAATTTTGGCTTTTAAGAAGAAGATTAGTAATTCATACAAGATTTGTGTTTTTAAGTTAATTATTCAAATCTCATAAAAAGATTTAAAAAGTAATTTAAAATATAAAGACTTATTGGCTCCATTAGCATAATAATTCTAAAGGCATAGATCAAAAATTAGAGGAAATAAGTGAAAATTTTTTTTTAAACTAGAATTTTAATTATGATTTTATTTTAATTTTTTATTATTATTTGATTTAGTTTGTGTCATCGATCGCCCGGTTTATTTGAAAGTAGTGAATCTAAATTTAATCTGATTAATTCAATAAATAGCTAATTATGCTATCAATTCCATGAGCAATTCTTTTTTTTTATTCTATTCCTTGATTGCATTGTCTCATAATACTTTGATAAAAAAGAATTCATTATTTTGTATTTTTAATCAATTCTCAAATTAAAACCTTTGAATAGATAAGATTTTTTGGCTTGATTAAAATTGCTTTTATGTTCGAAAAAGCATTAAAAGTCATTTACATATTGAATTTCATTAATAATAATTTTTAAGTGCTCCCGTTTCTTTAGTCTATTGTCTACGTTTTAAAAGAAAAATTTATTCTTTTTTGCTGAAGTAAAATTTTTCTTTTGTTTTTCAATAAAAGCGAAAATGCTTCTCTTTTTTTTTGTTATGGTTGTCACAAAGCCTCAAGAATTTGAACGAAGCTGTTACTAATGTTTTGTTTCCTTAAGGATTTTGAGATTATAATTTAGCCAATCTCATCAATATTTCTATCACAAACTTAAACAAAAGAAAAAAAAATTCTTCCGAATCGATTCCCTCGATGCCACCCAAACAATATTAGATAATAATCAATGTTGAAAAAGCTGAAATTTGCCTATCTTCCTATGAGCTATTTTTAAAAACTACCAAAACTGTTTTTAAGCATCTTATCCAATTATTGTTTTACTTTTTTTTCATAAATTCGAAAAATTTTGTCACATATTTCAAATAAATGGTTCTTGATTTCTGAAATAAAATATATTCAAAATCCAATATTTTTTCAATATTCAACCAGACGTTCATTATATTAGATTACTCATTATTTGGACACAAAGCCTATTATTTTATTCCGAAATTGAATGAATTATTTATGTTTTAAAACGTCAATCATATTTATTACGCAAATGTGTGTTTACGTGTGTTTTCCTTTATTATCAACTTAAATTATTTTTAGCTAAAATTAAAATCTAAAAAAAATAAAAAGTTGCTCTAATCTTTTCAATAATTTAATTTTAGACAATAAGTAGAATGAGTGAAAAAGAGTCAAGTTTTGACACTTCAAATTCAATAGCTCAAAATTTTGCTCAGAGTTCATCGGTCAATTCGCCAACTTCCAAACAAATACCCAAGTCTATTTCTGCCGAAGCCCAAGTCTCTCAATACAACGAAGAGACAATTCATAAAGTAAAAATTTAAATGCTTTTTTGTCTTTGTCTTATTTTTAAAAAAATTAAGACAATTTTGGTTGGAGATTCGGGGGTAGGCAAGACAAGTGTTCTTGTTCAATTTGACCAAGGCAAATTTCAATCAGGCTCATTTTCGGCTACAGTCGGCATCGGTTTTACAGTAAGCAAGCATTTTTTATATTTGACAACTAAATTTCTCTTGAAAATTATCGATTTTCTCTTCGAATATTTACTTAGAGCAAACAAGAAATTTCAGCATCTTACCATTTCCTACAAGTTTAGGGATTTCGTGTTTTAAAACAAATTTAATTAAACATTAGAAAAACTTTTTTTTTTTTTTGTTTTCATTTTTCTATTTTTACATTTATTTTTGCTAAAATTTTCATGATTAGAACTTTATTTCGAAAATTAATTGAGTTTTTTTGGCAAAAATATTTAAATCGTAATCTAAAATTGATTGATTTTCCTTTGAGACTTGTCCTTCATGTGCAATAGCTGCAATTTATTAAACGCTCTCAAAAGTTGATTTAAACCTTATTATTTTATTTTTAAATTATTATCAGCAAAAGAAACAAAAAATTATATTATCTTTATTTGTTGGAATAAAATCTTTTTAAAAAATCAATAAACAAGAATTTTCGAGCACAGTATACGAATTTTGTTTGTTGAAAATTAGAAAATTTTGAATCAGAGAGATTTAAAAGCCTAATAGATATTTTTGAGCAAAAATCAAGCAATTAATTTATATCTTAAATTAATGCAAATAACATTCTAAATGAGACATTGCTGTGCTCAACTCATACTTATCATTAAAGCATCCAGGAACTCCGCATCCTAAAATCATTCTAATTTATTTTAAAATCAATTGTCGCAAATATTCCAAGTCACTTATTTTTGTTGGAAAATTATTGGCATAAATAAAAAATTTTAGCCCATTAGGTAGATTGCTGCAGTGTTTCGTGACTCTAATTTTAAAGATAACTTCAAATTGATTAAAAATATAGTTTTAATGAGACTAAAGGGAAAACTAATTAAGTTATTTAAGTGATAGAAAAAAAGCCATTTTGAAATATGATCCTGTAATTGTCAAGTGTACAGAATTTGACGCTAATCTTAAAAAGACAATATCAAACAGGAAATAATTAAAAAAATCGATTGGCATTTTTAGTTGCTTGACAACGACTTTCTCAAGTACCCTAGCTAGTATAAATTAATTTTTTGAAATAAAAAAAAATAGATGTACACTAATTGAGGCGAAATTATCAGAATTAAATATCAGGAAATTATTGATAGTTGACAAAAATCAATGAAATAAGATATACATGTTTTTTTTTCTAAATGCTAAAAAAACACTATGGTTCTCAAATTATTTTTTTTTTAATAGCATTTCGTGATATTATTGGAATTTATTGAATCAAAAGTTTGGCGTATATATCAAGCTTTATGCTAAGCATATGGCTCATTTAAGCATATAATAAAGAGTTTCATACTTTTGTGAAACAGTTTTCAGGTGTTAATAAAGATTTAAATAAAAAGCTTGTAATTATTTTTATTTAGAAAAAAAAATATTTAAATAAAAATATATATGTGTTTAAAAATTTTGTTGTTGTTGGAATAAATAATAGAAAAAAAAAGCTTACTCACTAGTCTTATAAATTATTCTAATAGATTATATTTGAATTTATAATTTAATTTTTCAAGCTAATAAAGATAATTTAAATCTAATTTGGTGAAATAATGAAAAATAGAAGAAATAAGTTTGATTTACTAAATTAGTTTTGATTTATAGCAGTAATAATTAAAAATAAAGTCATGTTGTGGCAATAAACGCACGACTTTTATTGCCGTCAATGTGAAACAATAAAAACAAAAATTGAGAAAGAGTGAGAGAAAGAGAGAAAAAAATTTTTATTCATTTTGTCATTTCTGTTTTAATAAATATATTTTATTAGTTTATTTTTTTCTTTTTGATTAAATTTATTTAGCACCCATTTTTCACTAAGCTTTGCATAATATTAAGAAGAGACCATAAATTTTAAACTTAGATAAAAGAAAAAAAAACGTCCTTATTTTTTTGTCATGCAAAATTAATAAATGCTGAGATGTCAACTAAGATAAATACAACGCAAATAAAGCAATAATAGAGAATGCAACGAAAAAATCAATCACTAGTGTCGAATTCTTTATTATCTAGCCAACAAAGCATGACTAATCAAGACGAGTACGATTGCACCTTTAAAATAATGCTTATCGGTGACAGTGGAGTCGGTAAAACTTGTCTTTTAGTTCGCTTTAAAGACGATACCTTTTTAAGCTGTAATTTCATAGCCACTGTCGGCATAGACTTTAAGGTTTTTAATCCACGACCCGCACGGTCCTTCTTCCTCTTCGTTTATCTAATTTTTTTCTTTTCTAAGAACAAAATTGTGACCGTAGACAACAAAAAGTGCAAGCTACAAATCTGGGACACTGCTGGCCAAGAACGATTCCGAAGCGTCACTCACGCTTATTACCGCGATGCGCAAGCCCTGCTTCTTCTTTATGACGTTACCAATCAAAGCAGTTTTGACAATATTAGAGCTTGGCTAAGCGAGATACGCCAGTATGCCGACGAGGACGTAATCATCATGTTACTCGGCAACAAAGTGGACAAACCCAACCGAATAATCACCAAAGAGCAAGGCGAAAAACTCGCTAAAGTATTTTTTCTGTTTTTAAAACAAAAAATAAAATTTTGCTAAATTTCAATTTTTAAATAAAAGCAATTCGAAGTTAGCTTTATGGAAACTAGTGCAAAAACGGGTCAAAATGTTGAATTGGCCTTTATGGCCGTGGCAAAAGCTTTAATATCCAAACAAATGAACATTTCTTCAAATCAGAATGGAAGCAAGTTTAATCTGAATGAGTATATTGAAACAAATCGAGAACAAAAAACCTGGTGTTGTAATGTAACTTCATAGGACATGCCGAACTTTTACTCTTTTTTTTTCATTAAAATGTACAAAATGTCTGCATCATCTATTCGTTTGGGATCTCAGTGATATTTAGTTGTTTTTTTCTTCTAAATTTTTTTTTAAATTTATTTTTCTTAATAGAAAAAAGTAATTATAACAGTTGTTAAGTAATCTATTAGATGTTGGTGTTTAAAATTAAATTTTATTCAATTCAATAGGAAAAAAATTGCTAAAATTCAAGAATTAATGATATTTTTTTTTACTCGACACTTTTAAGTGCTATGTTGCTCTAAGGAAAAAGTAGATAATTAAAAAAACAAAATTCCAATAGTTTAAATTTATATTTTAAAAACAAAATATTCAAAAATTTCAAAACAAAACGATTTTTCATTTTTATTTGTTCGAATATAGTTCATTTTAGAAAATACATTGCACAATTTCTTTGTTGCTCTACTAAACAAATGCCTTAATAATAGACAAAATTTTATTTTCTTACTTTGAGATATGTTTTTTTGTTTATCTACTTTATCCATGGTGTTAATGTTTAATATCATCACACAGCATTAAAAATTTGTCTGACTATGTTTTTTTTTTATTTAATTTTTAATTCAATAAATTTAATTAAGTGAATATGTGGTTTATTTTTTTAGTTTAAAATTTGAGCAAAAAATGAATATTTCTGCCGATTCACTTCGACTTGCTGGTGGTTTTATTATTTTCACTGATTCGAAATCTTGAGACAATTTTTTTTTAAAGTCATTTGTTCCGTCGCCAAACCAAATTTTACACAAAAAAAAACCACCTGAATTTAAAAAATATTTAGCTATACTAAGCGCTTTTTGCTGAAGCTCAATAATGGCATCATGGTCAAAAGTCGATTGGCCGGTTGAATTCGGTGCCATATCCGAAATGACACTGGTCGCTCTTTGTCCGTTTAAAAGCTTTTCTAATTTTTCTCTGGTTTGGGGAAGAGTTATGTCTGAATAGGACAAAACTTCGGCTCCATCAATTGGATAAATAAAATCTCTGTCTATACTAATTACTTTGCCTTGAGGCCTTGTCTTATCTATTTGAAAATGAGGTAAGTTTATTTTAAACTTAAGTTTATTAGTTACCCCTTCGATCTGAATTTGCTAATTTAACTGCTAGCTGAGACCATGAGCCTGGAGATGCGCCAATGTCGATAATCACATCACCTGGTTTGATAAAGCTAAATTTTTCGTTTATTTCGAGTAGTTTGAACGCACTACGAGCTCGATATGTTTCTTTAATTGCTCTTTTTACATAAGGATCTCTACGCTGTCTTTCGATCCAAAACTTTGAGCTAGAACTTGTACCCTTTTGAGCTTGCAAAAATTTGACAATTTTTGAAAATTTTAGATTTAAAAATGATTTTATTAACATTTTTACTTTAGCAATGTTAAAGTAAAAAAAAATATAATTAAATAAAGAAAATAATTTTAAATGATGCCAAATAGAAAAATTAAATTTTTCTAAAATTGAATTTTTTAAGTAAACTTTAATAAAAATCCAATTGCTGAAACATACAAAAATTCCAAATAAAACTTTCAAAATTTTTTTTTTATAAATTTAAAAAATAAATTTCAGATAGAGAAGCAATTCCAAGTTTACAAAGTAAACCTTTTTGCTCGTGGTCTCCTAATCGAAGAATGCTCAATTTTTCTCAGTAGATAAAACAAAAGTACTCTTTTTTAAACCTTGATCAGCTTGGAAATCAACCAGTCATAGCATAGAAACAAAATTCAAACTGTAAAACTCTGTATTAAAAGGAACACTGATGTTCGTAAGGAAATATGGAGAATGTGTGAATATGACAAAAGAAGCTATTAAGTCAATGCATTAAATACAAAAGATTGCAATGGCTTGGACATGTACTTAAAATGAAAGAACACCATAAGGACGAAAGAGCTCATTGAAATGGGTGAAATGAAATGGGGAGAAGCAAGGGTGAAAACAAAAGATCGAATTGAGTGGGAATCAAAAGTAGTGGCTCTTTGCTCTACATGAATCAAAAACATGCTTGATTTTCATCATTAAATATTTTATTTAAAATAATATCTTAATAAATTTAAAAAAATCACTAGAAACATTTAATAAAAAAACAAAATATTCAATTATATCTAGTTTTAAACTTGATCAATTTTTTAGACTTATTCTCAAATTCAGCCTCAATATAAACATATTTAGAATCGTAAACAGATACAAGACCGACCCAAGAATATTCAATTTCTTTGGGTTCAAGTTTGTCCAAAAGTCTTTCTCCATTTGTTATCTGAACCTGATTTGTTCTCGGCACAAGAATAGAAAAATGAACATCAAAAGTGTTAAGACGATAGTTTTTTGGAGCTATTAAACAACAGTCTTTCCACAATATTGGATCAATTATAGTCGGAAAAGGCTCAACATCATTTGATGGATCTTGAACTCTTATCAAGTAGTTGAAGACAATTTCGTCTGGAGGAGTTGGAAAAACATCATCATGAGCCATAATAGCCAAATGATAAAAACCTTTGTAAGGAAATCTGAGCAAGAATGAAACAGTTTTTTCGTGTTTGTTGGTATTCTTGTAATTCATGAAGCAAAATTCATCAATTGGCTTAGGTGTACCATTATTGTCGTAGTCAAATCTGTACCAAAGTGTAAGAGACTTTAGCATGGCTATTTCAATTTCAATCTGTTTGCCGTCCTCATTAACAATGTAGGGATCTATGTTTCCGATTGTATGCATTCCCAAATCATAAAATCTTTGCTTTGGACCCCATTGTCGATTGTCTCCTTTCGGATACTGACAAAATGACTTTAATTGATAGTGACATTTAATAAGAAATTTTCCAATAGGTGGTAGTTGTGAACGGAGCATGGAATTGAATGTTTCGCGTGGAGCTCCATGTAGATCAAGACCGTACAAACCAGAATGAGGCGGATTGATTATTATTATCAAAAAATTGTGAACAATTCGCTTTAGTAAACACAATTCTAGACATTTGGAGCTTATCTCTGGGTCAGAGCTATACAAATAGGCTTCCAAATCCAAAGGTTGATCCATTTGAAACACTAAGTTTATTTTTCCTTCTCGATCAGTTCCAAGAATTCCTTGTCTAAAGTCGCAAAGAGTCAAACCCAGTCTTTTCATGATCAAATTTGTTCCGAACACATTTATATCTGTAATTCGATTTGGTGGAATTTCAAAATTAGTTGGTTTTGAACACGTAAGTTTAAAAGAAAGTATGGCTTTGCTCTCTTGATTTGAAATCAAATAAAATGGTGTTGGATCGACAGAAGACTGATATTCGTCAATCAAACAGGCATATATTGTAAAGTTGTAACTTCCTGATTCTGGTAAAGAGAATATTTTGAATGAAATCGAATTTTGGTCAGTGTGATGTTCCGAAATGACATATAAGTTTAAATTTGAGTGCTCGTTTTCGTTTATTAAAAGATTTCGCGCCTGATTTAATTGGGAAAAATTTGAACTGTGAAAAGATTTGAGGATGTATTTAAAGCTGATTGAGTCGGACAATTCTGTTGGATATTTTATTTCTAGCTTAAACGGCTCTTTGCCAATCGTGTTTATTTTGTTATAGCTAGTAATTGATAAATTAAGTGTTCGAAATTGTGGTGTAATTATGGGATTTTTCTCGAATTCTTTCAAGTTTTCTTTGAAATTGCTTAATGGTGCATCAGAAAATTGCCATTGCTTGTCGTTTGGCAAAAATTCGTAAAATAAAGAATCAAAATCGGATAGGAAATAAAATTCACTCTCTTCATAAGTAATATCTGAACTTAAATAAATAAAAATGAACACATTTTTTAATTTTTTAAGAAAAAAAGCTCAAAAAAAATTTTGCCTTTTTGGAATGTAAAAAAAATAAGAAATTAAACAAAATAAGTTCTCGTAAAGCTGAATATCAATGATAATTATTAATTAATCTTATTATGATGTATTTCAGTAGTTTAATGTTTTGTAGCCGGTTTTATCAGAGAGATTATTATTTCTAGACTATATTAAACAACTATTCATCTTAATAAAATAGAGAAACGATGTTGTAAATAAAAAATTTTTCATCGAAAATTCACAAAAAAACAAATAAAAAAATCACTTATTAATTCACTTAATTTTATTTAAAATGAAATTGAAATGAATATTAAAAAAACATAATTGAATCAATGATACCGAGCCTCAGTAGACTCAACAAAAACACCTAAAATTTTACAATTTCCACCCATTTAAGTAATTCAAATTTCTAAAAATTATTATTTTTATCTTTTTGGATTATTTTAAAAAAATAATAAAGATCAAATTTTTATTGTGTATTGTTTCGAATTAATTTTTTAAATTTTTAAAAAAGAGCTTTTTTTCTTATTTTTGCTATTTTTTGAAATTTTGTATAATCAATTAAAATTTGATTCATTCAAAAATAAAAAAAAATCGACTTATTTATTTAATTTAAATAAAAAGTTTCATATATATTTTTGACACAAACCTTAATAGGTATTTTACGGGTGTAAATGCTGGTTGAACAAAACGCCAACCACATTCTAAATTAACTATGTTCCAAACCGATTTCGTTTCTACTTTTTCACCGGGTTCTTGGCAAATAGTTTTCCATAGACCGCGCACTAAATGATTTTCAATACCAGCAAAACTAGAAAATAAATAATGTAATAAAAAATCAATTTTTTATTTAATCATATTTTACCTGCACAATCTAGAAAAAATCGTGTTTGTACTCTCAATTCCCAAGTCATAATTTCTCATTATAATTGATCCTGTATCGTTTCGTCTAAATGATTCTAACTGAGTAGTTAACAAATATTTATAAATAGATCTTAAAAATTGAAATTTAAACAAATAAAATAAATTTTGTGTCAATAATTACCTGACTAAATTCAAATTACAATCACATACCTCATTTAATTTGTATATTAAATCAACAATTGTTTTAAAATGAACTATGCCAATATCTTTGACATGTGAATCTATAGCAGAAATTACAAATTTTGGCATAAAGAGATCAGATTTGCGTTGTAATGGTGATTTTATTTGAATTTGATTATTATTCAATCGGTCAGCTCGACTTTCATGCCCGAGTATTTTTCTCAGACCAGTCGGGCTGCCACTAAATTCTTTATTTATATGATAGTTGATAATTTCAGAGTAGTTTATTGTATTTGCCACATTCTGAAGTACTTGATACATTCCAGGAATTGTATGAACTTTATCAATAGTTGTCTTAAAATAGTTTTAAAATAATATTTTGTTTTTTAATTTTATGAAACCATTATATTTGATTATTTAGAAATGTTTGCATTTTTCATAAAAAAATTTATATTAGATATTATGAGTTATAGAATTTTTCATTTTTTAAAAGGTTGAATATTTTTGATTTTAGCAATTTTATAAAATGAAAACTTAAAATGAAAATATTTAAATTTTGATTAGAAAAAAGACCTAAAGACAAATGACCAATACACATAACAATCGAAGATATCTGTTAGGAAATTGGCCTTAATTTGATTAACAAAGCTAACAGATGTTGCAGAGTTTTTCCTCATGATTTGACAGACTTCTTCATTTTACCATATTACATATTTACCAAGTTGAAGAAGAGTGCCGTGAGTTTTTTGCTTTTGCTCCAAAAGCCATAGAGAGAATCGAAATGGTCGCTGATAGCTAAAGACTAGTTTATTTTTGAAGATTAGCTAACTATTCCTTTTATTTATTAATTTATTTTTAAAAAACGCAAAATTTTTTCACCCATTTTGATTAAATTTTTAATTTTTGCTTATTTTTATGGCTAAGAATAGATAATTTTCTTGAATAGTCGATAATTAAATAAAATATTATTAATAATTCTTAGCAATGTTTTCACAATAATTCAAATTTTAGAAAAATTTGGAATAAGGTTTTTAAAAGCTCTCAGGTCATTACATATGTCCATCATTTTGCTATATTTTTTTATTTGATATTTAGATATTGATAATTTTAAACTCACTAGTTTAAAAATGATGTGTGAGTAACTAAAAATTTAGCAAATAGATGATGAAAATCACATGCAGAAAAAGTTGCTATTGATTAGTATAGACGCTTTATGCTCAAACGGATGAAAGGTTAAATTAAAAAAAATAATTTGGCTTATTATTTTTAATCTGTTAGAGTCTCTATCAGCAAATCTAGTTTACTTTAAAAAAGAAATAAAAATTTTCATCTAAAATATTCAACTTTTTTTTAAATAAATAAAATTCATAATTTATGAAAAAAAAAATAAATTGTTTTGAAATATTGTTTGTACTTTAAAATTAAACATTAAAATTACCTGATATTGATTCAAATAAGGTTCAAGTTTAGTGATATAATCTTTTTGTATATGTTTAATTATGTCAATAGTCATTTGGTTATCTTTCTCAATTGATTGAATAAGCTGATCTCTTAGTTTTTCATCCGGTTTGTTATTTCTTAATTTTTCTTGTAGTCTTATCACCGATGCTCGATAATAGTTTTCTTCATAAAAAACTAGCGCATTATAAACCAAAGATTTTTGATAGAACTAAAAAAATATATCAAAAAAAAATTTTTAAAAAATATTCGATATAATTTTTACATTAAAATGTGTCATATTTTGATTTTGGATTTTAGTTTTTAGTTCCGATTTAGTCTTGTTAACAATATCCTCCTCTTTTTGCTTGTCTTTTCGTTTTCGTTTCATTTCTCTTTTTTCAGATTTAACATCAAGTCCATAATGTGGATTTTTTACCTCATATACTTCTAGTTTTTCATCAAAAGTAACTCCTTGTTTTTTTGGCTTAGTGTTCGATTTTAGAATAGACTGTGTGGTCTCTGCCCGACCAAGACTGGAAGTCGAAGCGGATGCCAAATCTTCGCCCCCTTTTAAAAAATACTCTTTCTTTCTAAACAAATCGTCACCATTGTCTTCAAAGCTATTTTTTTTACGACCAGCCGACTCAGATCGAGCAGGCTTGAACGCCGATCCATATCTAACCTTATCACTGGGCTCCGAAGCAACTTCAGGTACATTTTTTTGAGGCTTTTTATTTTGCGAATATTGTGATATGTGCATTGATTCAAATTCATTAGTTGGAACATAGGAACCAAATTGAGGATTCATAAAATTAAACATCAACTGTTGTGGATGCACGTGTGGAATTAGATTTTGTGGAGGATGTTGAATTACTTTTTGGTTCGGATTTAGGGTCTGGTAGCCGGCATTGAATTGTAAATGGTGTTGCGGCTGAGCCATTTGATTGGGCATCAAGTCCGATGTGTTTGAAATTTTTGCCGGCATTATTTGGTAGGCTGCATGGTCATACTGGGATTTTATTTGATTAGCCATCGAAGATTGGTCGTACTTGGCATAAGGCCCAATTATGGGTGGTATATTTGTTTGTGGATATATGTAATTGGGACTCATTAGGCCTTGAAAGACTGGCTGTGGATATGTGTTGCTGCTTGTTCGCAGAGTAGAGCTTTGTGTCGGATTTTTTGAAGAGGATTTTTTGTAGCGCGACAAGTCAAATTGTTCTGGTATATCCTCCACTATTTCAGCTTCGTATGCGTCAAGCTTATTTGGATACATAGTCAAATCTAGACTTTATAAATTTATTGAAAATGGGACATAAATTTTTTAAAGCACAAAATTTTGTAAGTTTTTAGCAAATAAATTTTGTTGATATTTTAAAGATTGCTCAGTGAAAATTGGGCCGGCTATAAGTTGTGTCATGCTTGAATGAATAAAAATTAATAGGCTCAAGTAAGATATAATAAAAATTTGTTGATAATTGTGGTAGTACGTATAGGTTTTGATTTTCAAAATAAAAATGTAAATTTCATTAAATGTAAATTTAAAATTAAATAAGTTATCTTTTATTTTGTACAAAAGAAAAAATGAAATAAAAAAGACGTGTTATAATTTTTTTTAACCAATTTTTTGGAAATTTTGATTTGGACAAAATTATATGTTAATACTACTAATTTTAAATAAGAACGATTTATTTATAATTCTTTAGTCTTTAGTTATTTAAATTAAATCCTTTTTAAAATTGATTTAAATTTTTATATTAACTGGCACGTTTTGGAAAAAAATTCCCTCTAATTGAAAAAAATAATTTTGACTTGTTTCTAATTCTACATTTAATAGAAAGTCTATGATTTTTCTTTGAAAATTTTTAATTTAAATAATTTTTTCTCACTTTTAATTTTAATTAGTTATTCATTTATTAGAATTATCTTGTTTAAGACAAATTATTTACATTTTCATCAAGTTAATATTTGAAATATTATTTAAACCTAATTGAATTAATTTGACGAAGACATTTAATTTATATCTATGAATTTTTAAATTTTTTTAGTTTATACTGATTATTATTTTAAAATAAAAATACCTTAAATGAGACATTAAAATTTCATTTAGAAAATAATTGCTAAATTTAGTGTTTAAAAATCTAAAGATTTTTAATTATATTGTTTAAATCTCAAGGCTCTATTACTTAACTAATTCACTATACACTTAACATTTTAATTGATAATTTAATTTTTTAAAATTTTTAATAATAAAATTTTTTTAATACAGATTATCAAATTTTTTCAATAAAAAATTCTCTAAAATGTTTCAAAAATGACTTGAGGTAATTTAAAAAATTAAAATAAAATTAGAATCATTCAAAATTTTTAAAGGAGCCTAATCATAGTAATAAAATAAGCAAAAGCCGAAGACCAGCGGAGCAAGGGTATTATTATTTTTCGATATAATTAAGTAAATAATATTTTGATAAATTAAATTTTAGAATTTGAATTTCTCAAATAATCAAATAAAAATTTTAAATTAAATTAAATTTAAAAAATAATAAACTTTTTTATTTCAAATTTAGAAAATAGGAATATGACACATCACTAAATAACTAAAAACTTTTTTATTGAAAGTTTATTCTTTTAAAAACACTAATTTATTTTTTAAATAATAAAGATGATCAAATCACATAAATTTTCAGAGCTAATTAAAAAATTACATAATTTTCAAATATTTTAATTCTTAAAATTCATAGATTATTTTAGAAGGCATTAAATAATAAATATAAATGATTTTTTTTTTAAATTTTACGAATTTTTACAAACGTAGCTTACTAATATTAAATTTTTTTTTCAAAATATTAAGCAATTTCTAATCAATTAATAAATGACAAAGCATATTTTTTGCTGATATATTTACCTATTTTTTTCTAATAGTAAGTTTAAATTATTCAATTTTTAAATGACATCGACACTTTTCAAAAAATTTCAGGTATAAAAGCTGGATAAATTTAGTAAAATATTTTTTACTCTAGAAAATTATACAGACATAAAACATTTGCTTGTTAGAAATATTTTTTATTTTTCATTTGTGTTTAATGTAAATAAGAGAAATGAAAATAATAAACAAATCGATTTTCAAGGCGCCAAATAAATGAAGCTTATATTTTCTAACGCTAGTCGTTAAATTGTTACCATGCTTTTGAAACAAAAGTAGAGATTCTAAAAATTCAGCATAATTATAGAAATGATTCGTAAGCAATTCCTTTACTCTAGTATTAAATAAGAGAAAATAACAAGAGCGATATAGTCAATCTAGTATATCGCTTTAAAATCGAATTATGCCAGAAATATTTAATTTTTTTCTAATTTACACATAGATTTCAAATTATACCGTTTGTATTATTTTTATGTATGTTGATATTTTAGCACAGAAATAATGTTTGATCAAACAATCGAGGCTCTGTGTGGATCTCAACTCTGGGTAAGCTGGTAATTGAACGAATAGAAAAAAAATTGAATTTTTTTCTATAGGACAATAATACTGTATACTCTAAATATCCAGATTTTACGGAATGCTTTCAGAGAACCTATCTAATTTGGGCTCCATGTTTTATTCTTTGGATGGTGGCACCTCTTTGGTTTTACATGCTGACTCGCATCAAGTCTGAAAAACTTAGAATCTCATGGGTGTACATAGCCAAAAATGTAATCTGAAAATAAAAATTAAAAAAAATTTTATTACTTTAATATTAAAGATAGCCATTAGTTTAATAATACTGGTCGAAATTTATCATTTAATATTTAATTTGAAATATTATACTGAACCAGTCTATTCAATATCACCAGCATTTCTCGTAATGTCATATGTAAGAGAAAAAATGCTGCTTTAGTTAAAAAAATTAAAAGAAAATTTTTTTTTATAGATTTTATGTATTAGTTTAGTTCATTTTGAGAGATTAAGAGGACTAAGATCAAGTACTTTGCAGTTTGCATTTTGGGGCCTTCTTGCACTTGCTAATTTGATAACAGTTCGATCCAAAATTTTAAAATATTATATTCAGGTAATTTTTTCTGTTTTTTTTTTTTAAATTTTTGTACAGACTTGTTCTCATGTCATTTATAAATGAACTAGAAATAAAATAAAATCAATTTTATTTAAATTCTTGAATTTAATACAGATTTAACAAGACTGTTTAATCATTGATTTCAAAGTAAAATATAATAAATGAAAAGCTATGAACCCAATTAAGACATTATGTTTTACAAAAGCAATTGGTGCTTCAAGATTCTCGTTAATTCTCAGGGTTTTTGTATTTATTTGGGTCCAACATTTACTTTTTGAATTTTTTAATACAGCTAAAAAAATATTTGACTTGATGACTTGTGCTCAAATCTAGTTTTTATTTATATTTACTAATTTTAGAAGTCAAATCTTGATTTAAATGAAGTAATAATATTTGCTCTATTTTACACATTGGTATGGATTAATCTTATATTAACTCTATTCACTCAAACAAACAAAAAAAAAGTGGCAATTGACCATCAAACCGGACAAGTAAATCATCTTTTTTTTTGACAATATTCCATATAATTATAAATAAAATAACAGAAAATTTTGCCTGAAAATTATGTTTCATTGTTGTCTAGGCTAAGTTTCTGGTGGATTAATAAGTAAGAATAGAATTTTTTATTTTCTTAATAAAATTAAAAAAATATTTAGTCTAATATTGACTGGCTATAAACGTGAGCTGACCAAAGAAGACTTGTGGAAAATAGATGAATCCGAATCGTCTGAACACTTAACTCGAAAACTAGAAATTGCTTGGAACAAGGCCTCCCAAAAGTAAAATTCATTTTTTGCTTTTAAATTAGCTTTATTTGGGAAAAAAAATTCATTTCATTCAAGATACATACGTGAATTGAATAGCAAGGTCGATGAATCGTATGCTAATGGAACTGCCGATGAGGAACAAAAATTAACAGTTAATCCTTATAAAAATATAATCTTAAAAATATATGAAATTTTTTTATTTTTTTAAGAAAAGTCCTGAGGTAAAAATCAAAAATGGAAAAAAATTAAAAAAACCATCGTTTGCTTTGTGTATATGCCGTGTTTATGCTGGTAAATTTTTGGCTGGTTCTTTCATAAAATTGATACAAGACATTCTTATATTTGTTGGCCCAATAATTTTAGAGTAATAAAAAAAAAAAAAACAAAATTTTCATTTATCTTGATTTATTCTAGCAAATTGTTGAATTTTATAAGCGATAAAGATCAAAACATTACTGTTGGCTTTTTTTATACAGCTCTGTTGTTCATATCAGCATTCATTCAATCTTTTGTGTTACAGCATTATTTTCACAGAATGTTCATTGTTGGTTCTAGAATTAAAACTTCAACTACCAACCTTGTCTATAAAAAAGTAAAATTTTATTCAGAAAAAAGTTTTTTTTAGCTTTTAATTTAAATAATTTAGAGTCTCAGGCTTTTGACTTCAGCCCGAAAATCGACCACTGTAGGTGAAATGACAAATCTAATTGCAGTAAATGCTCAAATGGTGGGAGATTTGACAACTTATTTGAATATTTTATGGTCAGCTCCATTCCAGATTACAGTAACTATGATCATGCTTTGGCAATATTTAGGAGTAGCTTCTCTAATTGGTGTAAGCACAATACTGTTCTTTATTCCATTGAATATAGTTGTAGGAAATAAAACAAAAAAAATTCAACTAATCAAGCTTAAACAACAAGATTCCAGAATAAAAATGATGAATGAAATTTTGTCTGGAATTAAAATTTTAAAATTCTATGGATGGGAGTTTTCATTTAAAGATATAGTTGGCTCAATTAGATCAAAAGAGCTCAAGTATCTAAAGCAAATGGGTCTATTATCAATTTCAACAACTTTTCTATTTATTTGTGCACCTCTAGTCATAACTATTGTCTCATTTGGAGCTTTTATTTTGCTAAACGATAGCGAAAAATTTACAGCAAATGTTGTTTTTGTCAGTTTGAGTTTATTTAATATTCTCAGATTTCCACTAACAGTCCTACCAGGAATAATCTCAGCTCTCATTTCAGTATTCTAATATTTTTAAATCATTTTAAATCATCTGCTTATTAATGCATAAATAATAGGCTAAAGTATCGTTGACCAGAATCTCAGCTTTTTTGCTCAAAGAAGAAATTAATGATACAGATATTACTAATTTAGATATACCAGGTTTATAATGATTTGAAATAAAAATATATAATAAATTTTTGTTGTTCAAAAGGCGTTGCAGTTAAAACTGAGAATGCGGATCTCGGATGGGATGATACACCACTTTTCAGAGAGTAAGTTTTTGACTTTAAAGCCATTTATGTATAAAAAATAAATTTTTTTTTTATACATTTTTTTTATAAAATTAATTAAAATTAAAAAAAATGTGTGAAATTTTTTAAATTTTAGCTTAAATATCGAAATTGAAAAAGGAAAATTGATTGCAAGTAAAATTTTTCATTATTATTCATGATGATATTTACAAAAAATTAAAATTAAGTTGTGGGCAGTGTTGGCTCTGGTAAATCAAGTTTTTTGTCTGGACTCTTGGGCGAAATGAACAAGCTCAACGATGGAAAAATAAACATAAATGGTAGAACGGCTTATGTGCCACAACAAGCCTGGATTCAAAACGAAACAGTTAAAAACAACATTTTGTTCGGAAATTCATATGACGAAGCATTGTATAATAAAGTTCTTAAATCATGCTCGTTGTATTCTGATTTGCGAATAATGCCTGCTAGTGATGCCACTGAAATAGGCGAAAAAGGAATTAATTTGTCAGGTGGTCAAAAGCAAAGAATAAGTCTCGCTAGATCGCTATATTCCAATGCTGACATTTATATGCTTGACGATCCTTTAAGTGCAGTTGATTCTCATGTAGGCAAGCACATATTTGAACAAGTTATTGGTCCAAAAGGAATGCTCAAAGATAAGACACGAATTTTTGTGACCAATTCTCTTGGTTTTCTACCACAAATGGACGAAATTATAGTCTTAGAGAATGGCATGATTGTCGAAAAGGGTCGATTCGATCAGCTTAAGGAAAAAAACGGCGCCTTCTATAACTTTATTCAATCACATTTAAATGACCAAGTGTCTGAAGAAGATAGTAATAATTATATTTTTAAAAAATCAAATAATTTTCTAACATAATTTTTTTTTAAGTTGAAAAAGAAGAAGAAAAAGATTTAGAGACAAAATTAGATTCTATGAAGACCAAATCGCCTGATAGCAAAATTCCATCTCAGTCTGCACGAAGCTTGAACAAAGAAAAAAAAGATGGTGAAAAATTGACCGTAAAAGAAAAAATTGAGACTGGTACAGTTAAGCTATCAGTTTTGAAGGAATATTTCAGAGTATGCAGAATACCACGCTTAATTGTTTTTTTGGTGTTGTTTTGTTTAAGCAATATTGCATCAGTCAGCTCAAATGTATTTCTAAGCTATTGGTCAAATAATTCTGAAAATACAAGCAAGTATACCAACTTTTTGACTTTTTCTTCAATTGGATTGGCACAAAGTAAGAAAACTATCATTTTTAATAAATTGATTCGATTTTACTATTAAAAAAAAAAAATTCTTTTTCGAGCTATTTTTTTCAGTAAAATATATATATTTTTTTTTAAATGTATTAATGTAAATTATTGTATTCTGATAATATTTTTGCTTTGAAAAATGTGGCAAAATTTTTCTATTAAAAAAAAAACTAAAAATAAAACTGAAATTGATTTTTTTGATAGTAAATTTCCAAAATTTGATTTGATTTTAATTTTTTTTCAATTAGGCCTTTTCACAATTGCTGGTGATTTGGTATTTTTATATATGACATATGGTGCGGCCAAGTCTCTTCACAATATGATGCTATTTTCAACTTTGCGCAGTACCATGGAATTTTTTGAATCGACACCATCAGGTCGAATAATTAACAGGTTTTCTAAAGACTTAGATGCTGCTGAGCGAGCCATACCAGAATCGTTCAAGTCTTTAAATCGATGCTTGTTTCATGTTTTGTTCACTGTTTTAGTTATAGCCTCATCAACTCCTTTATTTTTAGCTACTCTAGTTCCAATAATTGTTATCTACATTTTTGTTCAAGTAGAAATTTTTAAAAAATAATAATTTTTTAACAAACTAATGTAATTTTTTTCAAGAGATATTTTGTTGCCTCAATGCGACAACTAAAAAGAATGGAATCGGCCAGTAAAAGTCCAATATTTTCACATTTTTCCGAAACTCTCACAGGAGTGACAACTATACGAGCTTATAACGCTCAAAATCGTTTCACCAAAATAATGCAGAATCATGTAGATGAAAATTTGCTTTACTACTTTCCAAACAATATATCAAATAGATGGCTAGCCCTAAGATTAGAACTAATTGGAAACTTGATTACTGTTTTTGCATCATTTTTTGCTGTATTGGCTCGTTCATCGATTAGTTCAGGCATAGTTGGTCTATCCATAACATATTCATTGAACGTGTCCCAGACTCTAAATTGGTTGGTGCGAATGAGCGCTGAATTTGAGACAAATATTACTTCAGTTGAGAGAATAAAAGAATACTGTGAAACACCACATGAAGCTGAATATCATATTGAAGCGACAAAGCCAGATGAAAATTGGCCACAAAGAGGACAAATAAAATTTGAAAATTATTCGGTTAAGTACCGAGAAGTATTGGACAACGTGCTAAAAAATATCGATATAGTGATAAATCCTGCTGAAAAAATTGGAATCGTTGGAAGAACTGGAGCAGGTAAAAGCTCTCTCACTCTAAGTTTGTTCAGAATTTTAGAGAAAAGCACTGGTAGTATTTTTATTGATGATGTTAATATTAAAAGTATTGGGCTTCATGACTTGAGACATAAGCTTACTATTATACCACAAGATCCAGTCATATTTTCGGGCACTATTAGAATGAACTTGGATCCTTTCAAAGAGAAAAATGATGAAGATTTGTGGAAAGCATTGGATTTGGCTGGTTTAAAAGATTTTGTTTACGGACTCGAAAATAAGCTTGACTATGAATGTGCCGAAGGAGGCGAAAATTTAAGTGTCGGTCAACGACAACTAATTTGCTTGGCCAGAGCATTATTGAGAAAGACTAAAATTTTGATTCTTGATGAGGCCACTGCAAGCATCGATCACCAAACTGACAAACAAATACAAATGACTATTCGTAAAGAGTTTGTTGATTGTACAGTATTGACTATAGCACATAGACTAAACACCATTATGGATAGTTCTAGAATTATGGTGCTCGATCAGGGAAAAATAGTTGAATTCAATACACCACAGAATTTGTTGAAAAATAAAAATGGAAGCTTTTATTCAATGGCCAAAGACGCCGGTCTTGTTTAATTAAAATCAAATTCAGACTATCATTATAACTTTATTTTTTTGTTTCGAATTTTAGGAAATGTTTAATTAAAATATTTTTAGGTTTAATTATTTTTTATTTTTATTAATGATGATTTTTTTTTTGAAATAAATGTAGAAAGTGTTATAAAAAATTAACAATTATTTAAAAATTAACAAATATTAATTAAAAATCAAATTTTATTTTTTGATAATTTAAGAGATTTATTTCTTTTAGTATTGAATTATTTTTGAAATGTATTGGAGCTTGTCTTGGACTACTTTATTCTAGTTTCAGTCTTAATTTTATTTTGTTAAAAATTTATCTAAGGCAAATTTCTTTTGATAAACGATAATGATGTTAAATTTAGCAAGGTCTGTTCTCTGACTTGTAGTTTTGTTAATTTTACTCAGCAATTTTTACATACAAGATATTTCTTTCTTTAACGAGAAGAAATGAAATACAATATTTTTTAGTCTTAAAGATAAAGAAAAGTAAAGTTTTCATTTATATTTTATTTAAAGGTATCAATTCAGCTAAAATATTTTACACTAATTCATAAAATAAGTTGATTTTTTTCCATTTGATTTGAAAATTTATGCGTTCATATTTTGGATTGCTAAATTTAAACTGTTTGTAAACGATCTTCAGGTCTTGAAGCTACTTCAAGAATATTCTTTTACTGAGGGCTTTGAAGTAATAAAACAATTATTTGCTTATTTGCAAATGAGTGTCATCAATAAACATCTATAAACAGAAAAAGTAACATTTTAAATGGTTTACATTAAGCAATATTTTATAGTTTAATTTGTAAATTTGAATTAATTTATCTTTTAAAATTCATAGAAATATAAAGACAAAAATTTTCAATTTTACCAAAAAGTCATGTAATTTATTTTCAATAAATAATTTTCTTTTGAAGTATTTAAACATGGCGAAATGCTATTTAAATGCATTCGCCAAAGCTGTATTTTGGCTTATTAGGCTGCAAATATCGAACAAGGGAATAAGGTTTATTAAAATGCAGATGAATTAGTCTAGAAGAATTTCGGTAATTGATTAATATTTACGCTAATTTTTTTTCAAATTTTAATAATTCAAGATTAAATTATTTTGTTTTGTTTTATTTTGCTCATGTTTGCTTAGCAATTATATAATATTTTGCTAAACTTTATCAAAATGTTACTAAATTTAAAATTTATCTATTTATTCTAGTAAAAGTAGCTATTTATTTTGCAACATGAATAAAATAAAAATATCACTTATCTTATTCTTTAGTCAATTGAGTTAAGATAAATAATCTATTTATAAATACATCGAGGCAAAAATAGAAAATTTAATTTGATACATATTTTTTAAAGGTTTTATCATTTTAAGCTAAAAAAGCTTCTTCTTAAAAAATTTTTAGAAATAAATTTAGTAAAAACGTTTAGATCAAGTTTATACTAAAATTATTTAAATCTCAATCAAAACACCTACGAAAAATAATTTCGCTTGAGCTTGATATCATATAATTGAAATTTGCAATTACAGTCTTAGCTATACTCACTCAATTTAAACAAATCAAAAAAAAGACGCCTACAAAACCAGCTAAATAAATATCATTAATTTTGTCTAGAAAAAACAAATGTGCGCATAATATAATTCAAGGAGTAAATTAACAAAAAAAAAACAAAAAAACGACAAGAGTAATGTTTGTTGATAAAAAAATTTGGTTTTAATTTTTTATTTTATTTTTTGTTTAAATTTAAAATTTTTGCTATAGAATTTTATTAAAATATTTTCTCTTAAATTAATTATCATTATTATTACATAGAAAAGAAAAAATTAAAATTTATTATTATTAAAATAAAAAAGATAAAATTTTTTTTTGTTAAATTAATTGCTTACAAAAAAAATTGAAAAAAAAATTCTCATCACAAAAAAAAAAGAAACGAAAACCAATTTAAATTTTAATATATTTTTTTTCAAGTTCGGTAAAATAATAAATATAAATACATACACTCTCTGTAGCACCTTATCCGAAGTCTTGGCCAATAAAGAAATGAAAAAAATTATCAGTATGGTTAAAATTTAAAATGAGATATTTGCCGCGGTGAAATTCTAACAAAAAAAAAAGAGAGAGAGAGAGAGATGATGAAAAGAAAAAAAAATTAAAATTTTTAAATTAAAAGAAAAAAAAACTAATTTTTAAAATTTCAAGGAATCTAGACTTTTTGCCTATAAAATCTCTAAAAATACGTTTACGGAATAATAATAAAACTATGGACGTATGAATAAAATACCAATATACATAAAACCGTATGATATTTTTGCTCTCAAAATCAAATAAATCATTTATTTATATCATTTAGTATGTTTATTAGGCGTTCGATACTATTGGCCAGAATAGCGTCTTCGCTAGCTTCGTCCTTTCGAGTATCTAGATTTTGAACATAGCTTTTCATTTGAGGTATAAATGAATAAAGAAGACGATTCAAAATGGCCAAGTATTTACAAGAAGCGTTCTCGAACTGAGTTTTTATTTCGAAGCGTCTGCCGATGCTCTCGGGCTCGCTCGAGTCGTCCGCGTCCTCGTCCATGTCGCTCAACTCCATGTAGTCCACCTCGAACTCGGTCACATTCGAAATATCCTCAATAAACTTGATTATATTAGGCTTGTTCGAACTCAAAAAGTCGGACAATGGCATCATGAACGGCTCTTTGCACTCAGTCATATTGGCTAGTGTTTGCAGCACTTTGGCCAAAAGTTTTATGTGTCTTTCGTAGAAAGAAACGCTTTGTACACCGGCCGAACTCGATGACGAATTTGAGCCGGCTAGCAACGAGCTTACATTGAAACAATTTACTTGATGCGAGCTTTGATTGAACAAGGAAAGACTCGAGCTCGAATTGGCAATTAGACTGCTCGGACTCGGACTCAGAGTGAACATGAACGTGGGCGAAAATACCGAAAATTGATTAGCTATGTCATAATAGTTAAAATCAGTATTTTTGGCTCTGTATAAGTGACGATTGGAAAAAAATTTGAGACCAAAATTTTTCGGATTGAGCAATGCTGGACACAATAAACGCAAAAAAACAAATGCCGACACACAATAGACTTTAATTAGTTTATCGTCTGATGCCATATTGTCTTGTTCAATCCATTTTAGATGAACATTGTGTTTAATTAAATAGAATATGTGCTTAAGCTCGTTGGGAAATAAATCGACCGAGTTTTGATTGCAAATAGAATTGATCAAGTCTTTTAGGGCCACTTGAAAATTGAATAAATTTTGTTCGCGTTGTTGTGGGTCCGGACATTTGGTTGGATCGAGCTCGAACGATTTGCATCCATGGCCATTTTGAGCAAATATTCGCACTAGCGGCTCTTCGACTACTTTGTGCAAAAAATCGTCGCATCTAACCCGCATGTATTGGTCCATAAGCGATGTAGAGCACGTAGCCGGCCTAAACAATGTCGACAAATCGGAACATCGATCGATGTCCGTTTGCAAAAATGACTTGAGCATGTCAATAAGCTTATTTTTAACTATAAACAGTCTTAGTAGTGCTTGCACAAAATGAGATCGCTCGCTAGACGGTATGATCTGCTCGTACAACACACTTATATTCTTGTGCTCGTTTTCGTCTAGCAAATATGAGCTTAATTTTTTGTAGTAATTTTTGTTCAAGTAGATTTTTTCTTCACAAAAGCGAATTTTAATTCTAATCGAACATTGACTAAGCTCATAGTCGGTCTTGGTGTTCACAGCCGGTTCGACCGTGTACCACGATTCGCATTGACCTTTGTTCATCAAGTCCTCTAAACGAATGTTTACACTGCCCAGCAACATCGGATCGAGCATCTTGTTCGAGTTGTTTAATTTTTTTAAATTATGTACAAACGATGAGGAAAAATTGCTCGGCTTGGCTATTACAAGAAGACAAATTTTAAGCTCTTTGACATCTAGAGGTAAATTATCAAAAAAAAACGAATCGTCCCATATTGAATACTTGCACATTGATTCTTCGTCGCCGGCCGTTGTTTGACTCGGATTTTGGCAACAATTGGGCCGAGTCGAAGCGACTATAGCTTCGCTGTTAAACATTAACAAACAATAATACATGTTGTCTTTGTGATATTTGGGAAGTGAGCCGCCGTGACAATTCATTATTAGATTATTATTATTATTATTATTATTATTATTATTATTATAATTATTACTATTATAATTATTTATATTGTTATTTATAATAGTGTTGAGAATTTGGCCGTTACTCGACTCGGTCGGACTTGACTTAAACTTGGACGAAAAGCATACGTTACGCGCCTCGTGTATGTCGACATTTAGAGTGCGAAGAATGCGATAATTTTGCTCAGTCTTGATTAGTGATGTGTTGAGAGGCGACGAGGACGAACTAGACGAGCTGAGTGAAAGAGACGAAGATGAATTGGACATAAACGGTCGGCAAACAAATGGATTGTATTGTATGGGATTGCACAATGGACGAATGTGCTCAGTCCATTCTTTAAATGACTTTAGGTTCTCGGCGCACAAATAATGTACCATGGCTCCACTCATACTTGTACCGTTCATGCTTTGTCCACTGCCAAGCGAATGAATAACAATTTGGAAACAGTACGATCTAAAAAATAAAAATTATTTAAAATCTAATAGAATTTTGTTTTTATTTTATTTAATAAATTTCTTTTTATTTTTTAACAAATATTGCTAAATAATTTAATTCAAAAAAGTAGAACTCTGTCTAAATAGATTAGTTTTTCTCACAAATTAATATCATTTTTCTATTTTTTTTTTCTAAAAATAAAAAAATATTTATTCAAAATTATTACGAATTTATTTAATTTGAAAAGATGTAACTTATCAGTTTGGAATACAATGGTATTTTAATCTTTATTTACATTTTTATTTAAAAATAAAAAAACCTAATAAAAATTAAAATAAAATATTTTATTATTTATTAAAATAATATATCAAAGGACATTACACAATGTTGATCAATTTTGATTTTTTATTAATTTAAAAAAAAAGTTAAATCAATTCTACATACATATGAAATTTCATTCATATCTGCTTGGAATTTTTTTTAACTAAAAATTTCTTGAAATTATGGATAAAAGAGAAAAAATTTTTAATCATTTTCCAGCTGGAATATATTCATGTATTTTAATATCTGTTAATTAATTAGTTGAACAATTTAAATTTTTTTTATTGAAAATAGTGACCTATATAATTAATTTAATAATTTTCTTTTATTTCTATTAAAATATAAAGTTATTATATTTTTATTCTTGAATTAAATTGAGCAAATTTTACAACAAAATTGTTTAATTTTAACTACTTTTCGTTTCTTCTAGTCTTGTTAGTTTTTTTTTATTTAAACTTTTTGTGCTGTTAATGCAACACATTACAAAGTAAATGATACAAAATTTTAAATTATTTTGGTTTAATTGATCTACTAAAAACTTTAAGATTTCTTTAATTCATATTTTTGTCTTTTCTTTACTTCAACAAAGACCGATTTAAAAAATTTGAAAGATGATAGATTAAAAATTGGTATTTTGCTAAACCAATTTTTGAAAATACGTAATAAAAAAGATATGCTTGAGAGAGGAAATTAGATTTTAATTGAAGATTAATCGTTTTTTTTACCAACATAATTAATGATAGTAAATAAATAGTACAAAAGCAAATATTTCCGACATTTTATAGAAAAAATAATTTTGCTTTATTTTATTAATATCATTGTTATTATTAACTTTTGTCTACTAGTGCTAAAATGAGGCAGGATTCAAGGTGATTTATTCTAAAAATTAAAAAAATTTTAATAATTTGCTCATTAATTGTTTGTTCATCAAAAAAAACATTTTCATTCTTGTCAGAAGGAAATTTTTTTTCTATATCTAATAGATTAAAAGCAATTTTTTACTTTATACTTTTTTACTTTTGTATCACTTTAATTTAATTTGAAAATCAGAAAAATTCAAGAACTTAGGGTTTTACTATTTTTATATTTAACTATCTATGCTTATAAATTTTAATTTTTTTCTAAATAACCATAAATTTTAAACGTGGCTATTCTCTTAAAAAAATAGTTACCTATTAAAAAAAGAGTCGTCTAAAGGGTAATAGAATCCATAGCTCAAATCAATCAGTCCTTTTTCTTTTATTTTCTAAATATGAAAAAAATTATTTTCATTTAAAAAAATAAAAATAATGTATTGTAATTACTTTTTCATCCGAGAAAAAAAACAATTGTTGGTCAGTTTGATTCAACGAGAACCAGTACGGTTTCCACTTTTTTGATTTTTCGACTAAAATACAAAATTTGTTAATGGATTTTTTTGTTTGTTTAGCAAAAAAAAATGGGTCTCTATTAAATTTTTAGGTACGAAGGTTATGATTTAAATTTAGAAAGAAAAAAATAATTAATTGTGTTCGAACCACGTCTTACATTGAGAAAACAAAAAACTTTATAAAATTCTTAATTTAGATTTCAAGTCAGTATTTTTAATGAGAAAAATAATACTTAGCAAAAAAAAAAACTAAAAGCGTAGGTTGATGCTGAAAAAAAAAAGCAAAAAAAATCAAATAAATAGAAAAAAAAACTTACTGTACTTATTAAGGTATCCTTTAAGGATTATTTTTTTTTTTCGAGTAAAATTGTCTAAATTTGCCTGATTTGAGCTGTTTGAACTGTTCGATTGACTAGGCTCGTTTGATTTATTAAAAGAAGAAGATGAAGACGAAAAGGCCTTCAATATTGTGTCTGGATAAAATTCATTCTTGTTTAAATTGCTGAATGTTAGCGGAGATGACAACGATTTAGACATGATTGAATTTTTTATCTCCAAATTAGGCTCGTTTATAGATGCTTGAGATTTAATTTGATTTTTTTCGTTCATTTTAGAACGATTCAGACGAAAACTGAATAATTTGTTCGAGTTTTGGCTCGGATTGGCTATGGAAACGGCCGATTTGAGCGATGACTCGTTCAGGCTCATACTAAGACCGTTCGAGTAAGACTCTTGGTTTTTGGCGCGCATATTTTCTTCATACACGAACGAATTGTGTTTTTTGACCATGTCTATATTGTTCGTAAAACAAATGTCTCTGCATAGACTCATTCTAAGTGTTGATTTTTGATTGGTCGTGTCCCTGATGACCGAAAAATCCTGAGGATAGTTTTCGGCACGTCGATGTGCCACTTTGCTCAAACGAAAGCCTTCGGTGATGTCCTCGTTCATGTATCGCTGAACTATGGCACTAATGCTTGTATAGTCTCGTCCTCCGATGTGAAAGTGCTTGATTGAGCCCGTTTGGCATCCAGTTATCCGAAAACGGTGCACTGACTTGTCAGCTAGGAAAAATAGAGTGAAATCTCCAGGTGACTGTTCGCTTGGTCGAACTAAATAACTGTATTTGCCCGCTGAATAAATAAATCAAAAAAAAAATAAACAGTTAAAAATAAAAAATGTATTCTAAAGTAGATTTCTAAATAAGTCTATTTTGGCATTCTAGCGAGTAAATTTTATCTAACGCCTTCGAGACTGTCGTCTAGAATGCTAAATTAGATTATTGCTAAATAAACAAACAGCATACCATTAGTAAGAATTGGAACAATTTCTTCTTTTGCTATATTCGAATAAAACCAAGGCTCAAATTCATGTATTTTTTCATCATCCTTGTGTAAGAAAAAATTATCCGGTAAGAAGACAAAAAATCATTTAAAAAAAAAGAAAAAAAAATGTTTTTTTATTATTTATAATTTTTTTTAGCTAAAAAATTAAAATTTAAAGGTAAGAAAAAGAAAAAGGTAAACTATTTTGACACATAATTTATTCTAGTTGGTTTTGAAATGGTAAATATTTGAACACTTATTTAAAACGTGTGTGTGTAAGAGGTTTAAGTAGGCGACAAAACAAATCGGTCATTTATTTAAACTTACCACATATCTGACACAATCGGCTTTAAGCAAGCCGTATTCGTTATTTTTACATGCTTGAGCCCACATCCATTCTCCGTCTCCAATTTCAGCATAGACTCTAAAAAGTTCGCCTATCTTTTCTATGTACAAAATATCATCCTCTTCATTCATCATGTCAAAATTTTTTATTAGATCAAAATCTAATCTGTTCGGACGACTAAAGGCTTTGACGCTCACGCAAAATCTCTCCAGATGACATACTCGGCTTGGAGGTACAGGCTCGACAAGCTTTTCGCCCTTAAGAAGCTCTGAATAGTGCATGTAATAGCTTATTAAAGTGTCGATTTTGTCGAATTGGCGACCACCAATGTAATAGTCGCCGAGGACGGCAGTGATTCTTCAAAATATGTAATTAATAAACATGTTTAAAAAATATTTAATGATTCTTACTTGAAATGGTGAATGACAGAAGTTAGTGATAAGTAACTGAGAACATACGAACCGTATGTTTTCTCACTTTCTCTTACTAAAAAGCTTCCTGATTTGTTGTGATCGCGAAGGAGCAGCTCGGCCCGTTGTCGGTCCAAACGACCGTGGTACCATTTGTCTATACTTGGTGCCTCCTTGTCTATGGGAACTATGGTCAAATGTTGCTGCTGTTTTTGCTTTAAGTGATAAAGCAAGTCCGCGTTTGTGTATGATGAGAGACAATTAGTCGAAGGCGACGAGGGCAAAATTGATTCAGATTGATTTATTTGATCATTTTGATTCGAATTAAAATTCATTTTGTTTTTTTTTAATTAATAATAAAAATTTGAAAAATTTTTTTTTAAACAAACATTCGAAAAAAGCAATATAAAAAAATACATCAAAACAAAAACACTAAAATTTCGAATAAATTTTTAAAATTAAAATTTTTGATTGATTAAAATTTTTAGAATAATAGAGAGCGAGCTAAAAATTGAAAGAAAATATTAAGAAAGAACGAGCAAGATAGAGAAAAAAAAGAGAACGAGAGAGAGAGAGAGAGAGAGAGAGAGAGAGAAAGAGAAAAAAAAGCATTTAAAATAGTAATAGTAGCTTTGCTTGTAGGCGTTCGCTTTTTTTCGTTCCCCATCCAACCATCTAAGTCTATTTCGCTAACGTTTTGTATATCATTGTATTTATAGATAAATTATTTAAATATTTTTTTCTTAATTTAATTTTAATAAAAAAAATATTAATATTACAATATGCTTTTCAATTTTTATTTTTTACATAGCTAAAAATGGAACACTTTACATATACAAGATATTAGATTTATTAAGAATTTAATTGCATGCGCATGTGCAGATAAACTAGACAAATATAGTATACTCTTTTAGAGTTTACGCATGATGAACAGGTATACTGAATTTAATGTCGGCAAATCAGCTCATAAATTCCAATTAAATTAAGAACAAATTGAATGACTAAAAAGCTAATCAATAGCAAACATAAAATAGATTATATAGTTTATTTTAGTCTGGACATATTTTTATTCAAATTACCCAAATAATCTTAATTAGAAAAATTACATTTTCTTTTTTTTTTGTTCACAAATCCTAATCAAATTTAAAAAAAAAAATTTCTTAATTTTTGCTTGACATTCAGAATTACACAAGGACATCGGAGCATTATTTATTTTAAATACCTCTAAAAAAAATAAATTATTGAAATAATAAATATTTTTTAACTGAACAAATAAACAGTTGTACTCAATAATATTAGACAATTATTTTCAATGATGTTTTTAATTTTTTAGAATAGCAACAAAATAAATAAGGCTTTAAAAAAAGGGTCGAAAGTTTACTAAGTAAATTTTTTCAACTTGATCCAAGTCACTTTCATTCGTTTTAGCCTTTAAAATTTTACCTTTTATTTAAAAAAATTCACTTTAATTATTTAAAAAGTGATGAAAAACAAGCAAACTTTTAATTTAAAAATTAAATGAGATTTAGGATTGTCGAAAATCTTTTAATATACAAACTAAAAGAATTTAAATTTGGAAAAACTTAAATTAAATGCATGAAATAAAATATTTAATCGATTGGAAAATTAATTATTTTTGCTCGAGACATGAGAACACTAAACGAAACTTAGTAGACAGGAAAGAATTCCAATCATATAATAATCTTATTATTTAAACTAAAACTAAAATTCTATAATATTTATTTTTCTAAATAAATTTAATTTGAAAAAAAGGAATATTTTATAATTGAAAAAATTTATACATCAGTTTTAATACTGAAAAAACCATCAACCTAAAAAGAAAAAAAACCTACGCATTAATAGAAGAATCTATTTTGAAAATTAATCCTTTTTTTCTAATTGTTTTCTTCCTCTATTCTCAATTAAATTAAAAATTAAATATGAATGATTTTCTAACATGAAAATGTCTGAATAAACGGTTATGACTTATCAATATAAAACTTAAACTATCAACATATTTTAAAACCATATATGTGTTAATTAAAAATTTTGATTGAAAAAGCAATCACATCCTCTATGCATATCATATTACAAGTTTTTTTTATGATTTTTAATAGAAATTTAGCAAACAAAAGCCTTTCATATTATTCAGAATTAAAATTTTAGAAAGGTTAAATAAAAAATGGGTTAACAAAACAGTATCTTCTTTTTATTGCGAGTAGGGCAAAAATTGAAAATTCTTCAAGCTATAATTCAAATATTGAGAATCTGAAATCTATAGCAAAGGTTAGTTCTTTTTCAAAAATTCCAATCATATAGACTAAGACGCAGAAATTATTTTTTAAAAATGTTCTCTTTTAATTTTAAGTGTTTGCTTAATCTTACTTATTTATTGTGCCAGACTTAAATATTTAGAAAATAAATTCCTATTTGTTTTAGAAACTTAGCTTTAACTTTAACATGTTGATGTTGAACCATCTTATAAATTTACACAATCAATAATTGCATATACACAAACAAGAAAAATAATTAAAACAGCCAAAAAGCGATTGTTTTATTGAATTATTAGAACCTCTTTGGTGACTAGCATTGAATAATTTTAGACCCTAATAAAAAAATAAATCAAAATTTCTCTAAATGAAGTATACTGTCAAGTTTTTTCTGTTTCAAAAATTAATTTTAAAAGACGTCATTTTTAATTACGAAATAAAAATTTTACTCAAAAAAAAAATTAAGTATTTTATTTTGTTTTATTCATCTAGTGCTTGGAAAAAAATAAATAATTAAAATTCTTGGTTTGTCGGATTACAACGTTATCCCAATTAAAATTTATTTTTTAAAAATTTTTTACCTTGATTCTCTACCTTTCCGAGGTATCTTTTTAGTTTTTTCGGTTCATTGTTAAAATTGCTCAATTATTATATGAAAGAAATAGTAATATAATTATTATTCTGTAATATAATTATTAGTATATAATTATTCTGGAAAATTAAAATCAAGGAGACTAAATTTCTACAAAAAAAAGCGCAAAAAGATTTTTTCTTAGAATCTAAACTAAAAATAATGAAAATACACATAAAAAATAAGTTTTATTTAATCCCAAATAAATTTTTAAAATAATGTACAAAGATATTTCACAGTTTTTTATTAGTATTCATAAGAAAATAAATCTTTTTCATAAATTAACTGATTCATTTTTGTAATAAAACAATCAAAAATAATTCGATGTGTCCAATTAATTACATTTAAAGTTTTGCTGATTAAATCAATACTTCAAAAAAAAAAGATTTAGATGATGCGATGTTATTTTAAGAATTCAGTTTGCTATTAGACTAGCAAATTTTATTTTGACAAAAAAATTCTATGGGTTCTCTTTCAAAATTTAATTAAATAGTAAAAAATTAATATGGCACTAAATTTCAAGGTAATTTATTTTTTTCTAAATCTTAAAGGCTGATTTGAAATTAGTGTAAAAATATTAAAGTTCTAAAATAAAAAACAATTCATTAATAAAAATATAAATAAATAAAAACTTTTTTTTCAAAAATTTTTTTTGAATAACTTATGCAAAGTCTGAATCTCAAAACATATAGCTTTTTCTATTCAATTTAAGAATATAACAAAAAATAAAATGAAAAAATTATTAAATATAATTCTTGAAAACTAGGATAAAAACCTAATTTAAAAGAATATACGAAAAATTTGTTCAGTTCTGCAGTTTTTTTCCAAAATAATATAGAAATAAAATAATTTGATTCATTTTTTAAAAATCAATCAAGTAGAAAATTATTTAGGCGAATTTATTTGAGAAATAAGTAGAATATTTTTTAAGCCTTATTGAAAATAAATACATAAAATATAAATTTACATTTTTTAGAAAAATTTTACAATTAAATTTTTATACTTATATGGAGATTCATAATTTTATTCCTGTTTCTTCTTATTATCTTTAGAACGATATTTTATTTTAAGAATCGTTTGTTACATTTAAAAGATTTGTTCTATTAAAATTTTAGAAGATATTAAAAAGGCTTACGGCCTATTCTTTTTATGGATATTACTTTAGAAGCATAATAAACGAGCCCTTTAGCAATTAATACGTTTTACATTTTTTGCTCAAAAATCAGCTAAGTAAGAAAGTTCATTATTTAAATGCCATTAAAACTGATTAATTACTTAGAATATTTTGTTTTCAGCACGGTTAAATAGCAAGACTGAAAGCTAATAAAAAAAATATTTATTTGTTTATTTTTTTGAAAATTAAAAAAAAGTAGAAATTCAATGTTAAATTTTTGAAATGAAATTCAACGAAAAAAAGTACTTACATCGCTTAAATGCAAATAAATTAAATATAGAAATGCATGCTAATACTTTTGTCATTTTTTTACTCCTTTTTTTTTGGAAAAATATAAAAATTTCAATTTTGAGGGTTTAAACGAAAGCGAAGGCTATTCAGGCAAACCTATGGACACTCCCCCACAGTTATTTTTTAAATAAATAAAAATAGAAATGCATGCTTAATTTAATAGTCTAAAATTCTTCCGAAATTAATGAAGTATTAAGCTAACTTTTCTTTTCAAAGCAAACGGATCATATAAATAAAAATTAAGACATAACAGACTGTTTGTATCTAAAAATTTATTAATTTTCCTTTTTAATAACTATGTCAAATTATATGTTAATTTTTTGAAAAAGCAACAAAATTAAGAAATAGAACTTGAAATAGAAAAATCTGAATAAGAAATGAGTTTTTGTTTTTAAATTAATTGAGAAAATTAAGTCATAAATGTAAAAATAAGCATGAAAAATCCATTGCTTGTTGTTAGTTCAAAAATATTTTTTCTTATAGTAATCCTAAAAAATATTAATATATATAAATATATATATATATCTTTGATAATAAGATTTGATCAGCTGATTTTTTAAATTTGTACTAAGAAGATTAAATACTAAGAAAAAATTCCAAAACTGAATCAAATCTAAAAGATTTAAATATTGCATCGTAAAATTTAAAAAACAGATCTAAAGAGTTAAAACTTTATTTTAATGAATTTTAAGAATATGCTTTCGGAACAATCAAAAATTATTTTTGTAAGTAAAATTCTCAACTTTAAAAGAATAGTTCGTTGATTTGCCAAAGTAATTATTAAATAGCTTTAAAAAATAAAAAAAATCTAATAAGCCTCAAAGAAAATTTAAAGTAATTAAAGTATTTAGATTGATTCCCCAATTCAATAGTTTTATTTCTAGGATCTAAAATTGCTTGTAATTTTTTTGTTTTTTTAAATACATAAGGCTTAATTGCTATTGAATGTAAATATTGGTTTTTTGATGGAAATAATTACTGTTTTTTATTCTTTAAATTTAATTTTATTTTATTTAGCCTTTTTTCGATGATATTAAATAATTTTTTGTTGAAATTTATATTTTTCATAAAACAAAAGCTTTAAGCAAACTAAATTAAAGATAATTTAAATTAAAATAAATAAAATAAAATTTTTGGTTTTGGACTAGAAAAGTTTTTTTCTATTATATTACCAAAACCTAATTTAAAAATTAAATGACTCTATTTTTTTTACAAATTAAATCCTAGAATTTCATTTACCACTAAGAAGTAATTTTAAATCATATTCGTAAATTAAAATTAAATCCGTTATTTTTAGATTTAATGGATCTTTTTGTATCATTTCAAAAATTTCAAAAATTAGCTTTCATTATCCTTGAAAAAAGCTTACTTACTTTCGGCAATTTATCTGTCATAAAAAAAATTATTCAAAATTACTCTGGATAAAAATATATAGTATAAACAATTTTTTTAATAAGAAATAAAAAATATATTTTAATCTTTATTTTTGACTGAATCATTCCATCAAATATTATTCAAAATTTCAATTCTAAACTAGACCAATAATTATTAAAGGAAATTTTTGTCATTCTTAATAATTTTTTTAATGTATATATGTTAATTTATTATCTTAGTTCTTTTTATCACTATGAATTCAAATAATTTTTTTTCAATTTCAAGATTAATCAGCAGGCTATTGCCCATGTCTCAAGATAATCATAATGAAATTAATTAATCTTGAGGAAAAATATTGGAATATTTTTTTTTTCACTTTTTGATTTGCCCATTGTTGCAGTTAAATTATTGCCGTTCATTTTCATTTTTCATTTAGTTTCTCTTTTAAATTAAAAGGAGAATTGAAATGTAAAAGACATATCTAAGAAAAAGTTAGGATCCTTTGGAAAATTCTATGTTGGAATGGATAAAGATCATACATTTTTATGTGATTTAATTCATTATAGTTGTTGGCTACAAACTTTAAATTTAAAACTTTTATGATAGAAAGAATATATTTTGTGTTTCAAAAGAATATTAAGCATATTTTATGCAATAAAATGAAAATAATTATCTATTAATTTGAATTGATAAATTAGATGCAAATTTAGTTAATTTACCAAAATTAAATTTTATAAGTGTTCTACTTCAAAAAAATAATATTCTCTACTTCATCTCCGATATAAGTAAGAAAATAAAAATTCTTAACCAGAAACTCAGTACAAGAACATTAACACTAGAAGCACCAAGCATTTTTTCACGTTTTTTTTTAATTCAAAAATATAGTATAAAAAAACTATAATAATTTTATAAATTTATACCATTTTTTTAAAGAAAATTTTAAAATCTACGTAGAATCAAAAAAGATATATTCATTTGAAAAATCTATTCAAAAGATATGAGAATTTAAAAAATTTTTCAAACGAGTCAATGACTCGTTTGGTGCTTCTAGTGTTAAGAGTGTTTTTTACAGAGCGCTTAATTGTTCAATTTTTAAAGCATTTCATTGTATGACATAATTTACAATAATGACGTATCCTTTTATATCGTAAATTTATTAAAATTTTTGATATATGACAATAAATGAAACCCGAAAATGTAGATAGCTGCTTCAATTTAAAGCGCCTCCAAAAGTAATTCAATATTAACTTTTTTTATCCATTAGAGTTCATGACACAATTAATTATATTTTTTTTCAAAAAATATATTTTAGGATATTTTCGGCTTTTACTAAATTAGAAATGGCTATGTTTCTATTAAATTTAGAATTTTTAAAATTTATTATTATTATTTTCTATATGTAAAATTGATTAAAATTAAAATTTTAAAATTTTGTCTATGAAAAAACTTAATTTTGATTAAATTCAGAATTCATTTTTTGCTTATAAATGATCTTTTTCATTTTGTTGAGTGAAAAACACCGCTCTATGAAACAAATTTTATTTAGCCCAATTTTGCGCAATAATTAGAAAAAAAAACCATTCATTTGAGCTTAAATTTTTTAATTAAAAGCCATCAAATTTATTACATTGTCAAATTAAGCATCGGAAATTTGCCAGTATCCAAGCTTGTGTACCGATTCGAGTCACCAGTCGTTACTGCATGAGTTGTTAGCAAAAAAACAAAATAGTTTAAATTTTCTAATTTCCTTCTACTCAGGAGAAGAAAAAATGCCAACCATTTGGCAACAAAAACAAAAAAGATTTTTGCTAACTAATAAGTTTTCCAATTTCAGTGAAATAAGAGCATGAACCAATTTTAGTTATTTTCCTATTATGAAATGCTTTCTTGTATTTCAATCAAATATTTCTAGTTTTTATTCCTTGAGTGTGTGTAATCAAAACTTTTTCTCTTTTTGCCAAATACAACAATAAAAATACAAATCATAGCTAAATACCAAAATAACTTATATATAAAAATAAATTTTAGTCACCCTTGCCTAAGCGCAAATAATAAAAAAACTCAATCATTTTTTTGAACAAAATCTTCTTTTTTTCTAATTGTTGCTTTTGTTTTGGTTGTTGAAAGCCTTGAGTTTAAGTTTTCTTTGGGGTCAGTTGATGGGAAATGGGAAATAAATTATGGAAGTGTGATATGTGCGAATACACAAATTTGGTTGAGTCGGACAAGTGCGTAAAGTGCATGAGTCCGCGTCCAATCCAAGTATCCAAGAGCTTTGCGCTCGAGGATTCAATCCAACCGCAAAAATTGTCCTTCAAACAAATGTCGCTTGACAATTGGAACGATATCAAGTGCAGACTAAACCAACGTGCTAGTCAAACATCGCGTAATTTTTTAACCCGAAGTTTGAATCATTTTATCGATACAGAATTTCCGCCTTTTAAACAATCGCTTTACATGAACGGCTCCAAGATTAAGCGATCAAACCTGATTCACTCGAACGGATTCAAACAGGTCAAAAAATGGCTAAGGCCTCATGAAGTATCCGTGTCACCTGAGGAGAACTTTTTGCCAGTTTCTTTGTTTTCTGATCCCTCTCCCAAGGATGTGATTCAAGGCGAACTTGGCACTTGTTGGTTTCTGAGCGCATTAGCTTTACTTGCCGAAAAGCCTTTTCTATTACTTAACTGCATGGTTACACAAAAGTATAATGCCGACGGCTTGCATCAAGTCCGCTTATGTCGACGTGGCGAGTGGATTGTGGTCAATATTGATGATTATTTGCCTTGCGACAAATTTAACCAATTGGTTTTTTCTTATGGCCGTAGGCGACAATTTTGGGTACCTTTTATGGAAAAAGCACTTGCCAAATTATACGGTAGTTACGAAGCGGTGGCAAGGGGTGCCTGTGCTGAAGGTCTTCAAACTTTGACCGGAGAACCGTGCGAAGTACTATATCTTCAACTTGGAGTCACAAATAGGCCCGATATTGACATGCCTCACCATGTAGGCATGCATGAGACCACTCCAAATGTAATTTGGCAAAAAATAATCATATCCCGAAGACTGGGATACTTAATGACTACACTTTGCTACAATGAAAGCCTTCGATATGAGTCGTTTGACAAACTCGGACTTTTGAATAGGCATATTTACTCAATTTTGGATGCAAAGGAATTCGTCTACAATGGAAACAAGACTCAACTTTTGAGATTAAGTATTTATTTTTTTATCAATTGATTGAGAATATTTTATTTTAAAAAATAAGCCTTTCAAAATTAGATTGATTTTAGGTAGTTTAAAAAAATTTATCATTGTGAAAAATTTTAATTTTTTTTAGATATTCTTTTCAGTTTTTCAGTTCAAGTTTTTTTTAGTTTTAAATGGAAAAAATATATTAAAACGAAAAACTTTTGTGTCAAAATATCATAATTAGTTTCAAAAATTATTATAAAGTTTATTTTTAAAACATGGGACAGTTTTATTTTTGGAAAATTATTCATCTAAAAAAAATACAATAATAGCTTAAGTATTTTATTGTAAATTATTAGGATTTCGAATTTTAGTTCATATTGTTTCTCTAAAGCTTAACTTTTTTAAACAGAATATGAAGCAAAGATTGAAAACAGTTTATTTTATTTTAGGTTCAGTTTGTAATTAAATCTAAGAAGGAGATTTATTAATTTTATTTCTAAATTAAACTCCGACTTCTATAATCATATCTTCTGGTTTTCCGGTTTGTACTTTGAATTTAATCAAAATTAGATATGTCTAATCAAAAAACTATTTGTATTTTTTTTATCCAAGTAAGATTTAAAATTATTCAAAATAGTTTTGTTTTTTTAAATTTACAAACATAATTTACAAACAAATATGCCAAATAAATTGTAAATAAGCTGCTTCTTTTTAAAAAAAAAAATTAATAAAATATTCCAATATTTTTTTCAACTTAATAAAATAAATTATAAATATTTTTTTAATTTAATTAAGGAAATCCTTGGGGCCACAAAGAATGGAAAGGTGATTGGTCAAATGGATGGCCAAAGTGGCCAGAACAAATTAAGAAAAAATTAAGTGTTTACTCGAATAATAACGGATGTTTTTGGATATCGTTTGATGACGTTCTCAAGTATTTTTATGACATTACAATTTGTAAAGTAAGAGCTGACTGGACTGAATCGCGTCAATCATCGTACTTTTACGACTATTCATATGGGGCTGAAGTCTACATGATCACAGTTAATCAGCCTGGTGTACATCAGTTTGAAATTGAGCTCTTTGCGACCGGAAGAAAAAATCAAGTGTTTGATCGTAATGATGATCCAGATATAGATTTGTGTCTTGTTTTGTGCAAAGTAAGCGATCCGAACAACAATTCCGGTCTAATGTGTATATCGTTTGAACATAGTGTCGAGTACTATATAACTTTGTCTGCATCACTTACTCCCGGAAATTATATGGTTTTTGCCACTTCCATTAAAGCCATTTCTATTCAGAATAATGAAAAAGCAATGTTCAAAGATCAAGCGAACAATCACTTTTCGTACAATATAATTTTTCATGGTCAAACTAGTTTTGTGCTTAACAGAGCTGTATTGGCCACTGAGATTATCACCGATATATTTTTCAGTGTTGCGCAAAAAGACAAAAGAATAAAACATGAACTGAACGGAATGGTAAGAACATATGTCATTGCTGGTTCGTGCACACATGGAATTTTTATTGAAAATTTGAGCACCAACAATGCAATAAAAGTGGCACTTGATATAACAACATCGAAAAATTTGGAGTCAACAAGATTGCACAATTTGACAGTCGACTATTTATACCCCGGAACAAGACAGCTAATTGCCTTTCTTACACCGCTTAATTATCGCAATGGCTACATTATCGGCTATAAACTAGATACTCAATTGTACCAATATTGTACTGGTGGTAATTACCCATCTATTCCTCCAGCTTTTGCTGGTTTACATTCTGTGCGAAAAATTTAAATTATATATTGTATGTGTAAATAGGGATCAAAGTTATTTATTATTTTTTCAGACCCGGTCTCTTGTTAATTTGTATTTTCAATAAATAATTAAAATTAATTTTTGAATTATAAAATTTTTATACCATTTTTGTATGATAAAAAAATACTTGGATTTTAATGGTATTAATTTTATTTAATATTTTTTTTTCAGTTCTTCATTTTTTCATATTAAAATTTTCAGTTTAAAAAATGTAATGATTTCCATCGAAAATTTTTATTTGAAAATTTAAATTTTCCAAGTCATTATAGATTTTTTTTTAAAAAAAGTTAAGTTTGAAATCTTAGATAAAAATTTAAAACAGTCCTTAGGCATTACAGTATTATAATTTTTAATCCTCTACTAAATAATTTGACAAGACGCATCAAAAAAGCAACAAATTCAATTTTTAGTCATGCATTTAGCAATTCATTTTGTTTATTAAAGAAATAATAAATTTTTAGATTTTAAGTTAAATGAAAAGTTTGAGTTTAATTATATTTGTTAAGTTTTTTGTTTGGATTCTGGACTTAAAAAGTGACGCATTCTTTAGTGCACGGACTTAATTGTTTATAAGTCAATAAAAAATTTTAGTTTTAGTTATATTTTATTTGTATTATTTAACAACATAATAACGAAAGAAAAAATTAAAATTTTTAATAAAATAAACTATTGAACAACGCCAACTTGAGCAGCTCTAATGACTCTGTCATGTAATTTGAATCCAATTTTGCTAATAATTTCTACAGTACCGGACTCTTTATTTGGTATTGGAACTCGAAATATGGCCTCGTGTAAATTCGGATCAAATTTATCTCCTGAAATGGGTTTAATTTGCACAAGTCCATGTTTTTCAAAAATTTTCAAAAGTCGGCTTTCGGTCATCACCAGACCTTGATGCATTGAGTCTAATCTTTCGAAAACATTATTGTCCAATGGATCAGTGGATTTTTTCGGGTCGGTATTTTCAATCGCGAGCTTGAGAACGTCAGCTACTTCAAGTAGATCTTTGCAAAAACCTTGAATGCCAAAAATCTTGGCATCGTCGATCTGTTTTCTCATTCGAACTCTGGTATTTTCGGTTTCAGCCATTGCCCGTAAAAACTTATCCTTCAATTCAAGTTTTTCTTCTTCACTTTTGGACAGTTTCTCCTCAAGCTCTTTCATTTGAATCTCATAATTTTTAGTCACTTCAGTTTGTTCGGTTTTTTGCTCATTGCCGGACTCATTGTTAGAGCTTTCTGTCGTGTACTTATTTAGCATAAGGGCGCATCGTCCACGGTTAGAACTTAACAGACTACGCGATATTTTTACCAACATTTCAAATCAATCTAGATAATATATCCAAATCATTTACACACAGAATATTTTATAATTTCTATATGAAATAATGTTTCATCATTTTTATTTTCATTTAAAATTTTGAAATATTGCAAGTTTAATATTTATTATGACAAAAAAAAATTTACATTTTTAGTCTTGAGTTAATTTTGCTATCGAGCTATTAATTGACTAGAATTTAAATAATTCTTTTATTTAAATATTTTTTTTTATAAATTAATTATAAAAATTTATATTTTTTTATTTATAAAATGATAATAAATAATGATAATGCTTCTTTGATGTTTCTAATTTTTAAAGTTTAATATAGATAGCTACTCCGTTTTTGAATATCTAAAATACATACTCAAACACTAAAACTTTCATATTGACACGAAATGAAAAAAACGTAATTTGGAAAGTAATTTGGAAATTAAGTTAAATTCAAAGTGTTATTATTTCCCATTTATGTAACAAAATTTTAAAATTTAATTTTTTTTATTAGACAAATATACCCTATTAAAAATAAATAATTTGGTGTTACAAAGCGTTGTAAAATTCAAATTAAAAATTAAACTAATCAATAAAATTTTAAACTAGCAACATTAATTTTAAATGTAAAGTTCTTTGTACTTTACAGAATTTTTTTGACTTGAATAGAAAATCTCGAGGGTTAAAATATACAAGATTGAAATATATTTTCGTTATTTTTCAAGATATTCTTCATGTTCTTAATATGTTTTTAGTTTAAAATATTCTAAGGACAAAAATATATGCTTTATCATTGAATTTACAGTTTTTACTTAAAACTTATTTTTTTAATAGTTATATCAAATGTCTTGCAAATAAAATAGCATCAATTAAAAAATTTAAATTTTGAATGTTTATTCCCATAAAGTGATTCAACAATTACAATTTTTGTTTTCTAGAATTCTCAATCCAATTTTTTTAAAAATGCACTCATCTAAAACTGATGCTCAATTAGCATCTAAAACCAGCGCTCAATTGAAAGGATCTCAACAGCCTATTGTGAAAAAAAATCATCCGACCTATCTTCAAATGATAGTGGAAGCTATTCGGCATTTTAAAGAAGTTAAAGGCTCTTCTCGTCTTTCTATTTATAAATATATACAAAATAAATATGATCTTGATCGAAAAATGATTCAGATAAGAGGCAATATTGCAATTCGAAAGGGTCTAAAAGATGGCCATCTTAAAACTGGCAAGACTAGTAGTTCATTTAAAGTTGGGGATAAACAGAAACAAGAAGAAAAGGCTAAAGAAAAGTTAAAAAAAGAAAAGGAAAAAGAAAAAGAAAAGAAAAATTTAGCCAAAAAGAAAGAAGCTGAAAAAGCAAAAAATAAAATTGATAGAGTTAAAAAAACTTCTCAGAAATCGTTTAATAAATCAGTCCTTCAAAGAGTTAAGGAAAGAGTAAGTTTAGCATCAAATGCTAAAAAAAAGATGACAACCAAAAATTTATCTAAACCAAATCAACCGAAAACTACTCAATTAAAGGAACAAAAAGCACAAGCCAAACCAGAAAAACCAAATAAAAAAGCTCCTTTGCGCAAAACTAATGCTGATTCCAAACCCGAATCCAAACCATTGAAAAACAAAATAACTGAAGAGAAAAATACAGCCACAAAGTCTAAAAAAAAAACAAATTCTAAAGCAGATAAAAGCTAACCATGTAAAGAAATTAATTGTAAATATAACTATTCAATAGCTATTCAAATACAAAACTGAGATTTTTATATTATATTTATTCATAAAAATTCTTTCATATTTGAGTAATTTTTTAATTATTTTTTGAAATAAATATTTTTTTTTAAATTAATATAGGATAATATTACATTTAAAATTCAATTGGTATATTTTATTTGTATTTTATTAAATTTAATTAATTAAAAATAAAAAATTAATAAACATTATTATTTAGATCGGAAAAGATTAAAAATTAAAATTAATTTAAAAAATTTAATTAATTAATCAATTTTAACAAATGTGCTATAAAAATAATAGATTTTTAAAATACTGTTTGATTTATCATGCTGTATTATTTGTCCTATTCATTTCACATATGTATGGCTCAACATAAGCTGCTACTTCTGTTTTATTGTTTGTTTTTGAATGAGCAATTATCAATGGATGTTCCAACAGAACATTGTATTTTGGTCTTAATCTTTCATCTTTAATTAAACTAAACGAAAAAAATTACTTACAAAAAAACTATTTCTTTATCAACTACTTACCAGCTATTGACGAAATTTTTGAATTCCTCGCTTAAGCGTTCAGACTCCAATTTAGGAGCCTCTTTTTCAACTACAATACTGAGCTGATGAAAAATACTCTTCCATTGAGGATAAGGAAACTTTCCGGTCGAAAGCTCATATAAAGTGATTCCCAAACTCCACACATCTGATCTTATATCATAGCCATGACTGCTTGATTTGAATGGATCAATTCTTTCTGGCTTAAATTTAATAATTAATTATAATTTAATTTTTATTATCTAACTCTTACAGCCATGTAAAACTGAGAACCAGCATCACGACTTGCTGCAATCGAATCAACCAATTTCCCGCTAATTCCAAAGTCACACATTTTTATATCTCCCTGTCTATTAATCAAAATATTCGAAGGCTTTACGTCACGATGGATTATCTTATGTTTTTCTTTCAAATAATTAAGCGCATTTACTGTAGCAACACAAACTTTAGCAAGAAAATGTTCCGGAATTTCTTCGTTTCTGACGTTATAGACATATTTATAAAATTTGTCTAATGAAGCATCCATTAGCTCCATACAAATCAAACAATCAGCTGGCTCATTGTTAAATTTAACTCCATAAAAATTAACTATGTGCTCATACTCGTGACATTCTAGCACAAACGCAAGTTCTTTTAGTACTTTTTTGCGCTCGCCTTGATTACCTACGGTCGGTCCAACTCGTTTCATTGCCATCATTTTGCCACTCGGTCGATGTAACACTTTCAAAACAGTGCCAAATTCTCCGTTCCCAATAAGAGAAACCTCCTCCAAATCTGATTCATTAAATTCATACATTTTGTTTTCTGAGAAAGTAAGCTTTCCACCTTTAGTCATGTATATGTGATGGTAGTTTTTTTTCTGCTCTCGATTCATTCCTATATGTTTGTCTTCTTCTCCAATTTCAGACGCTTTACCAAGATTTTCATCTTCCTTTTCAATTGGTTTGGCAATTAGCTTAGTTGAGTCGAATACATAGCCACTTTTTTTAATACCAAGACTTTTTATATTAAGCTCAGACTGTAAATTATTCTTTGAAGGAGTCAAATTTCTCATTTTAGATATTTTAGGGACGTCAGATTGCATTTTTATCGATAAAGTATTTATCGAACTAATTGATGATGTACTAGTCGAAATTAAAGAATCTTTATCAAGTTTATCGTCTTTTATTTTGCAATAAGGTTTATTCTCAACAATATTTTGATTAAAAGAATTTAATTTGAATTCAAATGAATCTTTAAATTTTGAACTATCTTTTTTGAAGTAATCAGTTGTTTCCTCTGGTTCAATTGACTTTGTTGTATTGATTTTTTTGTCAACAAGATTTGTATTTGTGTTTAGACAATTATTTAAAAAACTGAAGCACATCACTCTTTGATATAATCAACCATTGTTGAATCGTTTAAAATTATTCGAAAAAAAAATAATCTAAAAATAAATTTTGTTTATTTTAATGTAAATATCTATATTTTAAATGACTATTTAATTTTTGAAATAATGATTGAAATTTAATATTAATTTACAAATCTATAGATTAAATATTTTAAATTATGTACGATTTTGTGAAAATATATGAAAAAATCAATAAAATTAATTTTTTTTTGTTTAAGATATGAATTTATTGGTAACTAATTAAAAATTGTTATTTGAGCATTGTTTTAAACTAATAAGTATATATCTTCAAAGTGTAATTTTTCTAAAATCAACTTAATCTATTATATACACGCTATCTTTATATTCTAATAAAAAAAGAATTAAAAAAAATAAAATAAAAATTTATAATTCATTTCATTAATATTTATCCTTATATTTTTTATCGACAGCATTTAGCATAATTTATAATTTTATTATTATACTGAAAATATTTTTTACATAATGTACCTTTTAGGACTTGTTATTTATTGATTTGCAGGCTCGTTAAAGTATTTTACTTAGCATCAAATTAATACTTATATCAAATATCAAATTTTTTAATGAAACCAATTAACTTTATAAAATTAATAGTAATCTACTGCATAAGACCTGTCGAGCGTGGCTAGATGTAGTTTCACTATGGGAGCTGTCTTTTATGAAAAAAAGGCAAAAAATTTAGTTTTAATTAAATATTCAATCCAATCTAGTTCATTCATACAATCTAGTTCATTTCATATACTAAGCTAGATTATTTATTATTCACAAGTAATTAATAATTATTTCATTAAGGAGATCATTTAATAAAACTATAAAAAAAATTTCTCTTAAAAACTTGATTTTAAAAATTAACGTTTGATTAGTGTTATTTTCATGATTTCAACAATTTATTATTTTTGGATTTGACTAAATATAAAAATTTTATTAGAATTCGCTAAAAAAGAACTCTTCTAAATAATGCTCTGCGATAATTTTTTATATTTGTAGTTTTCTAAAATGGCTTAGATTTCTCTAAATAATTTTGTTTTCAAATATATATTATTAGCTTAGTTTTTAAATAAAAGTTACAATTTACCAGGCCTATTTTATTTAATTATTTTATTGTATTTTAAATTTACAAAATATTTTAAATTCTAAAAAATAAGAATAAAACAGCTTTAATAATAAAATCATCTAATTTTAATGACTAAAAAAATTATGATAAATCAAATTTAAAATTATTTTTTTATCTTTAAGAGAAAAAATAACAATATTAATTTATCAATATATGATATTAGATAAACAATACATTAATCTAATATATGGTATTAATTTTAGTAAAATTTTCGAATTATTATTTTTATAAATAATTGCTACTAAATAATCTAATTTAATGATAATATATGAATAAACAAAAAAAAAGTGCAAAAGTTTGATCACTTAACCCTAAATAATATGGAACATTAAATTTGTAGTTCAGAAATTTGTCTTACAATTTTGAAAAAAATCCTTTATTTTATTTTTTTTAATAACTTTTTAAG
>PJRA01000444.1:654418-688819 GCA_016987375.1 Brachionus koreanus | reverse complement strand
AAAAAAAAATTAATTTAAAAATTTTTTAAAGACAAAAAAATTGCTCTAATAAAAAAAATCTGTATATGCATATTTAGAAAAATTTCATTATTTTTTTGCAAAATACCTATTAATTACATTATAAATTATATTTGTAGTATTTTAACAATAAAGGAACATAAAAATTTGAAGATGGCAGCTAGTTTATCTACCAATTCTTATAATAGGCAAGCTTGGGAATCATCTGTAAGTTTTTTATCCAATAAAATAGTTGCAAATGCAAATTTATAGATCATGGCTTTTTAAAAAGGAATTTCCGATACTTTGCGAAACGTGTCTTGGACCAAACCCATATCTTCGCATGGTAATGGCTGTTTTTCATAATAAAAAACCATATTAAATACTAATTAAGATGAAAGAAAAATATGGTCAAGAGTGCAAAATCTGCAACAGACCATTTTCAGTATTTCGCTGGTGTCCAGGTACAGGAATGCGGTACAAGAAAACTGAAATCTGTCAAACATGCTCAAAGATAAAAAACGTCTGTCAAACGTGTTTACTTGATCTGGAGTACGGTCTACCTGTACAGGTAAGAGATTCAGCACTTAAAATAAACGACGAAATTCCAAAATCAAATGTGAACAAAGAATATTTTAATCAACAAGTTGAAAAAGAGTTTGCTGAAGGTGATGGAACTGTTGCATATGGCCAAATTGGAAAAATGAAGGAAAAAAATGAAATGTTAACTAAATTGACGAGAAAGGCTCCATATTATAAGCGAAATTTGCCGCATATATGCTCATTTTGGGTAAAGGGTGAGTGTAAAAGAGGAGAAGAATGCCCATATAGACATGAGATGCCAAATGATCCAGAAGATCCTCTATCTCAACAAAACATAAGAGACCGTTTCTATGGGATAAATGATCCAGTAGCAGACAAATTGTTCAAACGAATTCAAGATCTAACAAAAGATGAAAAATTTAAAGCAAGTGGGGAAAAGATGACCTCAGAAAGCAATAGAATAGAAAATAATGATTCGTATAAATTGACACCAGGATTGCCTGGAGTTTTGCCCATGCCATCAAGCGATTTCAAAAATGATTTTTTTAATCTTGGTTCAAAATCGAGTGAAAGTTTGAAAGCACAATCAACTAAAAAAACGACAGATAACAAAAAATCATTCAAACCATATTAAACTAGATAAAGATATTTAATTTTAAATATTGTAACTTAAAATATTTTAAATAAAAATTTTGATTAAATAAAGCAATTAAAAAGAAAAAAGAAATTTATATTTCAAGTAATAAAAGGACCAAAAAGACCCTAGTTATGGGTGATTAAAAGGCAAGATTCAATAGCTTAAAGGACAAAAAAATACGCGCATTTGAAAATTCCGAAAAAACGCTATTTTTAAGGATCTTCCAAAGGCGCTTGTGACCTTGATCCATAAGGTATTGTAGTGTCCTAGTACCTACAGACAATTAAATTGCCATTGGGTTTTAGATACACTTAAACACATAAACAAACAAATAGAGATACCAAGCTAAACTAATATAAACTTAGTGTATAATCTTTAGTTATTTGATTTCAGCAGTTGTTTGTTGTTTGCTACTTACAACAAACCGCACCTAAGTTAAAATTAGATGTTTGCTGTTTTGAAACATCTTATATGTAATATATCTTATATGCAAGTTTTTCTTATTTTATTTCACTCTCAATTGTTCTTGTATGAATTTCCTTTTTGTTTTCTCTAAATTAAGCTTATGCTAACTTTGGGTCCAGAGTGGCCACGTTCATTTATTCATTTTAAGATTAATAAAAACTTATTTAAACAGTTACAAACACGTTATTTTATTTTATTAACCTAAATGAAAAACATTACATTGGCGACGAGGAAAAACAATGGGTGCAGAGGACCAGTTGTTAGTTTTTGACACGCATGACTTAGATGGTATCAGTCAGCGGTGGGAAAAATGGATATCAAGAATGGACAAAGTTTTTTCAATTAAAGGAATCAAAGAAGACAAAATTAAGTTTGATTACGTTTTTTTATATGGAGGTGATAATTTGGAAAAAATTTATGAGTTGGTTAAAGCAGAGAATGATGGATACAAGGAGATAAAAGCAAAGCTCACAGCTTACTTTAACCCTAAAATCAACTCAACCAGAGAGAAAAAGCAAAGACATGCGACTTCAAGGACGAAAATAATGAGATTATCATTCAGATAATTCACCGTTCTTCCCTTGAGAATCTCAAACGAAAATTCTTATCCGAGACAGACGACACAAAGAAGACGTTGGATGAGGTGGTAAAGATGGGAAAATTGGAAGAGTCAATCGAAGCACAACTAAAAGAGATGTCAAAGCGGAGTGAGACAGAGCTCAAGTATGATATCAATAGAGTTAAGGCCACGGATAGGCCTACTACAAGTAGTCGTAGCAACAATCAAGAAGACAAAAAGCCAAAAAGACAGTGATTTCACTGTGCAAATGACTATTCACATGAAAAAGAATGTCCAGCTAAAAGAGCTGAGTGCAGGAAGTGTGGCGTAATAGGTCATTTTGCAAGAATAATCTTAGAGGAAGGAAAAGAGTCGGACGAGTGGGTGAATCGAATGAAGACGAACACAGCTCGAGACTATGGGCAGTTAAAGCCAAGATGAAGAAGTAGTAAGCGCAGTTAAAAATTGGTTTATGCCTATGGTAGCATTACTTATTTGTGGCTCTAGTATTGGGTTTACTATAGATACTGGAGCAGAGGTAAATATAATGGACGAAGAGTCGTTCAAGAAGTTAAAATGTAAGCCAAAGTTAGTCAAGTGTAACACAGTATTGTATGGGTATGGTCAAAATCACACTATAGAAACGCTAGGTAAATTCACAACAAGGTGTCTTTTTAGCAATCAGTATAGGTCAATAGAGTTTATAGTCACCAAGGGTAGCTCTGGAAATCTAATAAGTTATAATAGTTCTGTCGAACTTGGAGTAATGAGCAAGATAAACACTGTCTCGAGTGTTTTAGATGATCATAAAGTATCAGTCTACTCAAGCAAATACCCATCATTGTTCTCAGGGAAGATAGATTTACTTAAAGACCAGGTGGTCAAATTAAATATAGATGAGTCAATAAAACCTGTATACCAGAAGCTTCGTCCAGTACCTTTTCATTTGAGGCCTTTGGTAGAGGCTGAGATCAAAAACATGTTGGAACAAGACATTATTGAACCAGTGAACGGTCCAACACCATGGGTTTCTCCAATCGTTCCGGTACCTAAACCCAGTAACAGATGCACGAGAAGCGAATAAGGCCATCCTAAGATCGAGACACACATGCCCGACAGTTGAAGATTTGGCAGTGAAATTAAACGGTGCTATATTTATATCAAAATTTGACCTAAGATCTGGCTACAATCAGATCCTCCTTCATGAAAGTTCAAGGTACATAACAGCCTTTTGTACACATTTGGGTACTTCAACAGTCGACGCAAGTCCAGTAGGATTAGCAGCGGTCCTTTCTCAATATGATCCACGAGATCCCAGCACTAAACGAATTGTTATGTATGCAAGCCGTAGTCTGTCTGAAGTTGAACAAAGATATTCACAAGTTAAACGCGAGGCTTTAGCTGTGGTATGGGCATGCGAAAAATTTCACGTATATGTATACGCAAAAGAATTCGATATCATAACAGATAATAAGGCTGTTGAACTCATATTTGGTAATGTTCGTTCAAAGCCCAAAGCAAGGATAGAGTGTTGGTGTTTACGAATTTTACCATATAAGTTTTAAATCATACATAAACCAGGGATCGAAAATATTGCTGATTATATGTCCAGACATTCAGTCGAGCAATCTGACGAAACCATTGGTAACTTCACCGAAAGATATATTAAAATGATTAGTTATTGCGCACTTCCAAAGTCTATTGCACTAGATGACTTAATAAACGCTACAAATGCTGATAAAACGTTGATCGAGGTTTCAAAGATGTTGAGAGGCTTAATATATATCAAACATAATAGCTATGAAAGGTTAAAAGATGAGTCGACATTAACTAGAGATAGATTAATTCTACGCGATAAACGATTAGTAATACTTAAAGTACTTCAGGATCTTGTCATTAGAATTGCACATGCTGGGCATATGGGAGTGGTTAAAACCAAGCAATTAATCCGCAGCAATGTGTGGTTCCCTGGTATTGACCAAGAAGCCGAGAATGCCATTAAGGTTTGTCCAAAGTCTATGATTTACACAAATTAATCGAAACTTGAACCCTTATGTCCCTCTCCTATGCCATCAGGGCAATGGGAAGTGGTAAGTCTAGATTTCTACGGCCCTCTAAGATGAGGACTCATCAATAGCTCAAATTAAAGAGGACGACGTCCTCTACAACATACTTTTTACAGAAGTCAAAAAGCACGCGCCTTTGAAAATTCCGGAAAAACGCTGTTTTTAAGGATCTTCCAAAGGCGCTGGTGACCTGGATCCTTAAGGTATCCAAGTGACCGAGGTGTCATTTGAAAGCGCTTTTTTTAAGCTTGAATTTGGCTTTTTAAAATCGAAAAAAGCTGGTGACCTGGATCCTTAAGGTATCCAAGTGACCGAGGTGTCATTTGAAAGCGCTTTTTTTAAGCTTGAATCTGGTTTTTAAAAATCGAAAAAAGCTTAAAAATTGGCAAAGTTATGTCACTTTGAAAATTGTCACCTTGACCAAAAGTACTCAAGTTCCGGGAACTTCCAATTCTGTCAATTTTTATCGTAGAGGACTCATCGATAGCTCAAATTCAAGAGGACGACGTCCTCTACAACATACTTTTTACAGAAGTCAAAAAGCTTAAAGGACAAGAAAATACGCGCCTTTGAAAATTGCGGAAAAACGCTGTTTTTAAGGATCTTCCAAAGGCGCTGGTGACCTGGATACTTAAGGGATCCAAGTGACCGAGGTGTCATTTGAAAGCGCTTGTTTTAAGCTTGAATTTGGCTTTTTAAAATCGAAAAAAGCTTTAAAATTGACAAAGTTATGTCATTTTGAAAAAGTCATTTTCACCCAAAGTACTCAAGTTCCGGGTGCTTGCACTTCTGTCAATTTTTCAAGACAAGAAAATTCAAAAAACGTCAAAAAAGTTCTGTCTAAAAAACGCCCTTTTTAAGGATCTTCCTGGTGACCTGGATCCTTAATCTATCCAACTGATCTATGTGTCATTTTCATGCATTGTTTTCTTGATCACTATTGATGATTCACAAGTCCAATGTGTATACGTTTTTTACAATCTTAGGAAGCACCATACGTACATCAGCAATGGGAGCACCAAGAAAAGAATTTCTAAAATAAAGATTACTTTTTTTAGACTCCCACCAGCATTTCCAAGGAATCAAAACTCAAACTTTTCAACACTATTGTTGAATCATCACTAATGTACCTTAGTGATTTTTGGGGAAAATGTGAATCTTAAATACAAAGTCTGAAGACCTTCCATAATGGAAGCTTGCGAAAGATTCTGGGGTAATACTAGCTTGAGAGACTCTCAAATGCTGAACTTTACAAAAGAAGAAATTCAAAGCCATTAAGTCAATGCATTAGGAACCAAAGATTGCAATCGCTTGGACATATATTTAGAATGATAGAAAAAAGAAATACAAAAAAGGCGCTTCAATGGACACCACAAGGGCGATTTAAGGTAGGAAGACCCGAAGTAACATGGATATCAACAATCAATATTTGTTCTCCGTCATTTAAAATTTTTATTTTATTTTAATCGATTTTCTGTATGCTTCTGCCTAGAGCTTATAATTTTATATTGTAAATGTTCTTAAACATTTTATTTTTTTTAATTTTTTCAGAATAAACTTGAAAATTTCTTTTTTAAACTTTTTTACTTTATTTTCATTTATTTTTATCGCATTAAATTAGAGTCTAAAGTTTGATTTATAATGTACTCGTTAGTCTTTACACGTTTACAATCACGAATTTCAAATTTTCATCTCTTTTTATTTGTGTATTCTTTTAGTTTTTTATAACGTTTGTTTAAAAACAAATAAAAAATGTCTGGTCAATTGCCACGATCAAAAATGTCTGCTGTACAAATAATATCAAATCAAAACGGAAAATTTGTTCTCGATGAAGCCGCTTTAGAACAAATTTTGCTTTCATCAGTGGTTGATCGACCAGTAATCTTTATTGTTTTATTTTATGCTTTATTTTAATTTTTTTAAAAGATTTTAATCATATCCATTATAGGCTCTTTTCGTACTGGAAAATCATTTTTACTTAATAAATTTTTAAATTACTTGACAAATAATGAGTTAGACGGCTTTAAATGGTCATATGGCTCCTCTCCTCACACTAAAGGCATTTGGATGTGGAACACTCCATTGAGTGTGACTCTTACAGATGGTATAGAAGCTCAGCTTCTTCTTATGGATACCCAAGGCACCTTTGACAATGAGACTACACATCGCGATTGTGCCATCATATTTTCACTAAGCGCCTTTCTTAGCTCTGTTCAAATCTATAACATCAAAAACAATATAGAACGCACTCATCTTGAATATTTGAACCTGTTTGCACAGTACAAAAAAGTAACTGAGAATTTACTGCGAAGAGAATTTCGCTTCGAGCAGCTTACATTCTTGGTGCGTGATTGGCACTATCCCGAAGAGTTCGAGTATGGCTTTTCCGGTGGAGAAAAACTTCTTAAATCGAGGCTTGACAACTGCGGCAATGAATCGGAGGAAATTAAGGACATAACTAAAAATTTGGAATTTTATTTCAAAAAAAAAAATTGCTTTCTTTTGCCTCATCCCGGTCAGTCTATTTTAAAAAAAGATTGCCGTGGCACTTTCGATGGTATTACGTTTAAATATTTTATAATTTTTTTTTTTTAATTTTATTTAAGAGCTTGATACTGAATTTAATGAGTTTAGCAAAATTTTTTTTGAAAAAACTATTCAAAGTGTTTCTTTGAATCGAGCAGGTGCTGTTCATTTGAGTGGAAAAAATTTGTTGGAAAAATTTAAGGTATTTAATTGTTCATTTAAAAAATAAAATTTTAAACTATTTATCAAAGGAATACGTTAATGTTTTGAATAGTCAAACAATACCTGACATGGAATCAATAGCTTCTGTAGGAATATGAATAATGAGATAAACTTTTTTGACTAAATTCCTTTTTTTAGATCTACAAAAAGCATAATAATTTGATATGCAAACAAAATCAACTTTTAACACACAAAAAATATTTAACAAAGGTAAATGAGTTATATTTTATTTTATTAATAAAATTAATTGGATATGATTTATTTTTTGTCCTAATTTATCTTTTTTTCTTTCCTTCAAGATATCTTAAATTATAAAAAACTCTTTTCATGTAAAAAAATTTTCAATATATTTAATAAAATAAATCAATTAAAAAAAAACAAATTTTAAAATTAAAAATTTGGCATGGATTGCTCTAATTTTAATTTTAGTAGTAGTAGTAGTATTTTAGCCGTCGCTAGTGCAAGCACTAGTGAGTGTGTTTGGCACACTTTGACAGCCAATTCTAAATATATAAATAATAAAACTATTTAATGTTAATATTTAAAATCTTCATCTAAATACATTTTAAACTTTTCAACTGTTCTTAAATTAATTGTTTCTTCTTTTAAACTGTTCCAAAACCCGATGCGGATTTTGGTCGCCAAAATCGAGTAAGATATGTAAAATTTTGAAGATAATCATAGAAATAAAAAATTATAAATTTGCGAGATTCCCAAATAGAATTATTCTTTTTATACTTTATCCATCAAGTTAATTTATTTTTGATGAAATTAATTCTTGTGTGTTATTCAATTCACTTTATTTATTTAATGGTATATTAATTTAAAAAACTTATTAAAATACTTTTTTTTTACCTTATTTTAAATAGGATTTTTTAAAAAGTAAATTTTTTTGTAAAATCATAATATTACCAATTTGTTATATTAAAATATGAGTATCATTAAGTAATTTATTTTTAATATTTTTTTCATTAAAAACTCAAATTGAAATTTTTTTTTTTTGTGAACAACTCCAATTTAGATTGAATTCTTTAAGTAATAAATTTTCGAATAGTTCCTTGTTTAGTTATCTTTTTAACTTTTCAGTTTTAATTGCAAGATTTTTAAAAAATTTTTTATCTAAAATAATATGTTTGTTAATATTTAATTGGAATTTACTTAAATTGAATAAAAAAAATTAATCTCAAACTGTTCAAAGGACATTTGAATTAGAATGTGTTTCCATCAAGATAGTCTAAAATATTGTCTAATTTTTTTGGAAAATTACATGAATTTAATACTTTTATTTCAATGAACGCCTTTTAAGCGATGTGAAAAAATAACGAAATAAACAGGTTCAAAGAAATTAAAGACAAATGTTCTAAATAAATTTTGTAAAAATTTTTTTGTAGACTGAAATATTGTCTCATCTTTTTTTTGAAAATCACATGCATTTAATACTTTCTAATATGAATATTTTAAATAAAAGATTTTGGACGAAAGTGATCCATTTGTAGAAGAAAGCATCTTACAAAACGAGTTTAGTGATTTAATTGAACAATCAATAGAATATTTAAAATTAAATTTAATTTATTTGGATGATCTTGAGCTGGAAATGGAAAGTCAAATTTTTAAAAACGAGATTCAAATTCAGCAGAGTTATTTTCTTCAAATAAACAATGAGAAAAAAAAAAATTTTATTCAAATGATTAGCACAAAATGCCTAAATAAATATAAAGAAGAGATCAATAAAGTAATTTTTTTTTGCTTTTTATTGATAAATATTTATTTTATTTAAGTTTTTGGCAGATAACCAACACTATATTAGACCGATTTCATTTTTTATGAAACATCAAGAGGTCAAATTCAATTGTTTGTGGGAATTCGACAAGATTAGAATCGAAATACCAGAGCTAAATGAGGCTTATGTTGCTCTTAATAGTGAGCTTGATCAACTGTTGGAGGTTTACGACAAAGAAATTCACCATAACAACTTAAAAATAGTCAGTAACTTGAAAAAAAAATGTGTTGATGAATACGTAAATTGTATGAATCAATTAAATGAAGCTTATGTTGATTTAGAAACTCTGAATACAAGACATGAAAAAGCACTTAGTAATACCATGAATAAATTTAGTATTCTATTGCCAATTGATTGTGAATTAAATGAAGATAGGGAAAATTTAGTAAATGAATTAAGAGCATTATTTGCAGATTATTTAGTACAAAATCAAAAAAGACAACCGAAAAAGTCACCATCATTCAAAGATAGCCTAAATTTATTAATGAAACAAAGTGAAAATGGAATGAGCAAACCACGCATTAACTGGCACAAAAGTCCTAAGGATTTGGTTCAAGCTACTTTTTATGTAGCTAGTTTGGTATTTTTTTTGTTCACATCATATGTCATTGTGCTAAACGATTACATACAAAGTTTAAATATAGGCTATACGAATTTTTTTTCTAATTTAATTTATTTTTTTAAATTACTAATTACATTTACAATTGATTTTAACTTAGATTTTTTTTCGATATTTTTAAAAAATATCAAAAATTTAAAAAGTAGAATCCTTAGTTCAATATAAAAATGAAAATATTTCATGTTTTAGACTTATTGTAACCGGAATTAATTTTAGCTTTTTTTTTTAAATTATGATTTAAATAAATTTTAAAATTTTTAAAATTTTTAAAATTTTATCAAATTTTATTTTATTTTAATTTAATTTTATTTTATCAAATTAAAAAAATTAAATCAAACTAGAATTTTTTTTTAAAAATTAAAAAATAACTTTGAAAGTATCAAAATCCCTATTATACTTAATAAGAAAATTACAAAATTTTAAAATTAAAATAAAATTTTTAGATTCATTGATTAAATAGCAAAATTGATTTTAAAGTATGGAGAAATTTTTCATATTGTAAATCTCAATGTACCACAAAATTGCAAAATGGTTTTTAATTTTAAAATATTTTGAAGAAGAAATAAAATCTAACTTGTCTTTTCTTTTAAAATAAGCTATTTAATATATGTAAGTTCAATATAACTAAGAAAACTTTAATGGAAACTTGTCATTTATAAGTAATTTTTAGTATTTTTTTAGTTTTCTCAGATGGCCCATATCTGTTAAAAATATAATAAATTATACTTTAATATTTGTACATATTGTGTATATAAATAACAGTGTTGGGTGAATCTAGTCCATTAGAAAATATTTTTCAAAATCTCAATCTTTTGAAAATCCGTTATTTAAAATGATGTTTAATGCTTAAGTAATTATTGCATGCTTTTTAATTAAGCTTTGATATTTAAATTAAATTTTAAAAAATAGATTTTTTTCCTTTGAAAATTATTGATTGAATAAAATTTTTAAATCTCATTATAGACTTTTTAAAGAAACGTTCGTAAAATCCAAAAAATTTAGGAAAAATAAAAATTAAGAAATCTAATAAAATAATATAAAAAATTTTTTAAATAAAATATAGCATTCCTTTTTTTTTAAATTAGCTCTAAACCTAAATAAAAATGCATTAATAATAACATTGAAAAATATAAACATAAAAACATAAAATCGTAGTATCAACTGTGAGATTGCATGAATAACTCGCAAACTCCGTGCTTTTGAATTTAAAAAATAATACACATGCTAAAATCTCTCAATCTTGAAGCCCGTTACTTAATCTAAATCTTTTTTTTGTAAAAAATAAATTTTTTAAAAAATTTTTTTCCTTACTTGGACAAAATGGTAAGAAATGTTTGAAAAAAATAATACTTGAAAATTTTAAATTAAAATGAAAAGGAAAACATGTGTTCGAATCGAAAGTGTGCCGAGGTAGTTTATGCAAAAAGCCCTCATAATTTTTGGATCAGATTAGAAGAGTATAAAAATGATTATACCGAAATGCTAAGTCAGCTCCAAGCCGAATATGAAGACGCGCATGAAAAGTGAGTCTTAAAATTCTTTTTTTTATTTTCCCGATAACTCTTACTTAAGTCCTGAATTGACTGTGTCTGATCCTCAACTAGGTTCCAAATACTGCACATTCAATCAACAGTTATTTGAGTGGCATCGTTGCGAGATCCTAATAGTAAACAAATCAGATGTTTACATTTCCTATATAGACAATGGACGAACAGATTTGATTCCCTTAAAATCAGTTAAAAAACTGAACTCTTCTTTCCAAGTTCAGCCATCATTTGCACTTCATTGTACCCTAGACGGGATCAAGCCATCAAACGCCGGTTCTTGGTCTCTTGATTCCATCAATGAATTCAACAAACTAGCTCTTAACAAAATTGTCACTTTAAATATTAAATCAAAAGTGGACAATATTTATCATGCTGATTTATTTGTTAAAAATGTTAATATTGGTCAGCATTTGATTAAGAACGGCTTCGGTCAATCAGTCCAAGCCGATTTAATTAATTTACAGTTGAAAATTTCAAATGCTAAGTTTGATTTTGATCAAAATTATGACATAACAATTTCAACAATCTATTCTCCATTTTGTTTTTTTGTACAAATCAATAATTTTTTGAATGATTTCTATCAATTTGAGTCAGAGCTGCAGGAATTTTATCAAAATGTTAATCTTGAGTCTCAGAAATTGACCAACATACAAATAGGAGTGAACTGTGTGGCCAAATTCAGCGAAGACCAGCAATGGTATCGGGCAATGGTCAAAGAAGTGAATGAAAAGCTGGCTAAGGTTGTTTTTGTCGACTATGGTAATGAAGAAATAGTTAAATTAGACGAAATTCTAAAACTAGACTCAAGATTTGCATCACATCCGACAATGGCTATTAAGTGTTGTTTGGACGGTGTCAAGCCACCAAGTGATGGCTTTTTGGAGCACAAGATGCAAGAAGTGTCCGATTTTATGTTCAATTCAATGGTCGGTCATGTTTCTTGTTGTTTTACTGGCAAAAAACTAGACGACTCTTATTTAGTGCATGTTAAGGTTGATTCAACAAATTTTTCTGATATGTTGATTCAAAATAGTCTAGTGACTAAAATCGAAGCTTCACCTTTAAAAAAAATTCCAGTTGGTAAACAAACTTCTCGGATTAAAAGTTTTGTGATAGATGGAGTAAAACGCTTCACAAATGAATTTCTTGATTTACAAAAAGATAAGACTTATGAAATAGTCATCACTCACATAGAAACATTTAGTGAATTTTATTTCAAGCTCAAAGAGACCGAGACCATCAAAAATTCAATTAACAACATCAAGTATTTTTATGAGAAAAAAGTAAATTTGCCTCAGCCAGCCTTGATTGAAAATTATCCATGTGTGTATCATGATTATGAAGCTAAAGAATGGCATAGAGCTAAAATAGTACATGTCTATGATCAAGATCATTGTTTGATTCGACTTGTCGACACTGGTCGTACAAGATATTCAAGTAAACGTGAACTAAGAGAGATTTACGACAAGTTTTTAGAAACCCAATGTCAAAGCTCTATAGGATGCTTGGATGGAATGGCTCAATTAAATGATGATGAAGTAGACGAGACCATTTTGTTCAAGTTTAAAGAAATCGCTCTAAATAGAAAATTTTTGGCTAAAGTAATGAAAAAAGATAAAATTAGAGACTTGGATAGATATTGGTTGAATTTGTTTGATGAATCGTCCGAATCTGTTTATCACATGCTTGTCGATAGCTTGGACAATTCAGTTTTGGATTTGTCACAAAAATTCAAGCCTCAAGTAAAATCTAATCTTGAAGAAACACAAGTGACAATGCTAGAGATGAGTACTAGTGATACTGAAACCAAAAAAATCAAGTCTCCTGAATACTATTTTTATGAACCACTAAAGCTCGATTCAGATTCACATTATTCAATTAATATTAGCAATTATGATTCTATAAATAATTTTCATGCACAATTAAATTCTGAATTTGGTGCATTCGATGAAAAATTTGATGAATTTCAACAGTCATGTGAATGTGGAGTCCGTTTGAATGAAGACGAACTCAACACTATTAGTGATATATCCAGATTGGCTGTGGGCGCCAAGTTCTATGAAGATGATTTGTGGTATAGAGCTAAAATTTTGAGCATTCAAAATAAAAATGAGGTCATGTTGGAATTTGTCGACTATGGAAATTGTCAATCGACTAAAATTGAACAAGTGGTCTATCTAAATAAGGAGTTTGCAAAATATGCACCAACAGCGGTCAAGATTAACAAGGTTTTATATACAGAACAGCTTAATTTGTCTGAAAAATTATTTGAACAGCTCATTTTGTATGGCAGTCTTGACCAAACAGATAAAGTTAATTGGACATTTGCCATGTTCAGGAACAAAAATGAAATAATTATTGACGATTTTTATGCATTACTCTATCAAATTGGCATCCTCAAACCGGATTATTACATTCATCCGTCTTCGACCGATGCAATTATGAACGATGAAGCTATAGGAAAGGTAAATGATATTTTGGATGTTAAATTGACCAACATTGAGCATGGACTTAAACATATTTATTTCAATTTGAAAGCATGTATGCCTAAAATAGAAAGCATGAAAAAATTAATGATTCCACTAGTGGAAATAGAAGAGTTAAATAGCCAGAAAATGTTTTTGATTAAGTATAAAGAAAATTTTTTCCGGTGTAGACTGTTGTCCAAGAATGGTAAAAACAAATATTTTTTTTACATTGACTATGGCAAACGAGGATGCTTAGAACCTGGTATGAAATGTTATATGATGCCACTCAGTCTCTACCAGTTTCATAAGTTTGCCATTCATTGTCGACTTACTTTGGCCGATAATATTGAAAAAGTGTGGACAAGAGAAGAAAAAGAAAAATTTTTACTAAAAATAAAGCCTGGCAATGACTATCAAATAAAATTATTGACAAAATCAGAGCCTTTTATTGTGGAATTTTTCGATAAAAATAACCAAATTGATTTTCAGTTTAATCAAATAATAAACCGCATGGTTCAAACTGATTATGAAACACAGTCGATAATGAGTGTATTGGATCAAGAGGTTAAAATTAACAATTTTGTTGATAAATTAGATTCAAAAAACTTCAAAATATGTGCTCAATCGGATCAATTGTTTGAAAAACTAGTTGATTTTAGTCACAAAATAGCCGAATACGCAAAAACAAGTGATCAACGAGCCAAAATGTTAAAACAAGGTGATATGTATTTGTCTCGTACTCGAAGCGAAAAGTTTCTATTGTCGATAGATGAGCCGAATATTCGTGATTTTGTTCGTGCATTTTATTCACGTATTCTAATAAGCAAAAAAAGTCACAATCTGAAAATCTACTATATTGACTTGGGTCTAGAGGACACTGTCGATCTTTTAGATGAACAAACAATTGACTATAAATTTCTGCAAATACCACTTCAATTTAAACTGCAGCCACAGTTTTTGTATGAGCTAAAATTAAATAAAGCAAGCTATTTGAAAAAATTCAACTCGGCAAGCAAACTGAATGACTTTGTCGATTCTGAATTGATTGGTGAAAATCTTGAAAGTTTCAAAAAAACTAAATTTTCTCTTGACTTTTCTCAAGCGTTTAGTCAAGATGAGTCGACTAATCAAGCCGAATTCATCAGCATTGAAAACGGCAAAAACCTTGTCGATCTTGTAATAGAACAAAGCTTTAGGAATATAAATTCGCATCAATTTTTATCATTAATAAGTCACATAAATTCAATTGAAGACTTTTATTTACAAAAATTAAATATGGATGTTTTACTCAAAGAGCTGCAAGATACAATACAAATTAAAGTGCAGACTAACAAACTTCAGCAAGCAAAATCTTTGGAATCTGGAAAGCTTTGTGTCGCAGCATTTGAAGATGGATTTTTCTATCGTGCCAAAATAATTCGCTCAAAAACAGACTTTATTGAAGTATTCTACATTGATTATGGAAATACTGGAAAAGTTCAAGCAGATGATATAAGAGAAATAACACCAGATCTAGTGGATAGATTTCCAAGAAATTTTGCCATCAATTGTCGCATAGACTTGGACTATGTACCCAGCAATGAAGAACTCGAATTAATAAACTCGTACTTTTTGGAAATACTTGACGAGGGTCGGTTTGATGTAAAGGTTAAAACAAGACTCACTGATAATAGATACAACGATTCAGGCTTTTATTTAGTCGAAATGTTCGATGCTCAAAGCAAAGAAAATGTCATTGATTTATTCAAAAAAAAGCTAGCGGGTGAAATAGAACAAGTTAGCTGTGTACAATACAATAATGTCACTATAAGTGATAGTTTGGATGACGATAAAGCAATAGCTGAGAGTCTTAATGACGATACAACTATGAATGCTACAACAAATGTATCCATTTTTGCACCAAAGAATCAAGTTGCTAAAAACGATACTTGGGAAACAACTGATTTAAATCTTAAGAATTATGATGGCTATGATGAAACACTAACTAGAACATTAATGGAAACAAATATTGAAGAAAATTCAAATGAAAAAAGTGAATTATACAGCACTGCTAATTCGAGTCAATTGGAAAATACACTTGGCGATGAAGAAGTAATCAAAGACTGTTTCATTGCCTTTATGCATTCAAGTGTTGATTTTTTTATACAAAAAAGCGATTTTGATTCAGAAATAGAAAAAATACAGCCAATTATTGACCAATGTTTAGACCCATTCGATATAAAACAATCAAATATGTGCATTGGTCAGTTTAAACAAGACGGCTTGTTTTACAGATGCAAAATTTTAGAATGGTTAGAAGATAGAAGAGAGGCGTTTTGTGAACTTATTGATTTTGGCAATAGAGATTACATTGAGTTTAAAACAATAACTAAAATGAGTGATGATTTGCTTAATGTTAAGCCCTTAGCATTGAATTGTTCGTTAGGCTTCGAACTTAACGCAGACTCAAACGCCTATTCAAATTTAAATGATTTGGTTAATTTAGAAATTAAATTCGATTGTAAATTAAAAAACGATTCTAGCAATGTTCCGATTTTAGTTGACTTGTCCATTGCTAAAAATGGCCTTGTTATTAGTCAAGAGTTATTGGAGGACAAAAATTTTATGATCAAAATTAATCAAGAAATTATCAAGAATGCATGTGATGAATATTATGATTTAAATTCGGGCTGTAAGACAGATGAATTGAAAAAAAATCGCCCGATAGATGACGATGATGAAGATCAGGATAAACTAGAAAGCTCAAAACAGTTGGCTCAAAATTTCAAGACCTCAACCCAAGTCAATATGGTTGAAAGTGCTGCTGAGCCTTTGGGTCCAATCAACACTAATAATAATGATGCTCCGAGTGATGTTTTGTTTTATGCCACAGAAAGTTTAAATGAGAGTGAAAATCATCCTAAAAATGAAACAGTTGATTGTATAGATGAAACATCATGGTCTAGAAATGGTTCACTTATTGACAACACTGTTATGCATCCCAAAAACGAAACAGTAAATGACTTTGATGAAATGTCATGGTCTCGTAATAATTCCACTATTGATAAAACCGCAATGCATCCTAAAAATGAAACAATAGATTATGTAGATGAAAGCCAATGGAGTATAAAGTCAACAAACGATAGCAATCATCCAAAGAATGACACTGTTCTCACTTATGATCAATCAAATTGGAGCAGTGCAAATTTAGAAGAAAGCAATCATCCAGCTAATGCTGATGCTTCTAGATTAAACGATTCAAGCTGGTCTCAAAAAAACTCCTACATAAGTCATTCAATTAACGAAGCATCCGTGTGGAACGAAGATCCAGATCAATCAGGCTTTGTGTTCAAAGAACACACTAAAAAATCTCGCTCCAATTTAGACGTTACTCGAAACCATGATTATCCAGAATATACACAGATTCTAAACGGCTATGTAATCCATGTTAATTCAATGAGTGATTTTTACTTTCAAGCAGAGGATGCTGATTTGAAATTGATGAATATGAGACATTTGATTGATAAGTGTGTTAAAAAATTTGATAAGCCAGTCAAAGTTGGCGATATGTGTGTAGCCAAATATCACGTGGACGAACAAATGTATCGGGCCCAAGTAATAGAAGTAAAGTCGGCGGCTCTTAATCTAAATCAATCGATAAATTCGACTTTAAAATTACCTGATCAAACTGTGCGTATACGTTACATTGATTACGGCAATGAAGGCCATATTAGCTCGTCTGAATTATTCAAATGTGAATCTGAACTCAAGCAAATAGAACCGCTGGCTCTCAAGTGTAAACTTAACATTAGAAAAAAATTAGCAAATCTGATTGCTAAGCTCAATGAGCTTAAAAAAGACTCGTCAGACATTGTGCAGTATTTTAAAGTTTTGACAGGTCGATCAAAAGTTACTGTAAAAGTTTTGAAACAAATTGATTTAGATTTGGCATCAAGTCCAGTTAATTTGTTCATCAATAATGAGAATATATGTGATATTTTAGTAAGCGAAGCTCTAGCCTGTCTTACGATTGATTCTAAACCAACTCAGCCTTTGCAAATTAAAATAGATGAATCAATACCAGAATTTAATGCAAATGTATTAAATTTGGCCAATGAATTTAGCAAGAGTGTTAAGCTTAAAAATTTAAATATTCTTAACAAAATTGACGAATTTATTGAATCGTTGGTGGAGCAAACAATGGAATCTTGGGATATTGACACAATTAACCAGTGTCTTGCCATAGTTGGACAAAATGTAATCAAATCTTTTAAATTGGTACAGCCATATGTACGCACTAGTCTAATTTCAAGAAAAAACAATCAATTTGAGTGTAACTTTATCGATTTGGATTATAAAGCTATGCTCTCAAAAGATCATCTTTGTCCATCAACTCATTTTATTGACAAAATTCAAAGTGCTTGCAATAAATATGATCTTCAATTGAACAACAGTGATTGCATACTAATACTTACATCTGATCAGAAAATACAATTGCAAAATATATTCAAAGATCTGATTAATTATGAATTAAATTCAAGCACAAGTTTAAAGGTATTAGTTTTATATTTTTGTATTCGAACAAAAAGTGAATTTTAAACAAATAATCAGCTTTTTCTGGTACATAATAATTTTCTTTTTATATTCTTATCAAGATAACAGTATAAATGATCTTAGAAAAAACAAAATTAATGAACATTATTAATCTTTAGTTGTAAGCTTTGTGAAAGTTAGTACAATGGAACAGAACAAAATGTAAAAAATTCTAAAAATTTTTTCCGAAAAAAGGATTTAAAATCTAAACCAAGTTCTATGAATGCAGCATTCATAGATGCTTTACTAAGAACATTCTAGTTAAATTCTGCAAATTTAACATTATTTAAATTTGGAAAAATTTGATCGTGATGCATTTACACATTGACACAAGTTAAAAATAAAAAACTTTTTTTGACCTTTTATAAATTAGAAGCTTCAAAAATAAAATTTAAAATTAAAAAATAAATTAAATCAAAAAATAATAATAAAATATAATTTTTGAGCATGATCATTAAATTTTTATTATAAACTATATTATACATAATTTTTTTTAGGTTAAATTAATCTAAATTGAAGATTTAAAGATTTCTAACTTTCTGAAAAAAAAATCATACTATTTGTTACAAAATGTTTCATAAAAATTGTTTTAAAAAAATCTAAAGCACTCTCAATTTTAATTTTTGTTAGATTAGACTAATTTTTAGGAATTCACGAAAATTAAATTTTTCTTTGAATAAAGGTTTGTGTTCAACAAAAAAAGTGTGTACGCTTGTATAACAATGATGATTTGGATATAAACACAATTTTAGAAATGTGTATTAATTTGTTAAAAAATCCTCTTAGTGGAAGAGTAGTTCATTGTGAGCCTGATTACAGTCAATTCGATATATTGAACGAACTAGCCAATAATCATGTTTACAAACGTGAAATGTCTAAAATTTACACCAGTACTGGACTGTTCGATTATCAAATCCATTCTGATGATATAAAATTTAAAATAGGGTCCATGTGTCTAATTGATTGTGGCTCTAGTACAAAAACAGTGTTTCCAAGCGATTCAGTTCTTTCACTAGCTGAACATGTCATAGAAGAGGAAAAAAAAGACGACTCTTCCAAAGACATATGTCGAGGTGTAGTAATAGACGAACAAGATGACAAATGTGTTGTTCTTAACTTGGACACTGGAAAGCATTTGACAGTTAAAAAAACTCGTCTTAGATGTCTGACAAGTCAAGATTGGTCCATACGTGTATTAGAAAAGATACCTTTCATGTTAATCAAATGTAAAGTCTTAGGTCACGTAGAACGTCATACACCAATACATCGGCTTATTCACAAATCACGTTACTATGGTGAAGTCATAAAACTAAGTGTTATCGATTCATGGACACATGAACTGGATCTAAAAGGCTTGTACAAAATAGTCAAGATCCACTCAACCAATTCAGATTCACTTCCAGAGCAACCTCAACGTCTTTCCACTTACTATACTCTAAGCCATGTAAACTCATTAATAAACTTTTATATTCATCCACATGATGTTGAAAAACAGCTAAAATTTATTCAAGAACAAATAAAACTTGAATTAGGACTTAAAAAGCTTAAAAATCCACCACAAATGGGAAAAGTTTATGCTGTCAAAGAATCGGACAAATTTGCACGCGTCATTTTATTAAACACATATGTATCAGCTCATACTGACATATACCAAGCTTTTTTTATTGATTACGGCTATACCAAAAAAATATCCTTAGCTGATTTGATACTAATCAGCGAAACTGTTCAGTCCATAGCTCCGCAAGCCATCTGTTGTAAACTATACGGCGTGGACTCTAGCTCGCCAAATTTTCTCGATGCTTCTCAGTCAATTAACGAATCCGCCTACGAGAACAACGCGCTAATTGATCAATTTAAACAGATATTGCAAAACCAACCATTTCAAGCCAGCATTTACAAGCAATGGTCATTAGAGAAAAAAATAATCAATTTTGTGCCTTTACAATCCGACAATTTAAAATCAATTGAAATTGTAATACACATAAATGGACAAAATTTAATTGATTATCTTAAACAATTTAAACAATTAAAAACTCAGACAAAATTGAACATAGATCAAGAGTACAAATTTAAATTCATTAATTTTATAACATCAAACGAGTTTAGTGCTAGTTTGATTATTAAAGAAGAAGTAAATAAGAAATTAAATGATTGTTTGGCAAACATGTCTGATCAATTAACAAGTAAAGATATAAGAACAGGACTTGTGTGCATTTTTAAACCCAAACAAGCACGTGCATTGATTTTGGACATTTTTAAAATAAAATCTGAGCTTAACATCAAATTAGAACTAGTTGATTATGGTGAAGTTGTGTATGCAAAGCTAAATGATTTGTTCAAATTACCTGAAAATTTGTACGAATTGGAACCGTTGGCCTACAAATTTAATCTGTCTTCTAGTATTTTGAAAGACAAAATTCGCTCATGCAAAGAAATCACTTTAAGAATAAAAAATCTCAAAGATAATGTGTATAATGTTGATTTGATTCGACCAGATTTGCTTGCCGAACTTTTTGAAACAAAGTGTATAATTTACAATCAAGTTAAGCTTGATCTTAAAACTCGAGTCAAAGTCATGTTGACTAATGTGGATACAGCAAAGCATTTTGGAATAGTTCAAAGTGTTAACAATGAAAAGAGAATGGAGTTTATAGCCAAATTTCACCAATGGCATAAAGAAAATAAATCGTCATTAGTTAGACTAAATGGTGACCTTAAGTCTCAACCATGTGCTATTAATTCAATACAAGTAGGAAAATGGTCACGTGGTCTAGTAGTGCAATGCGATCAAACAGCCAATATGTCTAATGTATACTTGATTGATTTTTGCAAAACATTGACAGTTGGCAATGACAGACTGTACCGCATTGACTGTGATGAATTTCTCAATGAGCCTAGCTATGTGCATAGATGTTTTCTACAAGAAGAACAAGAACAGCTTAGACGCTTTTCAAAGTATATTGACATGCTTAAGTCAAGTCACAACGACTCATCTGGTCTGGACAATTTAGAAATTTTAATCGAATCTTTAGACAAAGTAATGACCCCATTACATGTACAATCAAATATTGAAAATTATCAATATAAAATAAAAGTTATTGATGTCAAACGTGTACAGTCATCTGTTCCTCAATCGCCAAATTGTATGCTTAACAACTCGGCTAAAATTAATCTGTGTCACAAGCAAGTCAAATACTCGCAATCGTTTCAGGATGAAACAACAGAAAATATTCTATGTTCGACTTATAAAGAGAATTACTTAATCAATGAATCAAAGTGTATGACTTTAATTCACAGTGAGCATAGAAATAATGACTATCAGTCAGACACATTTTCAGCCATAACTGAATCAACACGCATACAAACATTGCACGACTCAGACAATTTGACTTTATGTGATTCGCGAAGACGTGAGGAAACTTCCAATTGGATCAAAGATCTGGAAGAAAATGATGAAGAAAAATTTAAGCTATATAGTAATTTAAGTGCAGATCAAAAATGCGTGCCGGTACGTGTACTCCCTAGCGAATTCTCACCATGCGGATTTTTGTGCCAGAGAATTGAGCTTAAAAGCTCGTACGAGAAACTAAAACTAGCAATGAATGACTACTATCAAAAAATAGCTGATGCTTCAAAGAGTTTAGAAAAAGAAAAAATTGTATCAATCAACTCCGATTTTTCGGATAGCTTGGAAACTATTGATTTGTTTGGAAATTCGTTTAAACGTGGTGATTATTGTGCTGTTCAAGTGGGAAGATCGTGGGCTAGATGCTTAATATTGGAAATAAACAAACGCTTAGTTATGATTGAATGCGTTGATGATGGCCGAAAACAGTTGGTTAATCTAAACAAATTGGAAAAATTGGCAGACAATTTTAAGATGATGCCTCGCTATTGTATTAAGTGTAGATTTTCAGGTCTTGATTCAAAAAAACTGCTGAGATTGGACCTACAAGTTATTGAGAAATTCGAGAAGTTTTTGTGTCAAACAACCAAAGAATTTACTGCAGATATTATTGAAGTAAAGACAGACGAGATTAGTGGTCAAATTCTATATGAGATTAATTTGTACATGGACAAAGAAAATGTGCTTGATTTGTGGACCAAAGATGAAGACAATTAATTTTTCTAAATTATTTTTCTAATTTTCTTCTTTTTTTTTTTTTGAATTTAATTGACCAGTTTTTTCGGCCGATATTTAATAAATATTCATTTAATTTATTTTTTATAGATTTCTTTTTTTTTTATAATTTTTTTAATCAATTAAATTAGGTAAAAATTTCCCCCTTTATCTAACTGAGATTTAGAAAAAAAAATTTTAAATTAAAATTCATATCATATATGATTTATAAATTCAAATTAAAGTCTGAACTTAAATGATAAAAATTGTGACTTTATATTTATTGATTAGTATAATAAATATTTTGTTCAGTATTTAATATACAATGATGAGTGAATAATTTAAATATTATCAGAATTTTTTTTTATTAGATTACTATTTAATAATTAAAAAAAAATCACATTTTGTAAATTCATATATGTAAAATTATTTATATTCGAACTAAAAAGTTTCATAGAAAGCCAAATTCAACTCATCACTTTTTTTTTGTAACTGATAATATTTTTTGTGCAAATTATTTTATCTTTAGAATAGTAATATATTGTGAATATTAAATAGTTTATGTAACTAAAAATTAAGTATAATTTAGAAAAAGTAATGGCGGTCGAAGTATTTAGGAAACCGACTGAACAAGAGAAAAAATATTCACATTTACTATGTTTTTGCAAGTTGTTCAATAGAGAGGAATTGTATCAATTTTTTGAGAATTTTATCTTGAATATTGAAGATTAGACATTAAAATAAATTTTTTAAGCTCTTTTTTATTCTTAAATAATCTTTAAAGCATTTAATTCTTTGAAAATATAATTAAATAATAGATAAATTTTATTAAAATAAACAATAACTAAAATTAAATAAAGCAAAATTTATTTTGAGTAATGTGAAGCTTTCCATTTGAGTCGATATAAGCCAATTTTCCACACTTTAATAATTTTGCAAATTGAGGCTTAGAAACATTGAGTTTAAACATAAGATCCAAATTGTCTCCTTTCCATAATTTGATAGTTTCATCTAACGAGCCAACACTCAATACATTTCCATCATCACATATCTGTATACTGCTAATAAGACTTTCAGGGCAATTTTTAAATATCAGCTCAGAGTTTTTTACCAGAACCATGCAAATATCAGTTGCACATATAAAATCTTTATCGTTTATTTTCTCGATACAATTAACTTTTCCATAGACTTGATGTTCCATAAGTTTTGTCTGGCTATTTATGTTCCATTCAACTATTTTATTTTGATGTTCTGTTAATAAAATTTCATTAGACAGCATTTTTAATGCTGTTACTGGCTCATCAATTAGTAAAAAATATTTCTTAGTTCTGTCATTTTCAATATCGAATTTAACAATCCAAAATATGTCATCAATGAAAATAATACTATTCAATATTAAATCAGCAAAATGTATTTTTTTTTCACTTAATCTAAAGAAATTTAATGTAATTGAATTCTTCCAAGTTACTACTAATCCATTTTCGCTAATGGTGACTATTAGGTCTTCTTTTGTTGCAAAAATAAAATCAATTTTTGATTGACAAATAAATCCAGCTATTTCAGTCATTTGTTTATTTATTGGATTTATAATATTTAAACATGAAGATTTATTAAATGAAGAGGACACTAATTTGTCATTATTTATTTCAATAAAATAAGTCATTCCAAATTGACACATGAAATTAAATTTATTTGATAATTTAAAATTGTTTTCCCCACATGATTCTTTTGAATTAAGCTTTAAATTATTCATTATTTCATCTGAATTAACAGTGCCAAAAAAATCACCTAATTCAACATTTAATTTTTTGAAATTATCAATAAATTTAAAATTTTTAGATATTTGCATCTTATTTAATAGCTTATCGAGTTCACTTTTTTCTAAATTGGCTTCATCGATGACATTCTTTTCACAAGTCTTCAAGCTATTCCGAATTTTTTCAGTATTGATATTATTGATTTGCGGCTGAATTAGATCAATAAAACTTGACTCAAAATCTGTAATTTTTTTCAATATGATGAATTCAAAGCATCATGATGATCATCCACTAATTTGTTAAATTCAAGTTTTAGCAGTTCTCGTTTGAGATCTATTTTATTTATTATATTAGATAAATTTTCGTGTAAAATATTTTTTGGATCACTTTTCAAAGCGTCTATTTTGTCGCACGACTCTAAAATCGAGTTTTTTTCTATTATTAATTTTATGTGATCAATTTTTTTCTTATTTTTCCTCATATCCAAACACTTTTTCTTATCAACAAGGTGATCGACGCATATTGGACATTTGAACTTGTCTTTTTGGGTAAATATGTGCTCGGAGCATATTGAATAGCCACATGGTAGATTAAAAAGATACAAATCTTTTTGGCTTTTTCCACAAAATTCACAATCCATTTTTTTGAAATTGAAATAAAAGCTTTTTTTTAAATTTGGTCTCTTTTTTATTCAAATTGCATTGTAACAAATTTTGTCTACTTTTAAATTATTAATTTTCTCAAAAAATTAATCAAATTAAATTTTTTTCATTTAAAATTGATTAATTGAAAAAGGAATTCTGAGAACTGGTCAAAAGGTCTGATAGACAAGCCCTGGGGGCCATACTTAGATCATATGGCTTACAAGAGAAAATATTTAACTTGATAAAACTGTTCTACGAGAAATTCTATTGTAGTGTGATTCTGGAAAAAGTGAAATCTGAGAGCTTCAAAATGTGTAAAGTGTGAGTTAGGCAAGGGTGCGTTCTCTCTCCGACACTATTCCTAATATTGATTGATTAAGTAATGACTTAGACTTTGCGGAGATCTAGTGTTAATATATAATACAGAAGAACGTATGCATTTGAAGACACAAGAATTGGCGAACAACCCAACTGGACTCTATGAAAGTTTTGTGCATAAACACTAAATTGGACACCCTGATCACCGACCAGCATGGAAATCAACCAGCTATAGCAAGGAAACAAAACTCAAACTGTACAACTCTGTAGTAAAAAAACACTGATGTACAGAAGTGAGATTTGGGGATTGTGTAAATCTGATAAAAGAAGTCTGAACACCTTCCATTCTGGAAGCTTGCGAAGGATTCTGAGGATATACTGGCCTGAGACACTGTCAAATGCTGAACTATACAAAAGAACAAATTCAGAGCCATTAAGTCAATGCATTAAGAACAAAAGATTGTGATGGCTTGGACTTATGCTTAGAATGAAAGAAAAAAGAATACCAAAAAATACAAGGTAGTTTTTCAATATCTTCTTTTTAAGCTTTCAAGTTCTTAGCAAAAAAATTGTTTCTTATTTTTCTTTTTTAAATATCTTATAATAAGCTAACTTTTTTAAACCAACAACTTTAAAATATTGATATATTATTTCTAGATAAATATTTGGATCCCGTTTTGAGTAAAATTGATTTAGAAAGAGAACAATTAAAAATAGAAGTAAACAAAAAAATTGATGAAGCTTATTTTAAAATGATCGATGAAATTAAAGCAATTAGATCCAATTTTCAGACAAAAATTGATTTCATCAGCTTAGATAACAAACAATTTAAAGAATTTACCAAATGTGAACATATGGATAACAAAAGCAAAAATACAGAGTATTTTGATAATAAATTGAATGAACTTAAAAAATATGAGATGGATATAATTGATCCAGCTAATGACATGATTGCACAAGTCAAAGGTATTTATTTTGAAAACTTAGGATTTGGCTGAATGAATTCATACAAAAAAATTCAATATAAAAAAAATTTTGTTTCTTCAAATTCGATAATTTATTTGGATGATCGCAAACAAAACATAAATTTTGGTTTCATAGATTATAAAAGCTAATGATTTATTCTTAAAAATTTAATTTTTCAATAAAGAATCAAGCTCAAAAGTTATCATTAAAATAGATTTTTAAAAAATTATTGAATTAAAAAATTTATTTCAGAAGCATATCTTCTGAGCAAACATTAAATGTTTAGACTTCATTTTTTATTTCTGCAATTTAGTGCTTGCACAATAATGCACAACATCTTGAGGTTTAATGAAAATGTTTGTCTGTGCATTAAATTTTTCAATTAAAAATGTTCCTAAAAATTTTTTCGTTTCAACTCAAAAAAAATACAATTTATCTTGATTAATTTTGAAAAAAATTATTAATTTTAATTTTAAGAAAACTGAATGCTTAGAAAATAAAATTTATTTTACATAAATTATTGACTGGATTGAAACAAAAGTGTTTAAATAACTTTAAAAAAAATACTTAATTTTCTAATTATTTAATCTTCACTGATAAACACTTCTCCATAGTAATTAGTATAAGCCAATTTACCATCACTTAAAATTTTTGAAAAATATGCACCCGGTATATTAATATTACACATTAATTTTAAGTCCAAATTCCAAACTTTTACTGCTGGATCAATTCTACTGATGCTTAAGATATCACCATTTGGACAAGCCTGAATAAACTTAACTAAACTATAGTGGCATTGTTTCTTGATAATTTCTGTACTAGCTAAATTCCAAAGACATATTATACCATCAGAAGTACCAGCAGCAATTTGATTTTCATTCACTCTTTCGATGCAAGATATTTCAGCATTTGTCTTTACTGAGTCCAATTTTTCCCCTGTTAGTGTATCCCATCTGGCTATCATATCAATATGTCCTGTAACAATTGTGTCATTACTCATTGCTTTTAACGCAGTAACATGTCCAACATTAAAATTTTTGTAAACTTCACCATTATAATATTTTCTTATAGAAATTTTGTAATTTTTATCAATTAAAAACAATTTTTCATCATAAAAGTCAGCCAAAATAATTTTTATTTTTGGGCACATAAACGATTTAATTAAACGAGCATTTTCCCAAATGGCTACTGAGTTGTTATTTTTAATTGTGATAATTGTTTTATTAAATGATAAAACAAATTCTATGCTTGAATTGGATTCAGAATAATTTGAAAAGCTTTTTTCAACATTTTTTCGATTTAGATATATGAGACTTTCTGGTTTAATTGGCGAAATAGATACTAGTTCTTCATCACTTATTTCTAAAAATTTAAGCAAACCAACTGGACCAAATGATTTGAATTTTTTTCTACTTTGATTCAGAGTTTCATCAATTAAAAACCGTTTATGGATTCTTTCATCAAAAGTTTGATCATCTAATGTCCAACTCTCAGTTTTAGGAAGTGATATTTTTGTGTTGCTAATTGTACCAAATAAATTTGATGCATTCAGATCAAGCTCATTCTTGCTTTCTTTGAGTTTTATTTCTTTTAACTTTTCAAAATTGATATCAAATTCTTTTAATTTTTGATCAAATAAATCAGACAAAATTGTGGTCTCATCTTTGAAAAAAGTCGAATCATCGGCAGTTAAATCTAAATTTGAAAGTTCATTCAATTTTTCACGAACTTGACCAATGTCCACTTCAGCTAAATTTACTTTAGTTGCCTCGATAAATTCTGTTTCTATATTTTCTAATTTATCTATTAATTGCATGTAATATTTGTCAATTAAATCATTAAATTGACTCTTTAATAATTCTCGCTTCAAATCAATCTGATTGATAATGCTTGAAAAATGGCATTTAATATCAGCTTGGTGATCATTTTTCAAAGAATCTATTTTGTCACAGGTTTCACTGACCAAGTTTTTTATTTTAAAATAATTTATTTTGTGCAACTTTGCTCGATTTTTTTTCATGCCAAAGCAAGTTGCTTGGTAAAGTGAATGCTCTTGACACATGAAGCAACAAGATGCCAGACTGATTGACTCTATGTGCTCATAGCAAACCAAGTAACCACATGGAAGATTCAAGAGAAAATGCTCTTTACGTTCAATTAGACAAAATTCACACTGCATTCTTCAAGCTAATTGTTTTTTTTTCTATAAATTAAAAGAAATTATTTAGCTGACGACAATCTTTTAATAGCACATGTTTCAATCAAAATTCTAAAAAATTTTAAGCTTATTTAGGCTGTATAAAGCAACAAAAATGTCTTAGCATAAAAATTTTTTTTGGATAATCTTAAAAAAATTTGTTTTTACTTATTGAAAGAAATTAATCTAATTCATTATCTCTCCAATATTATCAAACTTTGAAGATCATAAGAGGGAATTGTGAAATTGGCCACAAAACAAAAAAAAAATTTCAATAAATTTTTTATTTATTTTTGTAAAAATTAATAGATATCAAATAAAAAAATATTTTTATTAAAAAATATCAAAATATTCAGTGATTTGAATATTTTTTTAAATCTTAACAAAGTTCAAATTTAAAATTTATTTTTAATCAAATATTAAAAAAAGATACTAAAAAAAAAACAAAGTTAAAATTTGATTTAACTTGGTAAAAATTTTTTTCATTTTAATTTTCTTACTAGAATAATAAAAGCTTAAGATCTAACCAATTTTTTTTCTTGAAAAAAAAAAACGCAAATTCTAAATTTAATATTAAAAATTTTAAATATTTTTTTTTTCATTAGAGTCATAATATGAAAAATCTGATTAATTTAATAATAAATTAAAAAAAAACAACAAACAATTTCAAAAATAAGTTTAAAGTTAATCTTAAAAATTTTACTTTTAAAACCAATCTAAAAAATAAATTTTATTCACTTATATAAAGCTTGCCTTGTTGGTCAATATAGCAAAATTTAGAACATTTTAAAATTTTACCCACATATGGCATGTAAAGATTAATCTCATACAAAAGATCAAAATTTTTACAATCCCAAAATTTCAATGTATTATCTTGACAGCTTATGGTCAGGATTTTTCCATTATTACAGTTATGAATGCAGCTAACTGGTCCAAGATGGCATGTTCTAAATGTCGGTTTTTTATGCCACTTTATCACCTGACCATTATTGGTTCCAATAAAAAATTCAACAGTGTTTATAGTTTCAATTGAAGAAACTAATCCATTGAAAGGTAATCTTTCTTTTTCCTTTAAATTGTCGATATTCCAAATAATGAACTGATTTTCATGAGCAGTCAAGAGCATGGCATCCGAAAGAGGCTTTATCAAACTTATTGGGCTCAAATTAAGATTAAATTTTTTAATTGTTTGTCCAGTTTCGTAATTAACAAATTGAAAGTGATAAGCGTAGTTGACTGTTATCACATTATGCTTGAATAATTCAGCTGCAATTATTTTTCGACGCTCTAGCGGAATGTACTTGAAGCACTTAAAGTCTTTCCAAGCTCTTATAAAAAAATCATCACTTATTGTGACGATAACATCACTATCAGCCAAGAACATAAAATTAAATCTTGATTTGTGTCCTGGAAATTCGGTTATTTGAGTGCAGTAGGGGTGTACGATCAAAAAATTTGACGGATCCCACAACGAACTGGAAACCAATTCTCCAGTGCTTAGCTCTAAAAATGTGTTCAATCCAAATTGACATTTGAGACTAAATTTAGATGAGAATGGAGGTTGAGATTTTGTGTCTGGCTGTTTGGAACAAAATTTAAGCTCTTCAAATATTTCTTTTAGGTCAAGTGTGCCAAATATTTCGGCCATTTCATATTTTGATGGCTTTGCAGATTGAATAAATTTGACATTTTTAAATTTTTCCATTTTAGTAAATAGTTGATCAATTTTGTTCTTATTTAAATTGACTATAAACTCATTTTTTGATTTGAAATTTTGGTCTTGATTGTTCAAATAAAGTCGAATTTGTTCAGTATTGAATTCTTTAATTTTTGGTTCAATAGAATGCATAAAATTGGACTCAAAATCTTTCAAATCTTTGACTAGAGAGTCATGATAATCGTCAACTAGCTTGTCAAATTCGATTTTTAAATATTCTCTTTTGAGATCCATTTGACGATTAATTTGGCTCAAGTGTTCGCTAACACAACTTTTTAGGTCTTTTTCAACCTGTCAATTTTATCACAGGACTCAAATATTAAATCTTTTTGCTCTAAAAATGATATTTCATCGAGTTTTTTTCGGTTTTTGGCCATATCAAGACATGCCTGCTTTTCTATCATGTGGTCTTTGCACACAAAGCATCTGAAAAACTGTTCCTGATCTTCCAAATGGTGAAGACACACTAAATACCCACACGGTAAAGTAAAAAGCTTCAATTCTTGTTCAACCAATTTGCAATACTCACAAATCATTTTAGAAATAAATTTAATTCTAGTTTTATAATTAATTTAGAAATTTTAATGCGGTCTAAAAAATGTCTTTTTATGATCTAAATTCATGGCTAATCATTTAGAATCATCATAAATTTAATAAATAAAAAAAATCCAACAGGATTTTTGTTCAATTAAGTTGCAAAAATTTTTATCTTGGTTATTTAATTTTGTGAAAATTCATAATAAGGATTTTTCGTATACACAAAAATTTTTGAATAAAATGAGAAAATTAATTTAAACACAAAAAAACATTTGATTTGTGCCGGAACAGTCAAAAGTTTATGATAACGCGATTTTTACTGAAATAGGCAATTAGAAAATTTGAAAAATTGAAAGAATTTATTTAAATTTTTTTTTTGCTTCAACATTTACTATTTTATCCTTTAAAGAGTATTTAATTATCTATTAAATTAGTTATTTTTTAAGCTAAAAATATTTAAACAGAAAAATTGTCTAATTTACCCAAATTAGCTAGGAGTCAAGTTTAAATAGAAAATCTAAATAAAAATCTAAAAATTTTTACCTTTCAAGTGTTATTCAAAAAAAACTTCATTTTTATTTGTCTCATTAGTTTCAAATCTTGGTTCATTTTTATTTCAAATGCTACAGTGGTTTCCTTTTTTGAGTCTTGATTGTAAGCACAGAAATTCAAACAGACTTTGATCCATTACTATTTCTAAAAATTAGTCTCGGTCAGCTATAACAATCCTTCATTGATCACAATACAGTGTATGATATTTACGGTAAAGGTTTTGTCGAAGCTTTTTATGATAATTATGGTGATAAAGATGAAGATTAAGAAGGTTTTGAGTTATTTTTGACAAAAAAAAACTTTTAAAAATTGCTATCAACTCAAATATTATTCATGTCCATGTCAGATGCAAGATAAAAATGTTCTTATTGTTGATTAAATGATTTTTTCATTTTTTTCTAGTTTTATTTGAACTAAAAAACATGTATATTGTAAATTATTTTTTTACTTTTCAAATTTTTTTTTACAAAATTATAGATGTCATTTAATCTACATTTCTTTGTCGCACAAGTACCGTGAGTTTTTTTTATACACTTGGCTTGGAAAAATTCACAATAATAGAAACAAATGCACAATTAGATTTCATCGCAGATTTTTGAATGCTTTTGACATTTCAAAACTTTGTTTTTAGTCTTTTGAAAAAAGAATTGTAATTTTTAGAAATGCATCGAAATTTAATTGCACATTTAAAATATTTTGATCATTTTTGAAAAATGAAATTTGATAAAAAATTTCACTTTGCCAACTGCATTTAATTTTTCTCTCTTATTAGGGATGACCAATTTTTGGCGCGGCTATCATCTTATTTATTAGGGAACAATAGAAAGATTTTTCTAACTATAAATTTTTTAAATGAAAAAGATAAATATTATTATATTATTACGTGACCAGATTCTTAAAACGAATCCACAAATTTCCAAATAAAGTAAAATGAATTTTAATAAGTTATAGTAGTTAAATTATTCAAGACATGATTTTAAAAACGATTTATTTAAAAAAATAATTTACCATTAAAAACCGGAAAAATAATTCTAATGGAACTTAAACTTACATAATATCTGAGCATTTAATTTAATGATTAAAATAAGAAACAGCTTCAAAGTCTCACATCTATTTAGAAAAAAAAAAAGAAAAAAAAACCAATCCTTTAATTTATACACGATAGAAAATATCCAATTTACTGTCAATTATTAATATAAAAATTCTCATTTGCCTTTTACACTACAAAACCTTTCATGATAAAACTAAAATCTTTGAAAATTTCTTCGTCAATTGTTTTAAGTAATTTGACATCTATTTGAGACAAACGGGGTGTTTCATTGGTAAAATCCGGATCAAAATTGGACACGTCAAAAACAGATTTTACTTTGGGCTTGAATGGAGGCTCAATTTGTCTATTTTCCAGTCTGACCCAGTCTATTTTGGTGAAGAATGGATGGTCACGAATGTTTCCGTACGGTGATGTCTTCATTCCAAGACGTTTGACCGGATCGCGTTCTAGCAGCATTTTAACAATGTAAGTAGACTGCTCGCTAATTGAATTCGGATAAAGCACATCAAATTCTTGTATTGCTTGAAATAGTTGCTCTTCGTCTTCGCCATGAAAAGGCGAATAGCCGGTAAGCATTTCATAGAGCAACACTCCAAATGACCAAAAATCAACCGAAAAATTATACATTTGGCCTTTGAGGATCTAAATCAATTAAAGTAGCATTAAATCAATTATCTTTTTTTTTTTAAATAAAAAAATAGTCTCAAAATTGACAAAAATATATTTGAATTTTAATTTTTGAACATTTATTTTATTTTTTGTTAGATCCATTGTAACTGATAAAAATGAAAAAATTTTTAAATTAAATTTTGGAACACATACCTCAGGAGCTATGTAGTCAGGAGTGCCGCAAAAAGTTTGCGCTTTTCCATCAGGAGGTATTTTTTTGCACATGCCAAAATCGCTTATTTTGCAATGACCTTTAGAATCAAGCAAAACATTGTCTAGTTTAAGATCTCTGTAAATAATGCCTTCGTTATGTAGAAATTGTAAGCCGCACAAAATTTCAGCTGCGTAGAATCGAGCTCTGTCCTCAGTGAATTTTTTAGATTCAACAATATGAAACATTAGATCGCCACCATTTAAAAATTCCATAAGAAAGAATAAAAACTCCTCGTTTTGAAAAGTACAAAAAAGTTTAGTTAAAAACGGGTTACGATTACCCAATTTGCATACATCTCTTTCAAACATAGTACACTCAACATCATCGTCTTGTAAAACCACATCTTTTTTCAACGCCTTCATGGCAAAGTATTCACTGGAATTTTTCGTAGTTACAAGAAACACTTTGCCAAAACTTCCCTTGCCAACTAGCTTGACAATATTAAAGTCCTTTAAAGTTATTCGTTGGCTTCTGAAATCTCCGATATTTAAATAGCAATCATTGTCAATTGTATCATCCAAATTAGAGCTGCTTGAACTAGTTTTTTCATTATTTCGACCTTTTTTGCCATTTAAATTTAATTTTGCACTTTTTTTTCTAAATCTGTCCTCTTCCAAATTTCGTATTTCTTCTGACATAAGCTTATCAATTTCACATGCTTTTTCATTTCGAATTGAAAATTCACTACTTGGGCTAGATTTAAGAGTTTTCAAACTCTAGAAAATTAAAATTAATAAATATTAAGTCAGTATTAACGGCATATTGAAGTTTAAGATCATATTAAAATGAGGATGTTGAAAATTTTTATTTTTTAAATTTTTTAAGATTTTTTTTGTTGTCGAAAATTTGAATTTTTTTAAAAAATCTAATTCAAAAATTTTTTATAATGGTAATTTTAATTTGACTATAAACTTCAATTTTCTTCAATATGAAATATTTTTATTTCTTACTCCATCTTTTTTGATTGTTGACAATATTTCTGACATCATTTTTTCATTGATACCACAATTTTTTGGCACATTTTTCATGCAATTTTTGTGACAGTTGTAACCACAGCCTAATTTTATTGTTATAAAAAATAACATGATGTAAAATTAAGACGAGTTTTTTAGACACAAAAGGACTTTATCTATAAAAGACAAAAATCATGTCAATATACAGGAAAATCAGTATTCCCAAGTGATTTATTGAAATACGATAAAAATTTGAAGATGCTGAAAAATTTGTTCTCTTAAAACTACAATGTATAGAAAAAATATTCTATAATAATTAGTAATTTAAATTAATTTTGGATAATTATACTTTTTATTGATTCAAATTTTAAAAAATTTTTGAATCAACATTTTATCAATTTTTTTTTAAATCTTGATTTTATAAAAATTGTAAAAGCATCATAAAACTTTTATCCATGTTAAAAAATTTAAAATCTTTCATTAATTTTGACGCAAAAAACTAGCAAAATTTAATCATTCTTTATTTTACAAAGTTAGAAATAAATCATATAAATTTAAAATAGCTCGAGCTAAAAAGCATCTCTAAGTAAAAATCTGAATATCAACACAATAGAATTGTGCAAAAAAATTTTAAATTTAATTTAACACTCAAAAACCGTAGGGGTCTTTTGAACCCCTTTTGTAACTTCCTTTATTTGTTTTTTA
>PJRA01000444.1:640527-654337 GCA_016987375.1 Brachionus koreanus | reverse complement strand
GGCATCCGGTTTTTGAGTGTTAATAATAAATATAAATTATAAATTGTAAATTTTGGGAAAGTGGAAAAAATAAAAAAAAATTTAATCTAACTTTTTCTTATTTTGACTGAAATATATATCAGACGATACCAAGTTCTGCAATTGCATTATTAAGATCATCAGAAGCTAGATGTCTCGAAATGCTGACAAATAAATTTATCACCCAAATTAAATTTTTAATTAATTATAAGCCTGTGTTATCAACTCAAAGGTACAAATATAAAAAGAGATTTCATTTTAATTACTTTAATAAAGCTTTTAAAACAATATAGATTGTATTCTTATTAAACCGGTAAAAATTGACTTAAAATTGCAAGCAATTTAAGCATGCCCGTATAAAAGTAAAAATTAAAAGAATTTCTATATTATTTAAATTTAAAAATAAAAACAAAACAAATGATTAATATAAAATATACAAGATTAATTGATTTTAATTTAGTTTAAACAAAAAAATTAATTTTAATTTCTATGTAAACAAAAGAAAAATGTTTTGGCGTTTACCATAAACTCTTCTGTTATTCACAAAATATTTATTAAAAAAAAAATTTTAGATTAAAGCAAAATTTCAAGTTCAAACAAAAAAATAAAGAAAACTTTAAATTTAGGGAAGGAGGGCCTTGGGCCCGACACAACAGAGTCTTGTATTCTTATTAAACCGGTAAAAATTGGTTGTAAAATTGTTTTCGTTATGGTACTGATGTCAAACGATTATTTAGAAAAACTAAGTGTACAAGATCTAGTACATATAATATTCCAGACAATTGCAAACAAGATCGATAAGATAGATGAGTCCAGATTGGTCTGGTTCTTCCTTGAAGCATTAGACCCTTGAGTAAGAGCCGATTTTATGGGTAGAGTAAGAATGTAGAAACATTGGATGAAGCTATCTGACAAGCGAGAGTTTTTTTAAATATGGTATATTCAAGTAACTTTCCAAGACAACTACTAATCAAACGATAGTTATTTGGGTTCAGGTTAAATTTATTATTTTTATAAATTTTCTCCTAGTCAGTATTAAATTGTTAAATGGTTAATTTTAGATCTCAACAAAAAATATAATAATTTCACTTAATTAGTTTTTATTTTCATCTAAAATAACATATAGAAGGCAAAAGATCGACTGCAGATGTAATTTTGTTGACTGAAATTTTGAAACACTTCAGAACTGACAAGAAAAAATTGCTTGTCAAAAACAAAACAAAAAAAAGAGGAAATGACGCAATTTTTTGAATGAATAAAACTCGGCTTTTTTTAAAATTAGAATAATTTCACTTACTAGTACATTTAAGACCTTGTTTAAACAAACCAACTAATAGTTGTCCACAATGTTCACAAAATGTAGGAGTAAAATAGTTTTTTTCACGAAAATTGTGTGGTACATCGATATTAAAGCGTTTTTCTTGTTTCTATTAATAATAATAAAATAAATCTAAATTAAAATAACTGTTGTACAACTACTTTACCTCCGAATCTTTGCTGTTTAAATTAATGGAACATTTAGTCAAAATTTTTTCATAACACCGATTATGTACAACACAAGCACATAGTCTACATTGATAGCCTTGTTTGCCAAAACCCCTTAAAAGCAAAAAAAATTCCAAAATTTTTCTAATACATTTTTTATTGAATTTAACCATAGAAACTCTCCACAAAAAGAGCAAAAAGTTGGTTGAGAAAAAAATTTGGCTATGAATTCGTGGCCATTTGAGGAATGAACTTTGAGGAGTCGGACCGCATCGCGCCGCTTACGTATCAAATTAGTCTGGTTGTAGTTAGATGTAGCATTTGCTCCGTTTAAATTGGCGTTGGAAATGTTACTCTGCATTTCGTTTAAGGGAACTATTTCTATTTTTAAATAAATAATTTAAAATAAGAATCACTCATTTTTGTTTGCTTACCTTCATCGGCCGAGTAAAATTTGACTTGAATTTTAGTGCGTCCTGACGGACTAAGATCAATCTAAAATTTAGGACGAATAAAATTATAAATGAGATCTAAGCCGTTTATAGAAGCAAGAAGAAAAATTTAAGTTGAACAATATAAAATAATCTAATAAATCAGATATAATTTAAACAATCAAGTGATAATTAAATAAAAAAAATTTATCGATTTTTGTGCTTTGTGCTCTTTTGAAAAAGAAGAAAAAAAGTATGTAGCTGATAGATGATATGCGTTATCTCAAGTATTTACTAAAAAAAAATTCCTTTAAATAAAATTAGTTTAAAATTATCAAAAATAAATAAAATAATTTGTCTACACTTTTACACTTTTTTTTGCTTGATTCAATACATACACAATTTATGCTATTGATTTTTTTTTCTTAACGAACTTGGCCATAATTTCTATTTAAAATTGTGTAACTATCAACCTAAAAGATTACATTTAAATATCCTCCTTTTATTGTTGTTGGCATTTTTATTAAGTGCGCATCCGAAATTTTAATTAAACTTTCATAGATGTTCTATTTGATATTCAAATTAAACTACGTCATTTAATGTCACTATAGAGTCATGATCTTGGCAAATAATACTTTAAAGAGAGCAAGCTATAAATTTAATTATTCATTAAGTCTAAGTGGCACGACTAAACCATCACAATTTCTCGTAAAATTAGTTCAAATTTGTTTAAAATAAAATTTTAATTAACTACATAATTTCTAAAATTATTCATTTACATGACACCCTCTTTCTTTTCGTCTTTCTCTTTGCTCTTTTCTTCTTTTATTTTTCTTTTTTTTTGGTCACTCTACCTCAAAACACATCCGCTAATCAGATTAAAAAATCATATTATGCTCTCACAAGAAATCTTAAAAACACAAAGTATGTCATTTTTTTATCTACTTTTAATCTTAATTTTTTATATTACGTCAATATTTAGCTTTCACTAAATTTTTATCAACAAGAACAACAAAACAAAAGACATAATTAGCCTAATAAATTTTGTTTTTATGATCCTTGCGGACATGTAATTGTTTGCTGTTTTCGAAATTAATCTCTAAGATGAGATTATTTTCTAGCTATATTTCGACTTTTAAATAATACTTTCCTCATTGCTCTTATGGGTAAAATAGAATTTTTTCTATTAAATAAATAAGAGTGTTATATAACAGCCAACACATCCAGGATATAAAGCTAAAAATCCAATAAAAAGAACACAATAGACATCAGTAATTGTGTTTAAGCTGCGTTAAATTTTTTTCTAAAGAATCAATAATTGGAAATAAAATATATTTTAAGAAATTGAATTTAGTCAAAATATTTTGTCTCTAGCTTAAAAACAGTGTTGATTTTGGCCTTAAAAAATTGTTTATCTGAAAAACAAGAGATTAAAATTTATGAATACTCAAGGTCTCATTTAAAAATGCTCCAATTTTAAATGAGATTTAAGCAATATTGAATAGTTTTGAATATAGAGCTCACAATTGTGATTCATGGTGTGAATTTTTTTTAGAATATCTACAAATAAAAAAAAATAAAATTGATTAAGTTGAATAAAATATTTCAAACATCTACCTTCGGATCAGACAATAATTTATTCTCATTATTTTTAAATCAATTTGCATAAGTTTTAGTAAAACTAGAAAATTCTTCAAATTAAAATAATTTTAATATTTTTTTGTTCAAAAATGTTTACAATTATTATTGCTGAGCTTCCGATTTAAAAAAAAAAATAATTTTCTCAAATTTAACAGATATCGATTTAAATTTTGACTTTTAAGGAAATTAAAATTTCTAATAAATACTTATGATTTTTCTTTTTATTTTCCTTTTAAAATTCTAAATAAAAGAAAAAAGTTTTAAATTTAGACTCTCAATTTGTGAAAATAACTATTGGAAATTTAATCAATACTTAAATAAAGATTTTAAATTATTTTTATTTCAACATCAAATCTTTGAAAAGGATTAACAAGTATGAAAATCTATTTTATTTTTGAAATAAATCTACTAGAAAAAATCAGCCAAGTGTTTAGTTTACTTGCATTCATATTGCATAAGTATTTATTTTTTTATTGAACTCTAAATAAGCTTTGCTTAGCCTTAATCAAAAAATATTGAATTGACACTCCAACAGTTTAAACAATAAATGTTCTTATTTTTAGCCAAATAACTTCCATCTGCTTTCTCCATTAAATTTTGCTTAGACTTGAGTCTTGAGACCGCTCTAAATCTTTCCTCTAGTCCTTATAATTTGTTAACTTAAATGCAGCTTAAGCCACTGCTATATAATGTGCTCTCTTTATCTTATAAAAACATTATGTTGTGTTCGGATTCCAATAAAAGTCTTTATGATCCCACACAAAGAGTCTAACCAGGCTTCTTCAATACTCAATCAGACCTAATCAAAAATCTATTTTAAAGTAAAATGAAAGTAATAAATAATTTGTTTTAAAAAAATTCAATGTCAATGACTTGAAAATATTATTTTAAACTGAAAATAGAGCTGTATGCTTAAAATAATTGCTGTAATTAATTAGAAATAATTTTATTGTTAATTATTTACGGCCTTTTAGTAAATTTTTTAATTAATCTGACAAAAATGCAACAACAAAAAAAAAGCAAAAATACATTCTAAAAAAACTCTAAAAATTTTCTAAAATAATTTTGACCTTTTTTTTTTTTTAATTTTTTAAACCAATATTTGAAAAAAAAATTAATTATTAAAAAAGAGAGATATAATTAGAACTAATAAAATGTGAATGAAAAGCCAATATTATCCTAGTCTCAATGGAATTGAATAATCAAGCACAACTTGGTGTAAAATGAATTCAATTTGAAACTAAATAAAGTTATTTAAATTAGCTTTTAAGCACTACTTTTAAGTAGTGTTTATTTGTTATTGACGTTTTAATTTATCAATCAACAATAATTGAAATAGCTAGCAGAGATGATTGCCGGTAAGCCGAAGCATATTCGTGCAAGTGAAAGAATCAGGCAACAAAAAAAATATGGATGTAATTAAATTAGAAGAGTTTTGTGTTCACAAACGAAAATATTGATTATTTTCTCATTTGGTATAGTTGGTAAAGTAATGGAAAAAAATCGATATTTTCTCAAACAATTTCGTGCTACATTACACAAGCAATTAAGATACGCATGTATGCTCTAATAGAATAACGGCAAAGACTAACCCATTCGGACATTGTTTTCTTAGGACCTGCATTATTGGCCTTGTTGGCCAACTCCTCAATGCCCAATATGGTCTCACCAATAACAATGGATTTTTTTTCACCCGAGCTTTTCACTATAAATTGAATGCATCTACCCGAATAGATATGACAGTCGAAACAAGAGCTCCACTTGGGATAGAAAGTTGGCTTTTTTTGTACAAGCAAAAATCTGCCCGATGCTAATTTAGCACTTAGCTCGGCGTCGTTGCCAACTTTTTCACTATCTTTTTTATTGTCCATAAATAAAATTCTATTTGAAAAAAAAAAAATAAATATTTTTTACTTTTACTAAAGTTGTTTGAGATCGAAATGGAAGTTGAATCCGAATTGTAGCTAGTGGTGTATTTGATGTCGAGTTGTTCATTCTTGACCATTTCTTTGATCTTAATGGCACAATAAATACTGTTGGGACTAGTCGACGATGAGGTCGTGTTTGACGAAGTGGACGTATACGAAACTGCCAAAGGCTCGTGCTTGTTATCGTAATTTATATTCGGCGCCGGATCGTACTCTATTAACTTGACTCGTATAAAGCCCGTCTTTGGCGTATAATCCGTTTTAGCACCGTTTTTGCTGTTCATTATATATCTAAATTTGAAAAAAAAATCGATTTTTATCTCAAGAGCCGTGGTGCTTGCTTACTTTTTGAGTCAAAATTCTGACGCATCAAAGTACTAAGTATTTTTGTTTTGAAAGTATTTCTTTTTATTTTTAGATGTCCATCAAATCTAATTAAATTTGAGCGTCGAGTCAAAAAGCGACTAATGGTAAATACATATAAAATATAATCAATCAATGTTAATACAGTTAAAAGAGCTATCTATGTACAACTAGAAAATATTTTTTACCATTTATTTGGCTTATTTTGGCTACAAATTAAGTCTATGTTTGATCGGCTTATAAACATGGCTAAGCCTATCATGACCGTTTGCATTATATTGTCAATACTTTGCTCTCAATAAAAAAACATTCATTTTCACAAAATAAATTATTAAATAAAATTCAAAGGTAACAATAAATTTTTCACTAAAAATTTTTTAAAAAACTTGTCAAAATAAAAATTTTTACTTAAATTTGTTAATGATTAAAAAATTTATGACAATATTAATTAAGTCTTTTATTAGTTTTATAAGTCAAAATAGAACAGCTAAAACCTCTTTTTAAAATATTGGCGTTTTTCATTTTCTTATCAGACAAATAAACAAACACTATTTATGTTTTTATTTTATTCTATTTTTTTTTATAAATAAAAATAATAAATCATTGTAAAAAATTTTTAAATCTAATGCTTTATTTAAACATTGTTAAAATAAATCTATAAAGAATTTTATGGTTCGTCTTGTTGCATTATTTTGAATTGCTCAATAAATCAATCCAAAAGAAAGCATTACGTTATATTACTTCAAAAAAAAAGACTTAATTTTTAAAATAAAACATAGTTTTTTATGCAAATTTAATAGATTTAAAACTGTATCTAGAAAGAAAAAAAATTGAATTTTTTTATTCAAGATTGATAAATAGCTTTGTGATCAAAAGAACGATGTTGAAATATGCAACATTCAGGCTATCTATTTACAATAACATCAATTTGATCTATTTTGACTTAAATAAAAAAAAATTAGATTTTTTTTGTTTTAAAATTTTTGATCAGATTATTTTTTGATTAATTTCCTATTTTGAAATTGTCATATCCAGGACAAAACCAGTCTAACATTGATACAAGAAATTGAAAACAAACTAATCTTAAATATTCTTTTTAATCAAAATTCTATCTAAAATACCGAACTGTATTAAAAATAAAATAAAATTTGTGTGATTGTAAATTTTACAAGCATTAAAATTATGAATTTAAAAACATATTTTTTTTTCGAAATGATTTAACAATAAGGAAATTAGATTTTCAGAAAATTATTTGCTTTAAATAATTTTTGAATTTCGACTATGAAAATTAGTTTTATTTAATAAAATAAATTAATTTATCAACAATAAAAGATACATTTTTGCTTGAAGTGTAGAAAGAAATTTAGTTGCAGACTGTAATTTAGTACAAAAGCAGATTGATATGTATTGATATTCCTAGCTTTATTTGAAAAATATGCTCTATTGTTTTAATAAAAAAAAATTAATTTCTAAAAGCTTAAATATAAATTTTTTTTTTTAATATTTAAAAAATGGCTCGTAAAATTTAAATTTCACTTAATTAATTTTCTAAAAAAAAGCATCAAGACACGAATTACTGGAAAAAGCTTTAAATTTGAGAATTTTTTAATAAATTTTTAAAAAATTTTCCGTTTCTAAGGAACAAATGAAAAAATTTCTCCAAACACTTTACATTTGAAATACTTTACTGATTTAATGTTTAAAAAATATTTAAAAATATTCTTAACGTAACTAAATTTTTAAATTTTAGAAAAAATGAATAAAAATTTTCAAATATCTAGAAAAATTTGATTCAATTTTAGTCCACTTATATCTTGATAGAGAAAAACATTATCCCGGAATATTTATGTCTGGTATTCATTGGTGGTTATTGACATGAAATGTAACTAATTGTCATAAATTTGATTTCAAAAATTTTTAATTAAATTTGGGATAAATATTAAACGGAACTAAAAAAGCTTATACATTCGAGAATATATTAAAAATAGATTTTTCTAAATTTAAAAACGAATTATAAGATCTATAAATAATTTTCAATAAACTAAAAATTTATTTAAAAAAATATTTTCTAATAATGAAACTATTCATGCTAAGTTTAACCATAATAAATATTTATTTCATTAAATTTTTGCACTATTTTTGTAGAAATAAATAAAATGCATTTTCACTTGAATTAAAATTTAAAAATTATTTTAGTTTTAATGATATACAAAATTATTGATTTTAGACTTAAATATTTTTTATTGCCAAAAGCTTGATTATTCAGAGACTTATCAAACAAAACAATTCCTGCGTAAGATTGGATTTGAACTAGCAAACTGATTAGAGATAAAATTGTTTTCTTTTTGCCTTTAGATAACAAAACATCTCATTTTAACTGTCTTATAAAAAGCTATTGCATGATTTTTATCAATTTAAATCAGATTAAACCAACACAAAGACATTCATATCGCATTCAATTGGCAATAAAGCAACAGCACTTAAAAATTGAATCCAAAATATGAACAAGCTGTATTTTAAGCTAAGGCAAAAATTTAATTTAAAATTATTCCATATAAACAGAAATAAAACTTTAATAAATTAATTTAATGCTTATAATAAATTTCATCAATAAAATAGAAATTATCTAAAAAAAAATTTTTAAATTGGTAAAACTAAAAATTTTAAATTTTTTCTCTATTAATTTTATTCAACAGTAAAGTTGAAAACTTATTAATAAATAAAATGTATACTTGAAAAGAAAAACATTTTTAATTTTATGTTGGTTTTTATTTATTTAAATTCTTTAGTGCTTTGTTCGTACCCAATTATTAAAATGCACATAAAAATTAATAAATTATTAAAAAAAAATTTTTTCGAATTAAAAAAAGCCAAAAATTTTAAAAATTAGTAGAAAGAATTTTATTTGAGTGAGTTAAGAAAATTGTGAACAATTTATCTGAGCAATTAATAATAAAATTTGTTTGAATTAATTAAAATATCAAACCTGTGAACATAAATAGGACTCTTTGAGTAATAGACTTTGGGCTCATTAATCAGTTGACTGTGATGCGTTGGCCCGATTCAATTGCTTTAAGCCAGTCCGTATGTCGATTTTTAACAAAGAGAAAATAGATTTTTTTTTAAATTGGTTGTTGTGCTTACTTATAATAAAAAGGTAAATTTTTTTATAATATTTTAATTAGTTATGTAATTTTTTAAAGTATAAAATTTTGAATGTAAATTTGATTACCAAGAATCAAGAGCAATAGGAGATAACTTTAGAAAAATTTAAAAAAAAAAAGAAAAGAGAATACATAATTTTCTTTTTTTTCTCTCAAATATAATTTACCTAAAACCAATGCGACGAACAGATGCTTGTTATTGCACCCTTGAGATAATTGTTTTCTCTTTTTTCGTTTAATATTAGACACGAACATACACACAAATCAAAATCAAAATCCTCAAGTATTTGGACTAATCTTTGATTTTAATTATCTAAGACTTGAGTTGCACAAATGCTAATCACGTGATTAGCAAAATAATTCTAGGCTTTGTGAACGATTGCTGATATCAACAGAGAATTAAAACTAGCTTGTTTAAACGGTGAAAAATAAAAAAGAAAATTTTGTGCCTAGAATTTTGTTTTCTTGATAATTGTTTTAACATTGAATTTGATTTGATTTTTTTAATCTTAAATTTTAGTAGTCTTTGAAATTTCTATTCTCTTTTCCCTTGTTGTGTTTATCCTAAAATTCATGGAGAAAATAAAAACCAAAATTTCCTATTAGAAAAAAAAAACACAAAACAAATTTTTATTATTATAATTTTGAAAAAAATTTTCTACCTATGCACATGAACAGATTTTAATGTCAAAGAAAAAATTAGCTAAAAATAATGAGGTTGATTCTTTAAGGATTATTTAACGATAAGAACAAATTAACTCCATACAAACAATAACTAATCATTAATTCCAAATAATAATTATTGATGATTATTTAATTTTAAATTTTTATTTTTTACTAGACCAAATTTGGTTACTAACAAAATAATAAAGGGAAACAAAATTGAGATTTTTCCAAATTTTAAATAAATATTATCAAAGTGGCTGTTTTAAATTCTAAAATTTTTGATCTTCCTAAACGATGCCTAAAAAATAATTTTTGAATCATACTAAATTAAAAAATTTTATTTATTCAAACTAAAAAAAAACTTATCAACTAAAAAAGAGCTTCAAATCTAGAAGTATTTTTGAATCTATTTTTGATTAAATTGAATCAAATTAAGTGGATGTTTTTGAAAAATTTGATAAAATTAATTTTCAGCATTGAATTGATTTAGCTAAAATTCTCTTTTAGATAAATTAAACATTTAAGAGCTTTTTTTTTATATTAAATAGAATTTGAAAATAAATAAACATTTTTTTATTGTGCGTCATTAAAATTTGAGAATTAGAGAATTTTTTTCCCCTCAATTTTTAGGGTATTTTAATAATATTTCAAATATTATTTTTGATATTTTAGCAAAATTCAAATTAGAATCTGCTGACTAAATATTAAATATCAATATTTATTTTTTTGAGCCATTTAATTCATTTTTAAATATTTTAAAAAAATTTTATAAATAGTGTTCTAAATTTACCAAGCAATGAAAAAAAATCAATAAAAAAGAATATTTAATTGTTGTAAAAATTTTTCCAAAGCATAAAAGTTATTTTTTAAATAATAATAATGATAATAATAAGCCAGGACAGGCTGTTCAAGAAGTAATTAAAAATGATTATTTCTTGTTGATCCTTAAAGTCTCATCAATTTTCTTTTTTAAGCAGCTTTTGGTGTCAACTGAAATTATTTCAGCCGACAATCGATTCCAATTTTTTACCACTCTGTTCGATAAAAAATTTTCTCTTTGACTGATCCCTGTGATTTGGTTCACTAACTTTATCTTTGAATGAATCTTAAATTCTCTCGAATAATGAGCATGGCTTTAGATTAAATCATAGTTGTGAAAATGCACTACATGAGATAATTTCACTAATGAACTCATAAATAAACGATTAATAGATATTTTTCTATTGATGAATTTAATTTCAGGTCCAGGCAATGTCAAATTTTAGTACAAAAATTACAGTACAAAAAGCGTCTAAGTCAATTTTACTAAGACCTGAGGAAATGTGAAATTTTGGTTCAAAAAGGAAAAACAATATAATTTTTTTTTCTAATTGTACAAAAATGGTTGTGTAGACAATACAATGTTGTACAAATTTTTACAAACGAATTCTAAGCTCTGCAAATACTCTTCATTTTTTTGTGCAGATCATCTTCAATGTACCTCATTAAAAAACATCAGATAAAATTTGGACTCAATTGCACAGTTTTTGCAGAGCTTAGACAAATTTTAACTTCTCGGAGATACTATTCTTAATAGTCTTATATCCTTGCAATATTTTACAACCATAATAAATAAACGCCAAAAGAGTTTGTTCAATTTGTCCTTTAAAGTTAAGCTTCAATTTTTCAAATAGCCTATAATGCCTATTTTTGACTATTTCAATATTCATTTAAGAAAAATTCAAAAGGTCAATTCAATGACGTCAGTAAATCTCACCACAAATTTAAAAAAAATATCACAAATTCTGTAAAAAAATCACTTTTCCATTAAACAATAGCTAATTAAGTTTTTTTTTTCACAAAATTGCAAAAAAATATCTAATACAGTGAAAATGTCAATAATTCATTTTTAATTTCATTAATTAAATAAAAATATAACAAAAACAGTAATCTAAAATAATAAAATATAACATTAATCTTTAACTTATACAATATAATATGCAATATAAAAATAAATTTTTTTCTTTTTTTTTTTACAAATAATTTAATTTGTTAAATATAATTGTCGATAAATTTTGAATAGAATCTGAATGTCTTCTGAGGCAAAATCAAAAGAGAGTGTATTGCTTGATCCAGTTGACAATACACTAAACGAAGTTGAAGATATTACATGTGAGAAGTTTAAAGCGGAAATGCTAAAAAAAGTGCTTTTTATTGTCCAAATTTGTGTACAAAAAAAATTAGTTAATTTGTGTATTTTTTTATGTAATAAGATTTTACTTAATTAATGAACAGAATTAAAGTAAAGTTATGATTTAATTGAATTAGTGCTATTTTTTCCTTTTTTGATATATATTTTTACTGTTTGTGATATTTTTCTGAAATAAATAATAAAAACTGAATTTGTTAATTGTTTATTGATTTTGTAATTTTTTTACTAAATTAGTGGAGATTTTTACTGGTTTTGTGGTAAAATATTATTTGTGCTCTCAATTCAAAAGTTAGCTAATATTCGTATTTCTATGGTATTGCAAGTAGTCTTTGAATACAATAGTAACATGAATTAGTTGGAAACCTGCTTTGTGTTCCTGCACCAGTCTGATAACCAATGGAATGAAATGACTCAGTCCTGTCCCAACATATCTCTCACTCGTTCTTACGAAAACTTTTTTATATCTCTCGTAATCAGTTCCAGGTTAAAAGTTGGTTAAAAAAGTTTTCTTGTTTCATGAGGTATCGTTATATGGAGGAAAGACTGTATTAAGCTTTGACTTTGTTAATTGATGATTTAGAAAACTAGAAAAATCAATAATTAATAATTACTAAAATATATTTAAATTTATTGATATTAAAAGATCAAATTTAAAAATAAATATATTAATATGATATAAATTGCTAAACTTAAAAATCTAAATGAATATAAATAGTTTTAAAAAAAAACAATATACATGTTTCATAATTTTATTCAAAAGAATTACAAAAAAAAATGAACAATTTATCAAATATTTCACAAGTGCTTGACAAAAATGAAAAAAACTGCGAAAATATATTTTTAAAATTTATTTTTAAAATTTATTTTGGGTATTTTTTAAAATTAAGCCTTAACGTTTTATTTTTTTTATTCGATTTGGTAATTTTATTTTTGGTATTGAGATTAAGAAAAAAGCTTATTCAAGTAGAAACTGGTCTATTGCTTGCTATTTGTTAAAATTTTATTTTAATGCGAATTAAATTAACCATTGATGACATATTAGAACATGAAACAAATTACAAATTTGGAAAGATTTTATGCATTGGATTTATGATGCTGGAAAGCTTTATATCTGAATACTATTTTATTCTTTTTTATTATTCAGTATTTCATCTTACTATTTGGCTTCACAGCACTAAAATAAAAATAGAAAAATTAGTGCGAAATTTTAAGTTTTTTATATTTTATTTGATTTTGTCTATAACACTGAGTCTTTTAACTAGTTTTTTACAAGTTTGGTTAAAGTTTGGATTTTTATTAGAAAATTATGAGCTTTGTGACATAAACGAAAAAAAATATCCAATTAACATATTGTTAGCGAATCTGGTAAACACCATTCCAGTATTTGGAGCTAATATCATATATTCTTCAATCAATTTATTTCTCATTAATCGGATTATTTTCAAAAAATCGTCAAATATTCAATTGACAAGAGACCGAAAAAATTTAAAGATTTTGTCAAAATTTTTTTGTTTTTCCCTTTTGTCCAATTTAGCTTCAATTTGGTGGATATTATCTCTAATACAGAATTACATTGAAAATTCTATTTTAGACTGTAGCATTTCTTTGATCGAAAATTTGACTTTGTTTATATGTATTTTTAACTCATTGATTCTTGCATTCATACATGAAAAACTAAAATTGGAATTAGTTTATATTTTAAAGAATGCAGTGAAATATTTAGAAAATGAGAAAAAAAATTTTTTTTCTTGTTTAAAAAACTAATTTTTTTATTTATAGTATTTTATGAGTTTTTGGTTTTGTTAAAACAAAAGTTGAATTTTTTCTCATTTTGTCCCATATAATTTTTACATTTTTCGATCTATCTTTTTCTCTATACCATTGATCCCTTTTTTTTTTATTAAGTCTTTCGTTTTAACTTGC
>PJRA01000444.1:605970-640212 GCA_016987375.1 Brachionus koreanus | reverse complement strand
TCGCCTTTTTCTGCTCTTTTAATTGAGGAATAATTTTTGAATTTTTTATTTTTTTAAAAGCTTAAATTTTCAAAAAAACACATTTAAAATTTAAACACCCGGGTTTAGTTTAAAAGTAACCTTGAACACCCACCAAATTATTTTAAATTTGAATTAAGCACCAAAAAATACTAAGGGTCGCCCCTTTAATTAAAGTCGAAATAGTTTCAATCTTTAAAAAAAGCTAATAAATATACTCGAAATCTTTGGACATTGAACACCCCCCTGTTTTATTATGAAATATTAATATAATTCCCATAAATTTTTAAATTTCTAGAATCGATCTTCTTGTTTTCTAGGCTTTTTTGAAAAATTGAAAACAATTAGTGATTTTGATGAACTAAAAACTTGTTTAGTTATTTAAAAATAATATTTATTTAAAAAAGTAAAACATTGAAAACATTTATTTTAAATTTTTGTTATTTATTCTACATTGATCTCTTGATCAAAAAGTTATTTTAAATTTCTAGAGTAATTTTTCTTTAATTTCGTTCATGAGTTTTCAGACTTACTGCTATGGAAAATTAATGTAATTTTAGACGAAAGATAACAAGAATTCCATGTCGAAAAGCATATGACCATATTTTTCTAGAAAATTATTTATGCTATTTAAGCTATTAATTTTGAATTTGAATTTAAATAATCTGAATATTGAAAAAAATAACTTTTTGATAGTTTAGCTTTTACATCTTTGTGTATTTAATATCCTGATAAAATTTTTAACCATTAATTCAAGTCCTTGCATTAAAGATATTTTAAGGTAAATGTGTTAATTGAGTGCTGAATCGGGACAAAAAAAGGTGCCTAATAAAATGAATTTTCAAATATTTTTTAGATATTTTTTAGTGTGTCTCTTCAATTATTTATTTTAATAAAATTTAATTAGCAATAAATTAAAAAAAAAAAACAAAATTATTAATATATGAACTAAAAACAATATTAAAATACAAAATTTTATATTTATCCTCTTGTTTGTTTAATTAAATGAAAAGCTCCATCGACTGCATAAAGAATCGAACACAAAAAACCAAACACCTTAAAAAACAAATAGTCAAAAATTCAGAGCAAAAAAAAAGTAGTATTGTGCATACAGATGCAGATGCAAAAGCGCCTTGATTGAAAAACTTTGAATACAAATAAAATGGATCTCTGATTGAACCCTCTTTTACAGCACACACAATGGCCAATATAAATGTGGGCAAAACCCATAAAAAATCACTAACCATAATCTTTAATTTAAATTAAGTTAAAGTTGGCTTTTATTAATACAATAAATTTACCAGTAGATTGAAATGAATTTTACTAAAAGCTTTTTGACTTGTTATATTAAACAAGCGAAAAATATAGATAAATATAGCTATAATGAATCCGACTATGGAAAAAAACAAATATGCATCTCTTGTTGAATTCATGTCATGAGGTATATAAATTTGTCCGCTGAGATATTTAGGTATCGAGGCAGCTGAAATTAGACCAGCCAATTGAAAAAGCTTTTAAGAAAAATTAATAAGGCAGAAAAATCAGTTTATCTATCTCACAATTATTCCGATTCTTAAAAGACCCGCGATTGACATCGGATAGCTTTTGGTAAAGCCAATTCTATCCGAGTTGGGGACACTTTGTTGGGCAATTGTTGGAGTACTCATTTTATTTTTTCTATTCGCTTTTGATGACTATATTTGAAAAAAAATAAAAATATCCCATTTTAAAAATTAAAATTTAAAAAAAATACTATCCCTTTATAAATTACTATTTATAATAATACCTTAATCGGTATTTACTTATGGTAATTTAAATTCAAATCTTAAGTATTTAGGATAATTTGTTTTCTTTTTTTCAAATTTTGAATTTAAATTAAAAAATGAATATTTTTTTTTATCGTCAAAACGAATTATGTCATGCAATTTTTTTGTTAGATCAGTTTTCTACACTTATATATTAAAAAAAAGCAACTAATCGATAAAATAGTTGCCAAACTTTAATGTATATCCTAAGTAACTGAATTTTTTATTTCATTTCCAAATAATTTTTTTAGCTATTAAACTTTTATACGGAAACAGTAAATCTTACACTTCCAAATCACAAAGATTAAAACTTAAGTTTAGAATAAAAAATATTTTTTTTGGTATATTTCTTGTCTAAATTTTAAATTAGAAAAAAAATAATAATTTGTTTTATTGCATGATCTAAAAATAAATTTGAAAAAAAAAATCTTTTATTTAAAATAATTTTATTTTACAATTAAACTTGTAAATAATATCTTTATAAACTAGAAAAGAAAGTAGTCAAATGACAAAGCTTGGTTTAAACTCAGGTTATATTAGCTTTATTAACTTATTATCCGAAAGTAAATCATGCTTATTCTAATTTAATTAACCCATTGAATAAATTGTGATTTCAATTCGAAATTTTTGCTTAAATTTTGCCATGTTGTAGTTGATTTAATACCTTGTCTTAAAAGAAAATGTATAAATGATGTGTAAATATTTTTATAAAAGTGTTAATTTTTTTTCGAGAGTTGATTTCCGATCATTCATGGTAAAGATCGAAAGGCCTTTTTAAAACATTTGTCTAGGTTACTTTGATTAGAAACAAAATGTTTTATAGCTGTTTTTTTTTGTAATGTTCTTCCTTAATTGATTCAGCAATTACAAATTATGTACCTAAATGCCCGTTTAAGATAAATGAGATAACTTCAAGAGAAATAATTTTTATTAAGTTAAATACTTTAAAAATGTTAACAAAAGTATAGGTGTAGACAGGATAAGTCCACACTTTCTGAAAAATGCTTCTGAAGGTGTTTCTTACCCTCTGCATCTAATTATCAAAAAATCCTTTAAGTCTAGGGAAATGCCTGATTTTTGGAGACTTGCAAACGTCTCTCCGATTTATAAAAAAGGAAATAGATCAGACCGTAAAAATTATAGGTCTATCTCAATTACATCGATACCATGCCGTATTGGTGAGAGAATTGTTAGAAACTTGGTATTAAATTTTTGTCTTGAAAATAAATTAATTAATCAATTCCAGCATGAATTTATTCCTCATAAATCGTGTACTACAAACTTACTCGAAATTCTTGATTTTCTGACACATCAAATATCTCTAGGCAATAAAGTGGATGTACTCTATACAGATTTCTCTAAAGCTTTCGATAGAGTGAATCATTCAAAACTTTTATTTAAACTTAAAAAACTCGGCATTGACAGAATGTTATTAAAATGGATTGAATCGTTTCTTAGTCTTCGTAAACAAAGAGTTGTAGTTGGTAAAACAGAATCCGAATGGCTAAATGTGACTAGTGGTGTACCACAAGGCTCTGTCTTCGGTCCATTGCTCTTCACAATTTTTATTAACGATTTGTCCAACAAACTAAAAAACAAATGTCTACTTTATGCAGATGACTGCAAGATATTCTGTATTATAGATCGATAAAATCCGCATGAATCATTTAACTTACTTTAAGATGATATTGATTCATTAATAAGCTGGTGTAATGAATGGTCTATGGATCTAAATTTTGATAAATGCGAAATTATAAGTTTTAATGGAAATCAAGGACTTCAAAATGATTTTATTATGAATGATTTAGCTAATGGAAAAACTCATCTTGTCTCAAGATCCCGGATTCAGAAAGAATTAGGAATCTGGATTCAAAACGATTTAAAATGGCATTATCAAGTTTGCTCAGCAGCCTCAAAAGGCAACAGAATACTTGGTCAAGTTATTCATGGTATTAAATTTCGGACACAGATGGTCATTAAATTACTTTATACATGTCTTGTTAGGCCTCACTTAGAGAATGCAATTCCTGTTTGGTGCCCATATCTAGAGAAAGATAAAAATATAAACTACAACGATAGACTAAAGGCTCTAAACCTGACTGAATTTAACCGAAAGGCGAATGAGAGGTGACTTAATTCAAATGTTTAAAGTTAAAAGAAATATTGATCTCATCAAATGGCAATCTCCACTCACTTTTTCAAGCAGAAGTACAAAAGGTTATCCATACAAAATTAGAAAAAGAAATAATCAAAAATTGTGCCCAAAGATACCACTTCTTCACAAACCGTGTAGTAAATGGCTGGAATAAGTTGGGAATGGATGCAGTGGAAGCTCAATCTAGTGATATTTTTAAAGCAAAAATAAACAAAAACTTTCATTATATTTTCTGCACATAATTTGTTGTCAGATTTAGACTAGACCGCCTAGGCTTATAGAAATTAAAGTTGAAAAATTTTCCAAAATAAAAATCGAAATCGAAAAACAATCAAAGAAATACAGGATGAAAAAAAAGCTATGTCAAAAAATGGGATAACTTACACAATAAAAAAATGTCTAACAATGATCAACAGAAAACATCAAAATGGAAAAATACAACTAGACTTTATTGTAAAAGTTTTGTAATGGAAAAAAAAGAAAATTTCATTTTTTTTTACAACGCCAGAATATGTTAATAACTAAATTAAATATAAAAATTGATATATAAAAAATTGAGTATTAGAAGAAAAGTTAGATGACGGATGGTACCCAACACTATTAAAAAAAATGCATTGAAATAGCTAGAGGTTATACATGTTTAAATATTTGATAGTGCATGAAAAAATGAAGAAATTTTAAGGTAGCAATTTCACCATGGAGTAGGATATTCAATATATCTTGATTCAAAACCTTTTTTAGGACAGAATGACAAGCATTTTTCATGTTTTTTAATTCAAATTTTAAATAATAATCTAATAATCTTACAAAATAATATCATTTTTTAAAGAAAACTTAAAAATCTTTATTATTCTCAAAATATATATTTGAAAAATCTATTCGAAAGATGCCAAGATTTAAAAAAAATTTTATTGCCACTAGTGTTAATCTTGCACTGACATACTTCTCAATCAAATTTTTTTTATTTAAATTTATTTAAGACCTTGTGGTACACCATAGTGGAATGAGTATCAAAATAGATTTGACTGCTGAGTTCTGAACAACTTGTTTTTTCTAATATTAGTTTCTGATAAACAGGGAAAAGAATGATCCAAGATTGATCCGATCGTTTTTAAAGATTACCTTATGTTTCTGGTTTTATTATTATTATTATTTATTCAATTGACGCCTTAAGGAGATGTAAAAAAATAAAAATGTAAATAAAAAATAGTTTTTGGTTTTAGACCCCATTTCCTAATTTGAGACATTTTTTATTATATTAAGTCTAAATCATCTACCATTGGACTAAATACAAAATTTGAGTCTAGCGTAATGCCTTTGATATTTCTCATCACGATTTAACTTGTTATCGCTAACTTTAAGGCTCAAGATTGATTTTAACTTGAGTTTTTTTCTTTTCTTAAGTATCATATAACATGACTTTTCAACAGATGTTTTTATTATTTATTTGCTACAAATTAAAAAAAGTGGCATTGTGAAATTTCATACAAAACTTCCAATACAAAAAGTAAAAAATCTTTTGTTCTAATAGTCAAAAATTTGTTCTGCAGATGAAACAAAGTGAAACAATTGTTGTTTCACCCATTGAGCAAGTCTGCAAAATATGTGCAAATTGATTGCGATTTATTTTCAATATCATTATATTGATTTGAATTTTGCACAAATTTTGCAGACTTGTTTCACTTTGTTTCATCTGCAGAACAAATTTTTGACTATTAGAACAAAAGTTATAAGATTTTTTACTTTTTGTATTGGAAGTTATGTATGAAATTTCACAAAGCTAAAAAAAGTAGCCAAATCATTTGCAAAAAGAAGAGATTATTGGCAGTGTGTTTAATTTCTTTTTAATATGTCATTTATGAAAATGCTAGAAATAAGCGAGATAATTACTCACCTTTGATAAGGTTGATTAATTTTTATTACCTTATATAAAACTCTATCATGCCAAAATCTTTCAAAAGCTTTGGAAATGTAAAAATATAGACAAGTCATTTCGATTTTTGTAAATCAAATAGAAGAAAACCAAAACAATTAGCTCGAAATGCAACCAATAGATGTTGAAATTCCTAATAAAGGTCATGCTGAAAATCCAATTCTAGTTAGATGTTACTTAAATGACCAAGAGGAACACTAAGAAAAATTTAATTAAAGGATCATGAACAGCCGACTCTTTGGATTCTCTTTATTTGTTGTTTTCATGTAATGGCATATGATTTTTTTTATAGAGTCAATTTAAAATTTGATGTCTAACCATTCTTAAATTTAGTCCAAATTTGTATGCTGCACTATGTATCATTTAAAATACTAAGGCTCATTTGCGGAATTTCAGAGTTGTTTTTAAACTGTATCAGTGTTTTATAGTAATGCGGAAAAGGAGCCAAAATTAAATATTCTTGTTTTTTTTTCCAGTCTACCTAGTTTAAATAAAACCGCTAATATTATCAATGGATCAATGTCAATATCAAATTATATTTTAAATATTTATAAGTAATTTAGCATCGTTTTAAAAGAAACGTGATATTTATTAGATTAAATAATATATAAAATAATTTAAATTTTAATCAAAAGATGTATTTAGAATAAAAAAAAATGTTGGATTTTTCAAATTCAAATATGCTTTTAAGAAATGAATCTGAACACAATATAATTAAAGACTTATTTATAAATTTATCTTAAAAAATATTAAATAAATAACAAATTTTTTATGGAAAGTTTTTATGCATTGGATTTGTGATGCTGGAAAGCTTTCTATCAGAATACCATTTTAATATTTGGCTTCACAGCATTAACTAAAAGTAGAAAAATAATTTTATTTTCAGAAAATAATTTTAATAAAATTTGCTTCAATCAAACTAAAAGAGTCAAACGTTCTTCTGTTCAATTGACTGTCAGACTGGTGGGAGGTTATAAAGAATGTTCCGAATCAAGATTTATTGAAAATCTGACTCCAAAGAAGCTTATAATAATTTAGATATGTCAGTATATCATATGTATAATGAAAAATTTTGTTATTGAAGAAAAAAAACCATAACAATTTTTTTTTAAGAAACAATAAGATCGTTATTCATCAATTAGAAATATTAGCAATTTTCAGATAAATGATTAGGAATAATGCTTAAATAATTTTTTTGTGATAATAAAATAGAAACAAAATTTAATTTTTACTAAATATTTTATTTTCTAGATAATTTTATTAAACTTTGATAATTTCCTATGTTAAATTTTTCTTTGTAATGATATGTTCCCGAAACCAGTGTTCAGTATGCTAGAATCACCAAAATAATTGCTATTCGATAACTTTAGGCTCGGGTCGTTGGCCGAAGATAAACTTAGAACAGGATTAACATTACGACGTCTTCCTAAGCCAATTTTGCATAACATTATCAAAAATAAAACACACATAATTGTTGCCATGACTCCCAAAGCCAACATTGAGATTGTAATAGGCAGCATTTTTTTGTTTGATTGATTTGAAGATTCCCTAAAATAATATGGAATACCAATTGCGTTTATGGTTATCAAAGATGTAATAACGATGCTAACTGTGCTATTTGCAAACAAATTCAAATAAATAAGTGGATAATTTTTCCATTTAACTAATGAAAGTGCTAATGTGCCAAGCATAATACAGTAACATCCTCCCCAGATACCCGAACCAACAAAATACAAAGCTCCTTTATTCAAAATGCTCACTATTTGTAAAGCTATCTCGGCCAATCCAATTGTTATGGTAAAAAAAGAATAGACAAACGCAAAATTAACCGGATACTTTTCAGTCACAATCTTGACCACATGTTCTTTTCTTTGTCTTTCATATTCATGACGAAATTCAATTGATTGTTGGTACAGATTAGGTGCTGTTGTATTGCTATAACTATTGAAATCAGAATTCATCAAATTAGGATCGTTAGTCTGTGTTTTTTTAAAAAAAAGCATTATTGAAATAAAAGATATAACTTGTTATCCAAAATTTTTCATTTTAAGTAACAACTTTATCTTTCATTAATATATCAAATTTTAATTGAGATAATTTTTATTTGAAGTTTTGATTATTTAAAATTTTATAAGAAGTATAAGAAGAGTGTCAATTTATTAATTATCAATGTTTTTTTTTAACAAACACCATAAGCCTATTTAAATCTTCAAATTAGTACTCAAAGACTGTTTAATCCAGTTTGAAATTAAGAGTAAAATTTTCTGTTTATATCTTTGATTTTTCTAGTACAGACAATATTTTGCTTTATCTAATCATTTTTAAATGCACTATTAATTGGTTATTTGTAAAATACTAAACTAAAACATATCTTGGAAAAAAAACTCATTTTGAAGGCTCAACACAACTTCATGCAATCAAGGTCTTGTTCAACAAACTTGTTAGACACAATCAATCTTATTACTTTTCTTTTGGCATCAGGCTTTCCAGTGGACCTTGTTTACACTGATTTTTCGAAAGATTTTGATAAGATTTCACATAATAAATTATTATTCAAACTTGAAAATTATAAGATTTGGTGAAAATATTGTAAGATGGATAGATAACTTTCTGCCTTATCGTATATTAAGAGTTGTTTTGGAGAAAATTAGCTCTTCATGGCTTTCAGTTTTTAGTAGTGTTTCTCAAGGCTCTGTCAATGAAAAGAGCGAAAAGTAGATGCAAATTACACAAATATAATTAACACTCAAGGGACCTGTGTCAGTTTGACCTCTTTTTTAATTTTCTATATAAGTTTTAGGGGGAGATAATTTAGTTTATTTAAGATATATGAGAATAAAGAAAGTTTCAAATTGTCACTGGTCCTTTTAGTTTTAGATGAAAATTTAGTGTTTTTTTGGATAAAACGAACTATAAATTTGACTTTGTTTGACAAAAGGCAAACATTAATTAAAACCTTATGTGAAAAGAATCTTGTAATATTTATTAATTAAATTTTATATGAACTAAAATTATAGAATGTTAGAGTTGGACATTGTTAGACATTATGCTGATATTTGAACAAAATGGATTTGTCCAATCTCCAAAAAAAGAAGGCAAAGACATTACCTTATTCAAATGTTCAAGGTTTTTAATAAACTAGAGATTGTGAATCTCGTAAACGATCCTTGTCCAAGTTGAAATATTAGAAATTGTAAATGAACACAGTTTAAATATCCTAAGGCAAAACTGAACGAATGGATGAAGGAAGCTTTTTGTTGAAGCAACTAGTTATATTGTAAAAAGCTGCTGTTTTACTTACTGCTAATAATAATAATGAATACATGATACAATATTGGAACAAGAAATGTAATAAAAGAAACTCATTTAAAAAACCTAAGATATTTTATGTATAGTTGCAATTTGATAATCAATAAGTAAACTCTGAATATCAAAAATTTTTTTTCAATTTTTTTTAAGTTTAAAATTAAACGAAAATATTTTATATATATATATATATATTTATATTTATCAATTAATGATTTTCTTTTGACACTTATTTTTCTAAATAAAATGAACTTATTAAATTTTTAATTTTAAAATAAACAAATTTTAAGTGATTTATTATACGTGATTGTCTGCACGTAATTTATAACATTAATCAAGTAAACATTTAATTTGTAATAAAATATTTAAATTTTCTATTAATCGAGTATTTAAAATCAGAAAACATTTTTTGTTAAATTTTAATTTTTCATCAAAAAGAATGATGAATATTAAATCAGACGATAATTTAACAATATTTAAAAACGATACAAACAGTATCTATCTAATGAACGACGCATGCATAGAATTGGTTCCAAAAATAATCAAACAAACTCTATTTGTTTTTTCTTCTATTTATCAGCTTTTCACTCTATTGATAGTAATTAAATCGAAAAAACATCTGATAGTTGTTGAATTCGCAATCTTATTTTATATTTGTTTAATACTTTTTTTTATTAAAATAAAATTTTTAATTTCTTTTTTTCTTTCAAATTTTGACATAATTCGCCAGAACAAACTATTGTGTATTTTTTATTATATTTTGAAAATTTCAATACCACAGTATTATTTTGTGTTACTTTATTACTCAGTGTTTCACATGACTATATGGTTTGGCAAACAATTGGGAGCAATTATTAAAAAATTAAAAAATTTTATTATTTATTTGATTATTTCAATTTTCCTCAGTTTATTAAATACTCTATTAAGTGACTATGAGTTTTTTGTGCATGATTTTAGATTTTGTATGATTGATTTTAATGAGCATATATTTTCATTAAACGTCCTATTAATTAATCTCATATATACTGTGCCGGCTGGGTTAGTGGTTGTAATCTATGCCAGTCTAAACTTGATTCTTTTGAAGAGAATTTTTTTCACCACAAGGTCAATTGTACAGAAACAGTCTGATAGAAAAAATTTTCGAATTTTATTCATATTTTTTATCTACTCCCTGATGTCAAATACAACTGTTTTTATTTGGTTTATTGATTTCACAAACTTTTTTATTAAAAGCAAATATTTAGGATTATTAGATTGTTTATTTTATGAACTTGTTGTAATTTTAGATTTGATATCATCAGTAATATTTCTATTAGCTCACAAAAAATTAAAATCTGAAGCCATTAAACAAGTCAATGATTTTTTATTTTTATTAAATTAAAAATATGATTTTTTCCTCTAAAATCCATCACCTATGACACTTATTTTAAGATTTATGATCAAATTTTCTTGACAAGTTTTGATGTTTATTATAAAATTAGAGTAATATGAGCGGTATTTCAATGAGTTAATGGTAATGGTAACGGCTATGTGAAATTTCATACAAAATTTTCAATACAAAAATTAAAAAATTCTATAACTTTTGTTATAAAGGCCAGAATTTGTTCTGCTGTTGAAACAAAGTGAAACAACTGTTGTTTCACCAACTGGGGAAGTCTGCAAAATCTCTGCAAAATTTCACTCAATATAATAATATTGAAAATAAATCGCAATCAATTTGCAGAGATTTTGCAGACTTCCCCAGTTGGTAAAACAACAGTTGTTTCACTTTGTTTCAACAGCAGAACAAATTCTGGCCTTTATAACAAAAGTTATAGAATTTTTTAATTTTTGTATTGAAAATTTTGTATGAAATTGTCAATGGTAACGATCTAAGAGAAGAAGAATATTCTAATTCTTTAAATAATTTTATTTTCTCCTTTAATTTAACATAATAAATAAAGAAAAATTTAATTCATTTTTTAAAATATATTAGTTTTTGGCTAACGGATATGAAGAATACGGATTTTAACAATCACATCCAAAATGTAAGAGTGTTTACTTTTGAAAATATGCTTTTGAAAAAAAAAATTAGCATCAAAAATTTTCATCATTTTTTTATTGATAATTTTTTCGCATTAATTTTTAGAATTTGATCAAAATAAAATCTAAGTTTTTTTTTTTTCTATATTATCAACTAACCAATTTGAGAAATTGAATTTATAAGAGATTTTTTAAGCATTATTATTTAATTTTTTTAAATTTTGAACATTTTTGTTATGGAAAGATACTTTAATTTTTCATAAAGAAATTTAATACTTAAATGAAGCATTGAAGAAATTTTTGTTCTCTTTACAACTGTTCAAAAAAATATTTATTTAAGAAATTTTTTGTTTATAAATGTATCACTTTAATTTTAGAATAAAATGTTTTAATTAAAAAATTCAATCCTTTTTTTCAATGTTTGGATAACTTCATTTATAGTCGGTTATTATTGTATACCTTTTTAATATCTAATATTTCCCTTGACCATTTGATCACCGTATAAAAAAAAATTTATGAATTTGATTCAAAACATTAACTATTAGTCACAGTTTTAATGAGCAAACTTCTCATGTAAGCGTTCTATTCAATATTTTCCAAGAAACCATCATCTCAGGTTAGTCACAGTCTTAGATTCTCTTATTTGAACTTGTATTTGCACACTTATACTTTAATGCGTGAAAAAAAAATTACAATTAGATCCTCTTGTGTCCCAAATTTTATTTTTAGAGCAAATAAATTTTAAGAAAAATAATTTAGAAAAATTTTTAATTTTTTTTCTTTATATTTTGAGAGCTGATTACCTTTGGCTACCAAATGTCTTTAAAAAAAGTCAGACAGGAAAAAAATAATGTTTATAAACGAGAGCTTTAACAGTATAAATTAATAAAAAAATCTACAAATGTTCCTTGAGTGTATGGACTGAGAATTCCAAAGATGAGAACTAAATTTGTTGGGTTTTTAATATGCATGGAATGGGAAGGCTCATAATCAGGACATTAAGCACTATCGATTGATATATAATTTAATATTTCAAGATTTTTTTCAACTTGCCAGTATTCTTTGCTTAAAAAACCATCAAATCATCCTTGTTGTTTTAAAGCAAAAAGCTACAATTTTAATTTTTCTTTTCTTGCTTTTGAATCATCTCTTTCTGTCCCTAATAGCAATTTTTGAGACAATAAAAATATTCAAAATGTCAACTAATATTATGACATATACAGCTATCACGAGTTAGTAAAAAGTAAGATAAAATAATGGTCTTGTTGGTGACAATTTTTTCTCTTTATTTTAAAAAAAAAGAAAGTCCTAAATTAAAAAAAATTTTTTCTTGAAATCGAAAATTTTTAAAGTGATACTTTAGTGTAAATTTTTCTCCTTGCCATAATTTTATACCATCATGTAGACTATAACTCAATATATCTCCATTTTCACATTTTCTAATGCAGCTAACTGTACCGTGGTGACAATGATATCCTGATAAAAAGTGATTGTAAATGTAAATTCCACCATCGTTACATCCTCCAATAAAACTTTTATAACCTATTCTTTCAATAGTTACTGTCCTACCAGAAGTGTTGAAGCTGTTAGTTTTTTGTCCCGTCTGCACATTCCAAATAGTTATCGAATTATCATGACCTAGAATTATTTGCTCTTCAGAAAGAGCTTTCATTGCGAATACTTCTCTACATAAATACCCAAGTGAGAACTGACTTCTAATTTTTTGATTTAAGTAATCAATAACATAAATAATTTTGTTGATATCTAAAAGTATTAGTACTTTATCAAATAAACAGGCATCACAAATATTAGCCTGTTCAGTAATCTTATAATTTTGCAAGCATTTACCATTCGCCAAAATAGAGATAAAATCTTTATCATCTATTATTACAATTTGATTATTAATCGAGAAAAAAAACTTTATTCTAGATTCAATTGAGGCTACTTCAGTTTTATTTCCTGTCATTATGTCTAATTTTGTTAATATTGAACTAGACTCCTTTGATATGGTTATTATATTGCCAGTTTCTGGCTCTTCAGCACATTTTTTTGTACCATATTGACACATAAGATGAAATTTGCTCAAACAAGGTAAAAAATTCATGTAGTCTGATGTTTTGTAATCAATACAATTTGTTAATTTACCGAATAATTTTTCAAAGGAAATATCTAGTTCTTGATTACCAGGTTCAAAATTAAATTTTTTAAATTTTTCATAGTTATCCAATATTTGATTGAAATTTGTTCTTTGCAAATTTGTCAAATAGTCATTTTTGTGCTCAAAAAAAGACATTTGTTCTCGTTGATTCAAATTTGAATTAATTACTAAATTATCTCTAATTATTTTTGTATCTATTTCAATCAATGGAAATTCAATTGCTAGAAAAAAATTCAATTTAGCTTTTTCTATATCATCCATAATTGATTGATAATAATTATCTAATTTTTCTTTAAATTGAGCTAATAAACTTCGATGCTTTTCATCTATTTTTTTAATCATATCTTTGAATGGTTCGATATTTGTAGCTCTCAACTCTTCTATTCTATCACAGAACTCTAGATAGATGTTTCTTTCATTCAAAAATTTTATTTTATTCAATTTTGTTCTATTTTTTCTCATTTCAAAGCATTCTTTTTTTTCGATCAAGTGATCCTGGCACACAAAACAATTGAATGATTCGCTCTCAAGTTTAAAATGCTCCAGACATATTACATAGCCACATGGAAGAGTTAATAAGTACAAATCATCTGAACCTTTTAAGCAAAATTCACAATTCATATTGAAAAAGCTAAAATTTTTTTCAAATTCTTAATTAACATTAATATTTCTATCTCAGAGTCGTTTTATTATCAAAAAACATCTTGTGACAATAAAACAAAATTATATTTTTAATTGGTTAAGTTTTTAGTTTTCAACTTTCTAAATTAGTTCATGCTTAATTATTGGCTTAGTAAAATTTTGATTAAATTTCATCTTTCATATTTTATCAAAACAATTGCGCAATTAACTTTCAATTCATTTTTAAAAAAAATAAAAAAATTTTGGTCATTATTAAATGAACTGACAAAATAAACTATACTTTACTGACATAAAAGACTAAATATTCTGACAAAAAAAAACTATATTATATGACAAATAAACTGATTGACTAATAAAAATATGATCTGATAGACAAAAAAAAATTCTGATTGACAAATAATCTAATTTAATAACAAATTAATTATTTTAGTGATGACAGATTAAACCAAAACACAGTGAATTAGTCAAATTAGTAAAGGTGACAAAAATGAAGAGCAAAAAAGCAAAAAGCAGTTTTGTTCAACCAGAACGATTGCAATTTGAACAGTTCAGGTAATGAATCCGAAGTCGAGAAAGCAGCTGTCGAACAAGAGTATCCTCAGGAATCAATAGTCGTTGAGAGAGCATATATTGTTGAAGCAAAATTTGTTGTTTTCCGAAAAAAAAGAAAGGCCAAAGTATCGTGTCTAATGGAATCTAATGAAAATTTTTTTAATTTATTTAAACTACTTAATGTATTACTTTAAGTTTATTTCAGTATTGGGTGAAGCTATTCAGTCTCAAGATTGAGGTTTTTGTAAAATTTGAATTTAATTGATTTGAAGATTTTTTATTTTTTTTAAATAAAATTTTTATGATACATTACTTTCAATAAATAATAAAAATGATTTTGCTCTTAAACTAATTTTATTTTTTTCAGTCAATTAATTCATTTTGTGATTTATATAATTATTTTTGTCACTTTATTTAGTTTATTTGTTTCTAAAATAGCTTTTATTTTGTCAGTACAAAATTATTAAATAGTCACCTCAACATATATATATTTGTCAGCCGATTAGTTTATTTGTCAGAAAATTAGTTTTTAATAGTCAGATAAAATATAGTAAATTTGTCACCCTCAAAAAATTTAAGACAAAATTTTTTTCAAATTTTTTAAAAATAAAACTTTGAAATGTTGAAAATCTTCAATGAAATTAAATTACGCTTTTAAATTTTTGATCAAATTTTGGAAAAACTGTTAATATTAGGTTTTTACTAGGCTCATTCACAATTGATTGTAGACTAATCAGGAAATCATGATCTGAAAAACATCATTGAGAAACATTATGGAACAAAGTCTTGAATTGAACCATCTATTGTTCCTGGACTTCATTTACTTCAAGAAAACCTTCGATAATATAAACAGTATAAGATTTTATGACTTAATAAAACTAGCATAAAATAGTTAACTTAATAAAGCTCTTCAAAGAGAAATTGAGAGAAGCGTAATTCTGGAAAAAAGAATTCTGAGAGCTTCAAGGTATGTGATAGACTGTGAAAGGCAAGATTCTGTACTCTCTCCGACTCTATTCCTAATAATGATTGACTATGTAATGAAGAAAACAACTGACAACTCAATGTGTATACAGTGGAGTATAACAGCAAAACTTTAAGACTTGGACTTTGAAGACGATTTGATTTGGTAATATAAAGTCAAGAATCGCATATGCAGATGAAAACATAAGATTTGGTGAACAATGCTAAACCATCAAGACTCAAGATAAATAGATTCAAAATGTTAAAGTTTAAAGTCAAAATCAGACTTTGACTTTGAAATTAATTTAAGCTCAAGTCAAAGTTGTTTTTTAGAGCTTCTTCTATAAAAACATTAACATATTTTCTCTATTATATCATCTTTTTGTTTAAAATTTTAGCTTAAATTAAGATGTTAAAGAGGAGTATAATACAATCACCTAATTAAACTTGTTTTTTTTAATTTTCTCTTTTATTATTCCACATTTTTCTTTTCCTTTTATAAATTTTTTTAATTTTGAATTTTTTAAAATAAAAAAAAAGTTTCTTCTAGAAAATTAATTATTTCTTTTTTAAACAAAAAAATTCAAAGTTTCGTTGTAACTTTCGTACCGTGAGAAGAAGTTTTTTGGAAGAAGTCAAGTTTTTTAGACAAAAAAGTCCAAAAGTTTTCAATTGTACACAATTGAGAAATTAGAGTATCCTTGTCCACAAAATGAACGTTTTATTGCATAATAAGTTCGCAGAGTGTTCGCAGATGAAAAGTAGAAGTCGATGCTCCAGGCAATCGTCAATGTAGGTAGTCTATCTAGGTGGTACAGTGATATATTTGCGATATCTAAAGCTCAATATGGGTGAAATAAATTTTTTAAAGTCTTTTAAAAAAAACCTTTGTCAACTAGAGCAAGTCTCGTTTTTAATCAGAGTTGTTTAAAAGTCCAAAATAAGAGTCCAAGTCCGGACTTTTAATTTTTTTTTAAGTTCAAATTTTTTTCAATTTTTAAATTATTATCAAAAAAAAATTAACTTAAATTAACTAATTTTAGTCAATGGTTAATTTTAAAATATATAATAGATTAATATTAACTAAACAAAAAATTATTATATTTTTATTTTTTTTAGATGATGGTAAAAGTCCGGACTTGGACTTGACTTGAGACTTGTTACGGTATTTTATTATTATTATTATTTATTAATTTCAAGCCTCATAGGCAAAAGATAAGAAAAAAAATAAAATAAAAAAAAAAAAAAAAAGTCAAATTAGTTCGATGTCGTATTTTAAATACCAATTTAAGTATACATGTTAAGAAAAAGTATAAAAAGATTTACGATTTACTTGTTACGGTATGAAAATAACCGTTTATATTATTTACAATTTTCTTAGATTATATCTTTATGAGTCATAAATCATAGGTCATAAATCTTTATGACCGAATTAATTCACAATTTATTTTGATTTAACTTCTTTATTATCATTGACCTAATTACTGTGTATAAATAAGAATTCTGATTCTTATTAAAGAGAGCTTTTTTTAACTTTGTATTTTTCTCTTATTTTTACAACAATATTTTTAATAAACGTTTATATAAACAATCTCAATCTTTGTCTTCACTTATCTCCTCTGAAGTTACTCTAAGGAATCAGGCCAATTCCGTAGACTAACAGACTTGTGACTTTTAAACAACTCTGTTTTTAATTTTTTAAATTACTAGTCAATATGAATCAATAAGAAAATTACTTTGCCACCATTAGTATGGTAGTATAAGAAATTAAAACAATTATTTTTAATTTCATTCAAATAATTTTATTTGTTTATTAAATTAGAATTTAAATTAAAAATCAAATTAGACTAAAAAAAAAAGAAAAATTTTTTTTTAATTTGAGAGAAGAATGAGAGAAAATGAAAAAAATATATATTGTGTGAATTGAAAAAAAAATTCGATTATATATAACTAAATAAATAGATTAAATTTCGATTTTCACTAAAACTAAAACAATTAACTTAATTGACTTTGAGAGAAGACCGTCTAGGGGGCTTGGGAGGAGCATTTGAATCGTAATTGATTGCATTGGTTGATTTGAATGCTTGTGTTTGTCTTAAAGGAGACGGGGTATCACTGTGACTAGATTGAATGCAATTTGTAATTAGAGAATTGCGCACCGGCGTTCGATCAGACAAACTTGTAGTCTTCGAGCTGATTGAAAACGGTGTCAAAGGTTCGTATTTGTTAAGCGCAGCGACAGGAGTTGTCGGCATGGCATAGCAGCCCTTGGACGCCATAATCGGACTCGGGGGTGTCGCTATTGTATTCATGGGATACACAGTCTGATATCTATTCTGTTGTTTGATGACTGTTTCGCGTATCAAAGTAGCATTGGTTGCTGCAATATAAGCATTCAATTTAATGTACTCGTCTCTGTTTTCCATTGCTTTTTTAAATTTTTCCAATCCACCAAACTGGTTTATGTACTCTTTGAGAACTTTGATCATTTTTTTATTTATGGACACATTGAACTTGACCAACAAGTCCTTAATTATGTCCATTTCGGTAATTTCTTTATGCTTGAGGGGTATTTTGGGCGTAGACTGAATAGTCTCTGGACTAGAGTTAACCTCGGCGGCGTTTATCGACAATGTGTTTATGGTCGACGTTGATCCTGACAAAAATTTTGTCTGATGTTGATTGACTGATATGTTTATTTGTTTGGTAGAAGTGGAGGTCTGCGAGGCAGACGAGATGGCCCGTTTGACCATGATCGGATACTTTGTCGTCTCGCCATGACTCTCTTGGCCAGATTCGGCTTTTTCTGACGTTTCAGCTCTAGCGTTAAGGTCGGTCGACGAGCACCTAAATGGACAGCTTATGACACTCTTGTCTATCCTAGTGAGAGACTCGCGCCGAGATTTATGCTTTTTAATTGCTTGTTCATCAATTTTCTTAAAGTTTTGTGACGCGGCCAAGTAAGAACCGCACAAGTCAGCAGACAAATTTCTTCTTGTCAATTTGAGTGGTCTCGGCACATCTGGCTCTTTTCGTTTCTCTTTGTCGTCAATATTTTCAACGCTCTTTTTTATACATGACAAAAAGCGCTCCGCTTCGTCCTCACATATAAACTTAAATCCGTAATTGAATCTCTGGAAAAAAAAATTAAAAATTTTTTTACAAACAATTTTGTATACTTACGTTAACAGTTAAAAAGTGAAATAAATGACTTGCTTTTTGATATTCGAAAGGTGCGCTCATTTCTTGTTCCCATAATTTACCTTGCTAAACGAAAAAAAAATTATTTTCTATTTTTTTCAGATGCTTGTTTACCATTAGACTGTACAGACGAAAGTAAAATGAGTTTTTGCTGGAGAAATTTCTCAGAAAGCAGATGGTACCCGTGCTGGACTTGAACCATTTGTCTAGGTGCGGCGCAGATATGAATAGCTGAGCAGCGGCCGTGGCCAACACTTTGAAATTGTCTTTTTCCAAAAATTCAGTCAATAGGGCGTCTTTGTCGTCTGGACGACGGTAGCTTCTCGATCGGTACAATGCTGGCATTTAACAATTAATTATAACATAATACACAAAACAATTAAAAAAAATTTTTTTTTTAAATTTGCTTAGCTCAAGTTTAAAAAAATTAAATTATGAACAGCTAAAATATTTTTTATTTATTAAAAAAATGAGATGAAATAAAATTATATGAAAAAGAGAAAAATATTTAAGAAATCAACCAAATGTGTCTTTGCTGAATTTGTGCGGTCTTGGATTGAGATCGGGCTTGCCAAACTTGGCCAGTATGTCACGCAGGTTCAGAATTTCGCTCTCGGGCAGCTGATTGATGCTGAGCCATGCGCCCGAACTGACCATTTGATGCTCCAGGGCCTTGATTATTTGATCGCGCAGTTCAACAGGCCTGCACGAATACACTGACATGCACAGTAGGCCCAAGCACACATACGACACCATTAAGGCCTTATTGTAATTTAGTATTTCTTGCATTTTTCAACTAATAGCTCTGTGCTTCGAGTTTAATATTGTTTTATAGGAAATTTTCTTTGTGTCAAAATAAAAATTATTTTGCTTTCAAACGAATTAAACAACAAGCCGCCAAAGAATTTAGCTCGTTTTGACAAGCACGACTTCTAGTTTAGAAAAGAGAAAAGAAAATTTTTTCAAGGTAATTAATTTAGAATTCAAAATTCAAATAAAATTTTTAGCATAGAAAAAAATTTTTTTATTTAAAAAAACAAATACACTTTTTTTTTAGAAAATTTTGAAATTAAATTAAATCAGTTCGATATTTAAGACAATGATAGATATTTGACACCGTTTTTTTCAAATATTTTAGCATTTAATCTATCCAAAATAGTCTTCAAATTTTGACAAAGTTGTTCTTTGGTCATTTTGTCCTGGGTTTTGCCGCGGAATTTATGCAATAATTCTTTGGTAGTCATAGGCTTGCGAGAAAGATACCGCCTGACCTCTTCTTCAGTGAGAGCAGAGGTCTCTGGCGGCGGAGCAGGAGGCGCGCTCTGACCCGACTTGGCCTGCACCGCAGCTATGATGGCTGCTGTCTTGCTAGCCTTGCTGGTTTGAGCGGTCGATGTGCTCGATGACGATGAAGACTCGTCATGAGTTTGTAGCCCGCCTGAGGCTGTTTTTTGAAATTTTTTAGATGTTTTTTGCAGTGGGTCTGTTGCTTTTCTTTTAAGTTTGCTTTCTGACTTGGTTTTTTTGCCCTCTTCGCTTTCCATTTCATCAAAACTTGAACTTGAATCTTTCGAATCTAATAAAAAAAAATTAATTTTTTTGCTGTATCCGATTTTCTCTATAACATTTAATAGAGAAATTATTTGCAATTAATGTTCATGTTCTATGATTTATTTAAAATATGATTTTTTGGAATTTTTTGAAAATTTACAATGCATCAAGAAAAAATATTTTTAGTTATTATTCTAATGGTGATGAAGATGAAACACAGTAAAAACATGCCATGGATTCATTGCTAAAAGACAAACTTAAACCTGCTCTTTGCACGTTTCTAGTCACCGTAGACCAGAAGGTTATCCAATGCTCACAGCAACAATACACAAACCAAGTCACCTGTTTTAGAAATGGAGGTAATCACAGTTACAAAAATGTTACCATCAGTAACTAAACATCTAAACCAGAACAATCAACAAAGCATACTAAGTTTTTGACCGTTAAAACAAAATTCTTAAATATTTTATCTTTTTGTATTGAAAATTTTGATGAAATTTCACAGTGCCTTTTTTGAAAAAGCTTTCTTGGCATTCAAAGACTTTATTCTCTCAGAAGGTCAATTTTCAATTTTATGCCCCAAAAGGAACACATAAAAATAAATATAAATAAGCACAAATATTAAAAGCTTTTTATACAATAAAGAAAATAAATTGTTTTAAAAGAGACAAATAAAAAATATTTAAACACTAAAAACTATAAAATTTGACACTTTTTTTGTTATAAAAAAAAAACTCAAATATTTATTTTTAAAAAAAAATATGTTTCAATAATTTATTAAAATTCAGTACTTAAACATATTATATTACATTAAATAAAATTATAATAGCATCTTGTTAATTCTGTCTTCTTTAAAAATGTTCGCATTCATCATACTCTTATTTAAAGTCATATTTTTTTTTTTAATTTTAATCTATTTTTAAAATGAAAAAAAAAACAAAAGGGGTGAAAATTTTTTCGCAAAAAAATTAGTGTTTTTTTTTGTTTGTTTTCATTGAAAAACATTTTATGAGAAAATTGATGAATATTTTTAAAAGCAATTGACTTAAAACCTTAATTTTGACAAGCATCTAAAATTTCTATGTCAAAAAAAAAACTTGAAATTTTAAAATCCATAAATTAATCAAATTTGCAATAGATTAAACAAAATTTTCTAATATTTGAAATTGAAAACAAGAAAATCAGTGTGAATTAATGAAACAAAAATATTAGATTTTTTTGAGCATATTTAAAAATAAATAAGAAAAAATTCAAAATTTGCTTCACTAATAAGTATAATTTTATAATTAAAGTTAAATTAAAATTAATTTTTATTTGACAAAATTTGAAAGACAACTGTATATCACGCACCCTAATTTATAAGAGCATTCAAAATTCTATTAAAAAGAAAACTAAAAAGAGAAAATATTTTTATTCAAAAATCTACTTTTAATTAAATCTATTAAATTACAGAAAAAACAGAACCTAATTTTTCTACCTCATATCCAAAAGTATTCGAGTGTTGATAATGGAATAAAATAATTTTAAACTAAAAATAAAGCATTTACAAACCTTCATCTTTTCCAAGTTTGCCAGTTTTGAAAAATTCATCGAACTCCTCATCGCCATCATCTTCTTTTTTGGTCATAAGTTTTTTGTATTCCTTGCCCTCCTCAGTTAAGTCCTCGTCCTCCTCTTGTTCTTCTTCATCAGAAGATCTTTCCATCGCCTTGATTGCTTCTTCCTCATCAATGCCTTTCTCTTCATACTTTTCATCATATTTTCCCGGTTCAGCATCGGGCTCTTCGTACTCGCTACCCGTGTCAGAGTAGTCTTTTTCCTGGCCCTCTCTATCTCCATCGTCCGAGTCCTCCATGTCTTTGGGGCCCTCGTCTTCTTCGTCTTTTTTCTTCTTGGGTTTGCCTTTTGGCTTTTTTTTTCGTTTATCTACCTCCTCGTCTTCATCACTTAGATTGGATGCTTTACTGGGCTTTGGCTTCTCGTCCGCCTCAACCTCTTCTTCGTCGCCTTCTTCGGCTTTTCGTTTATTGGCCATTATCATGTATTTATTAAGTATTTTATGTCTTCGCTTGAATTCCTCTTCTGCCTCGTCTATGTCCAGTGTCTTGTAGGTCTTGTGAGGAGCAAATGTGTACCAGTCTTCTAACGGATGAGCTTCAAAACCACCGTCAGCACACTTAATGAACACAAAATAGCATGAGTTTTCAGATATTGATTTTTTGCCAATAAATTGTTTGTCTCTGGTTTTTTCTTTTTCGTTTCCTTTGGTGTTTATAATCCAGGGCAAGTCTTCAGCATGAATTTTCTTGGGCATGTAGCCGTACTTGCGACGTCTGGCTAGTTCCTTGGCCTCTTTGTTGAACTCGCTGCCTTGGCCTGACTTGGGCCCGTTCTCCCAGTCGGGTCTTGCGGGTACATTTGATGTATCCCGACACATTTCTGGCCGATTGAATTTTCCAATGTCGACTGTGCCTGTGTTGAATTTTAGCGCGTGAAATTTGCGTCTTGTCTTAGACACACGCACATAATAATCTTTAGTTTTTATTGTTGGTTGTTCAGCTTGTTGGCCCATTGATGTCGCTTGTTGATAAGTGCTGTATTGAACAACCGGTATCGACATTTTTTAATTTTTTTGTTTTTTTAAAAACCCAAAACACTTTTTTTAAAATTTGTTTTATTATTAAAAGAAATATTTTATTTTTGAAATTATGTTTTTCATTACTTACTCAACAAAAAGAAAGTTAAGAAATAACTATGATTTGCATGTTAAAAATTAAATAAAAAAAATGAGAGTTTCTTGCTTATAAAATTAAATTCCATGGCTGATTAATCTCTAACTTAAAGATAATTTTTATCTATTATTTTCATTAAAAAATATCTACATATACTTTTTTAAATAAAACAAATGCAAAAAAACTTTAGGAGAATAGAATACTTTTAATTTTTAAATGAACTTTTTTAAAATAAAGAAATTTTAAAAATAATAATGTTTAATTTTATTTTTTTTATCAAAAATGCATAAGAGTACGAATTACTAAGGAACATCCATAATTTTTGACGTTCTTTAGCATTTTTCTAGTTATGTTTCTTTTTTTTTTCAAGCGCAAATTTAATCAAACACTAGAATATATATAAATTTTATTGAAGCCGAGACTGATTAATGGAGCAATTGGACGTGACTAGTATTAGCATCTAGATTTTAGAAAACTGTCTTCTCGTTATATCATCCATGAATGAACTGAAATTAGTAAAAAGTAAATAATTTCTTATATAGGCATTTATCTAATATAGCTTTGATAATATTTCTTGCTTATAGAATTAAGATAAATCTAACAACCCGAGTCTTTTGTCATATTCATAATTACCAACTAAGGATGATGTTTGATGCTCTTATCTGAACTTTTTCTAGATATGGACACTAAGAACTTATTGAAAACATTAAGTGAGGCCGTTCATTCTCAAAGAGTCTTTATTTAAGTCCAAAATATTTTGCTATCATTCCTAGCATTCAGTTTGCACGATTAACGCAGAACCAGAACCAGACTTGGTTTTCCATTTAAGATCATTTTGAACATATATGCCTAAATCTTTTTCGAGAGCCGTTTTAGATAGTTTTACATTTCTCTTCTGCATTTTTCTAAGCATTTGTAAAGCATTTCCTCAAATAAGTTTTCTAACGTTGCCTATGAGCCTGTTTCTATTAAATTTTGGTTTATAGCTTCTGTTTCTACAAGGTATATCCATTCATCTACTTTATCTCTATAGTTTCCATAAATTAGGATTCGAGTTTTCATTATTCCGAATTCTACATTTGCTTGTGATACATAGTCATGTATTAATGTGTTTGATATAGTGGTTATATCCTGAAGTGTGCTTTTTGTCAACTCTCAACTTAGTTTCGATTGAATATTTTCCACAAACTTTTCCTATTTTTCGTTTATCTTTTTCACGCTTGCGAATAGTTCAGCTATTTTGAAAACGAATTCTTTATACACACTTTAAGGTTTTCCAGAGATTGTTTATTGACTGCATTAGTTATTGTACACTAAATTTTTCTAAAAATCTTCAGAAACCGGTATCATAAAGAATATCATTTTATCGGTGCTAAAAATTTTAGTGATTTTTTGTGTTTTTTTTTAAAGATTTATTATTTTTTATACTAGCATCTTGGCAATTCTAAAGCTTCAAGTCATTTTATATGGTAAAGTAAACACAATTGAATGCTCTTCAAAATGCTCAATGTCTAAACTAATTCAATTTTTATTTACTTCTTAAAAAAATTTATAAAATGAAAAATTTAAAAGAAAATTTTGAAAATCTAGTTATTGGAAAAAAAAACCTATCAAAAACAGTTGTAACACATGAAAATGTGCTCAATGTAAGAAGGGTACAAGAATGGTTTGAAAAACTTAGTAGTGGTGATACGAGCCTTCATAAAAATTATTTATATGAGAACATGGCCCTGGATTTGGATGCACACTATAACCAAGAAAGTAGTTTTCCTGTTGAGTCGAAATTAAAAATTATCAACAAAATATTTAAAAATAAGCTTTATTCCAAAAAAAAATTCAACATTTAATGGATAAATGGCAAGTTAACAAAACGAAAGGTAATTCTTGATTCGAATTTGCTTTGGAATATTCAACTATGGCCCTAAAACAGTCCGTGCTTGTCTTAATATTTTCCAATTTAATGCTCTTGCAATTGGTTGGCTTTTTGAGATAGCAAACACGATTTATCTGAGCGTTGAATTTTCTATCAGTCACATGAGCTAACAAATAGTCAAATAGCTCTTTTATTTGTAGCTTTAAGCTATTTGCTTCTGTAAAATTTAGCTTAGATCTTATGACATAATTAGACGCTGTTTTCTCAAAACTGAACCCAATCAAACACCAACGCTTGAATTTCTCTCCAAAATCATCGCCACTTTCTAAACAACTAGCTACATTCAAATACTTGTAATTTTCTAAATATTTATCCAACGATTGTTCATTTACAACATCCGAATTGTACATGTACTTTTCCTTGATAGTAAAATCTCTATTTATTGTCTCAAATTCAAAATTATCCAATTGTTTTACAATTTTTCTAAGCTTATCCATGTCTTGGTTTATCTTCAAATAAGTTTGACTTATAGTCGAGTAAAATGTGGTTAAAATAGCATGAAAATTGTTGTACGATGTGTTTAGCTCGTATTTTTTGATCAGACCAGTTAAATACTCGTCGAGATCAGTCAGCTTTAGCAGTTGGGCCATCCTGGCATAGTCGTACAATTTGTCATAGTTGACAAAGCCTGTGCGACCATTCTGAATAAAATTGAGACAAAACTCGAAGCTCTCTGAATCGCTTATGCTTGACAAGTCGATGCACACTTTGTCTTGTTCACTTAGCTGCTTTAAATTGGAAAAAAACGCTGAACTATTGAGGACTAAAATTTTGTGAGCGTGAACTTTTCGACCACCGGATAGGACAAAAGTCAAGTCGTGTGGAACAGAGAGCAGATTTTGTTTGAGATTGTTGAAAAATGTGAGTGCATAGGCCTCGTAGGTCGAGTCCATGTCCGAGTCGGTGCTATGTGACGAGAGTGTAGATGGCGAACCAGTCGACTTGCAACGCTTGTATGTCCAGTCCACATCACTAGCTTTTAACTTTCTTTTCTCACTCATCATCCAAATAATCTAAAATAAATAAAAAAATTAATTAATTTTTTTTTTAAATCACTTGACTTTTTATCTATTTGTTTAACAGAACCAGTAGCAAAAAAAAAATTTAATAAATTATAATTGTATGGCTAATTGCGTAATTGTATGCTGTTGACGTCACATCACAATCAGATGACGCCATTTGAAAAAGCGGAAAAAAAATTTTAAAGTTGTGCTAATGTAAGCGCAATTATATACATTAATTCAACTAGAATAAATTCTAGAAAAGAATTGAATAGAAAAAGCTCTCTTTTTTTTTTGTTTTTTTTTTTGTTTAGTAAAGTAGTTTTTTGAATAATATTCTGATTATGTTAGATAAAGTGAAAGTCTATGACGCTGCTAAGAAATTGCGCCTCTAAACAGCGTCTTTAAAAAATATTTGAAAAAATATTAATTAAGTTTCAACAAGTTTTTTTTTCATGTTTTCTTAGTGTGATTAATTTGATATTATTTTACTATTAACATTACGCAATAAATAAAGTGCCTTTAAGCTATAAAATAAAAAATCTACTATCATCGTCATTTCTAAATTCAGCATGATAAGCATGTGGCAAATTTGGCTTAAGAAAAAATTGATTAATCACGAAATTTCTTTTTTCTAGTATGCAATAATCAAAAAAATATTCTACTGTCACTAAATATACATTAATTATTAGTCTTTAAATTAAATTAAATTATGTATAATTAATTGATCTAATTTTAGTTTTAAGCCTAAAACATAATTAACTAATGGATCTAATTTTTTAAAAGAAAATTCAAATATTTTTGTCATATTCCTTTTTTTGTTGTTGATTAAAAAAGACTGTTGGAGTAACACAAACAAACTGAACGAAACTTAATTGTGTATCCCAGTGAATTACAAAATACACTTTTTTTTTTGTTCAGCACTTGTTGTCATGACTCAAACAAAGCGAGCAAAAACAAATGATATTGTTTTTTAAACTAAAATAAAAGTATTTCAGGAAGTGATTTTGCTTTTATTCAAACACACTAAAAAAAAATTCCTAATAAAATAAATAATTTATCTAAATTAAATAATTTTGAATACTTGTTTATACAGATTTTATTGTAAAAAAAAATAATTAATTGATTCGGAAAAGTCTTACTGAGCTTTGTTAAGGTGACAAAAAAAAGAGAAAAAAAAAAACTCCAAATATTAATTAATATAAAATTTAAAAAAAATTAAAATTTTAGAATCGCACTCTTCTTTTTTCTAAATTTTTAATTTATTTAAATGCAGCAGAAAAATTTATAATATAATTTGTTCAATACTAATTAAGAATTTATAAATGAATTATGGTCCTAAAACTATTTTAAGATTGAATTATTAGTGACTGAATGTTATCATAAAAATGAAGACTTTTAGATTGAAAATTTATTAATTTCTATCATACAATTAAGGGTGATAATTTTATTTTAATTTAATAAACAATAAAAAAGAAAATTAAAATTTTATCTTCTTAATCAAAAAACTAATTTATTTTAGACTGATTCACTAAATTGAATAGATTTAAATTTTAAATAAAAAACTATTTATTCTAGTATAGAAGTTTAAATTAATCATAAATCTATGTGAATAAATATTTAATTTTTACTTTACTTCTTCATTAGTAAATACTCGAGCACCCACAATCAAAAAACAGAAAAAATTCTTTAGTTTAATAAAATTCAAACGATTATTAAATTATTATTTGAAGCCTGCTTGTAATTTTATAATTTGTAATTGTATAATTTTGTATTCAAATTGATTGAGGAAGTAAAGTATAATTTAGATTGAAATTTAAAATCTAAAAAGTTCAACAATTTACTTAACTTAAATTGATTTTTTTAAAATGATTAAATTAGTATATTTACAAAACTATCACATTTTTATATTTGATTTGAAATTTTTATTTTTAAATCAGCAAAAAAAATCCACAGGTACAGACACTTATTTACTTAACATCTAAGGTAAAAATTTGAAAAAAAAGTGCCAAATTTGTCGAATAACCATGCTGAAAAAAGGCTCAAAGATGTTTGCTTGTGGTTATGAAAGATTTATGTAAATAAATCTTGATGAAATACTTAATATTTTGTTTTAATTAAACGTATAAGTTTATAATAAAAAAGAAATAGTTAAAATCTTGTTTAAATATTTTTACTCTATAAAAATAAATATCAAATAGAAATCAATATTGTTTTGTTGCCAATAACTGAATTTCAAAAATGACTGTTGACGAGAAATTAAAAAGACTTTAAATTTAAATTAATAAACAAATTTTATAAGACAAAATTTTGGACACTCTCAAAAAAATTGTATCTCAATTAGTTTAATTAATCTAATTAAAAACTTTGAGCTTGGTTTTATTCTAGATCGACAAAAAAAATTTGGTTAAAACTAGTTAAAAATGATCTAGCCTGAAAAAAAAACAATTGCTGATGAAATCTAGAATTTAAAATTTAAACAAAAAAATTTATTGAAAAATAGCTTCTAAAAATTAAAAAATTAATTTATTTAAGTGTTTTTTTTAATTTTTCGCTTAGGCGTTTTTTTTTAACAATCAAAAGTTTTAAAGCGTTAAAAATTTTAATTATTTTTTTAGGAATCAAAATTGAGCAGAACATATACTACAAGGTCAATAGAATTTAAAATTTAAAAAAATAATTTAAATTGCAATTTTCTTGAATTTGGGGAAAAAAATGATGATTAAGACTGATATAGCAAAAAAAAATTTCAAATGAGAACTTTTTAATGCAAATAATAGCAAAAATGCAATAATTCAAAATAGAAATTAAAATAGCATTTTTAAAAATGAATTCTTGCAAGCTTTTATTAACTAGTCTAAAGTCGGCTAATTTGACGATTCCAGCCCGTCAATTTTCTCTTTTTTCTGCTCTCAAATCGAACATATTTAATGTTCAAGATGAGCAAGACTTCAAGAAAAGAGTTCTGGACAACACCAAGCCAGTAATTGTGGATTTTCATGCCATGTTAGTTTTAAAACATTTTTATGCTAAAAAATTTTAAATTTTTATACAAAGTTGGTGTGGACCATGCAAAATTTTGGGTCCAAGACTAGAAAAATTGATGGCTAATTATGAAGGAAAAGCTGACTTTGCCAAAGTTGACATCGATCAGTTGAGCTCACTGGCTGAACAGTACAACGTAAATTTAAGGAGAAAAAAAATTTAAAAATTTTAATTTTTTTGTTTAAGATAAGTTCGGTTCCGACAGTGATGGCTTTGAAGAATGGAAAAAAACTTGGACAATTTGTTGGAGTTTTAGACGAAGACCGAATTAAAAATTTTGTCAAAGAAGCCATTGAACATTGAGAAAAATTCAGCTAGTTTAAAACATATATTTAAATTTTATAAAATAAAAGTTTAAAAAAAGATCGAAAACTTTTAGTTTAGATATAGTAAAGTAAATTTCATTTCAGGGTTATTAAAAAAAAAAATAAATAAATTTGATTTTTTTTCCTAAAATTTGAAAAATAATACTCAAAAAAAAATCGTATCCATAACAAACTAAGTAGTTGAACTTTTAGTAAAAATTTTAGATTTTAGCTTATCATAAAATAAAAAAATTATTTAAAATAATAAAAATGTTTTTCTTTTTTGTATCAAATAATTTTTAAATCTATTATGTTCTTAAATTTTTTTTTTAAAGCTGAAAAAAATTCTATCTAAATTTTTTGGAAAAAAAATTTTCAGTACAAATTAACTATGGACTGAGAATTTTTTTTTCTCTAAAGTTTATCTCTTCTAATTTTATTTCCAAAAAAATTAAAAATTTAAGATAAAATTTTTTTTTTTTGTTTTATTTTTGCAACACATTTTACACAATTTTTTTTTCAATTTAATTTAAAAACTGGTTAAAATTATTAAAATAAAAATAGAAAAAATTTTCAAACAAATTTTTTCAGTTACTAAAGGCATCAAATTTGAGACCAAGATAGAAGTCAACTAGTTTATCAAATCCAGCCAAGACACCTGCGCCAGCAACACCCCTGATAATGTTTGCTCCGGCTCCGTTCATCAAGGCAATCAAGCCCTCTTTTCTAACTATTTTGACAAAACAATCAAATGAGCCATTGTATTTTTCTTTTTGTCCTGAAGTCATCATCATGCGTCTTCGTACAGTGTCGAATGGATATGAGACAATTTCGGCGGCAACAGTGACTGCATATCCAAGCGAAAACAAGAGCAGCAAATTTGCATTGTCGTTCAATAGAATTGGTTTCAATGTGTCGTACAAACCAAAGTAAAATCCGCGGTAAATCACAATACCCACACATGAGATCATGAAGCCTCTATAAAGACCCACAAAGCCATCTGCTTTTAGAGTTTTTTTGTAAACGTCAAACAGTCCATTAAATTGACGAACACCTCCTGTTTTCACCGAGCTAGTATCATTAGCTAATCTAGTCCTCGCATAGTCCAATGAGTATACAAAACACAGCGATAGAGCACCTGCTATACCACCGGAAACAACAGTCTTGCCGAATGTGAGCATATATGGATCGGATCGGCTTGTTTTGAATGCTGCATTTATTTTGTCTTTGAAAGCAAAATTGAGAGCTTGGGTGGGAAAATATCTTATACAATTGGCCAAATTTCCTCGCCAGAATGAATACAAGCCTTCTGTTTTAAAAGTTCGTATAGAACAGTCAATAGTGCCTTTGTAGGGCTGTGCAATTACGCCCTGTTTGAGCATTTCACCTTGATTTTGAACTAAAAGCTTCACTCTTTCGATGGGAGCTGCTGCCGTCTTTGATAAAACAGCAGCTGCTCCACCTATGATCGAGTTTTCAACAAAGCCTAAATTAGCTTGCTTGTCCAATGAAGCACTCATTGCATCGAGTGTGTTCAAGTGCAAATATTTTCTAATTTTTATCAAATAGTATTTTTAAGTTTATAAAAATTTTCTATTAAATTTTTATTAAGTAGAAAAAAAAATTCAATTTTGCTGACTTGCTTTTTGTCTGTTCAAAAAAAATAGTTTATCTCAAGGCTATTTAGAAAAATGATTAGTCAATAAGAAAAATAAATTTTTTATTTTTAAATAGGTATATTTTATAATAAGTTTTTTTGATTTTTTGTTTTTTGGCAAAATAAAAAAAATGCACAAAAAAGATTACTAATAGATTTTTTTATTTTTTTATTTGTGTTAATCGGACATTTACTATTTTCATTAAAGTAAAATTTTAACTTTTTTAGTTTTATGTTGGCCATGATTTAATGGACTGACAAAATAGACAACATTTGATGACACATAAACTAATTGACTGATAAAAATATGATCCGGTAGACAAAAAGAGCTATTTCCATATTACTTTTAGTCTTTTCTTTTAAGATACCAATTATCTGACATTTAACTTCATTGATAACTTTTTTTTTTACCAAGGTTTCTATTTTATTTATTTATTTGTTTTCTGTACCGAGGTAATGCTCCTTCAGATTGAAAAAAAAAAAAATATTTGGTAAATATGAAAAAAAGAAAATAAATAGATAAATCAAATAGAGAGTATCAGGATACATATATAAAAAAATCGATTTTTGTTTAATAAATTTTAAAAAAAAATTTTAATTTTTTTATGTCTTACTAAATAAACATATCAAAAAAAAAACTAGTGCGTCTAAATTTTTGTGCAATACTGTATATTTAATTGTTTTAAGGAATTAAAACACAATAATCATCAGGCTGTTCATTCTATGAGTTCACTTCACATTTTTTTGTTTATAGCATAGGAATTTTAATAGATAATAATGATTTTTTACTGTTTCTAAATTCAGTCAATCAATTGATCTTGCTATTTATATAAATATTTTTGTCAAAAAATTATAGTATGTTGCCGATACAAGTCACACTAACAATTATATTTGTCTTACTTTTATTATCACATAAAAATTAAGTTTGTTACCCCCAAATTTAAGCCATTTTTTCAAGTGAAAAATAAATGAAAAAAACTCGTCTTTCGTTATTAAATTTAAAAGTATACTTGTATTATCAATCATTCATTAAGTCACTTAAAAAAAAAAAAAACTTGAAAAAATATTTTTCAAAAATAAAATTGATGTATCTGAAACAGTTAATTTCAATTATTTTATGATAAATTAATCTAGGTACATGTGTCACAGATTTTTTTTAATGAAATTTTGATCTTGAGCCCTCAATTTTTATACGGAGAAACATGCCATAAAATAGGTGTCTGATACATCAATGCAACCTGTACTCAAATTTACCAATTTAGCTTATTTACCAATATGACTTATGCTTCATTCCACAGAGGCTCTCAATATTAATAAAAACTCAATCAAAAATGAGCTCAAGCTGGCCTTTTTTTCAGAAAATAAAAGGATTTTTGAATCATCTATAAAATTTACATTTAAAACCAAAAAAATTTTATTAAAATATTTATTCGGGAATTGAAATAAAATATAATTATTGATTTCTAAAAATAAACGAATAAAACTAATATTTTATTGAAAATGTCTAAGATGTCTTGAGTCTTTCTTCACCAGCAAAGTACAGCGCATAGAAACAAACAGCTAGAAACGCTGTGCCTAACAAATCACCTATGGCTGTCAAATAAGGTATGCATACATTATCTGGATTCATGTTCTTACGCCACGTTAAATGAACAAGCCAATAGCAGATTAACAAGAGAAGAACAACTTGCAATATGGCAACAGAAGTGTAGAAGACAATGAAAGAAGGCGTCATTGTAGCCAGATTCATAGTATTATTATAAATTTTCACTCTAGTAATCACAAAATAGAACAGTAAGTGGCCGGGAACGGCCATGACGGCCAAAATAACTGCTGTCTTGGACTCTGGATCTTAAAATTGTATTATAAACATGCTGACATTTTTTTTGTCTTATAAACCAAAAACCTACTTGCTTTTCCACTAAATGTGTGAAGCAGATATTGGAACCACTTTTTAGGAGCCCAGAAAGGCACTGAGCCTTGTTCGGAAGTTCTGTGCAGGGCGGTTGAAAGACGAGATGCATAAATGGCCACCAAATTGCCGCCTACTCCATTTATTACCGGTTGAAAAGCTGCAATATCGTCAAAATATGAAATGGCGTAGCCCATAATAAAACCACCAGTACTTTGAATTGAGTTGATAAAAAAATTATTCTAAAATTTCTGTCTAACTTTACCTGCTGATTATCATGGCCAATAAAATGGGCGTCCATCCGTTCTTCAGAACGTCTTTGACAAATTCATTGTGATAGGAATAGTAGATAAATATCGGAATGAGAATCAAAAATACCACAATTACTACTGAATGGATCCAAAGTTGTGATTCTGAAAAAAAAAATTATTTTTTTTGTTGTTGTTTTTTTTGAAATTAAGAAATAAAATTTAAATAAAAAAATTTTTTTTTAATAATTAATTAAATTCTAGAATCAAATAGTTTACTTATTTCGAATAAAAAGGAGCATAGATAGGACAGAATAACCAGAGTGACAAGATCACCCAAACTGGCTGCAATTGGTGTTGCCACATTGTCCGGATTAATGTTGATTCGCTTGGACAAAATAATTATGAACATCATTAGGCCGGCCAAAATAAGACTAGCAAACGAAGCAGTTGACATGCAACCAGCAATTAATACCAAACTATTTGTCAAATCAATTTCACCAGTATTTGATATTTTTTGCATTTTTTCTGTGAAATATTTTAACAAAATTGCTCCAACTGATGCCAAAAAACCGACCACAATAGCCTGGGCCTGCATAAAATTAATCAAAAAATTCAAAAGAAAAAAAAAATTTTTTTCACTTGAGTGAGAGCAAAATTTCCCAAAACTGCACTTAAAATAGTCGGTTTGTCTTTAATTTTTCCTAAATTGACCTGAGTGGAAAAACGGGAAGCCAAAGTCATCTCCAAATTGCCCTTTAGGCCGAGCAGTGCTGGTATTAGGGTAAAAATGGCTTTGATGTTGACATAGAGCGGCCAGTGCTGAACTAATAGATTAAAATTTTGTACCATATCCGCGATTCAAAGACTTACAGTCACTTTATCTAGAAAGACTCCAGCGCCCACCATTCCAAAGCCGGCCATAAAAAACGGAAACAACACTTGCAAAGCAATTGTGTACCAGTGTTCATCGGATAGCTTGTGAACACTCTCGGCAAGCATCCGAATCTCACCATTGTCTAGTAAGTTATAAATGAAATGGTAATTATTCTAAATTTTTAAGAGTGTACTTAAAAATCGACGCTTTCGCACTTTCATTTTAT
>PJRA01000444.1:576384-591343 GCA_016987375.1 Brachionus koreanus | reverse complement strand
CAATATGGTCTTTGAAGTTAAAACAGATTTAACAACGTGAATGCATGAATGTAAGGAGTTACATTAATTGATAATTAGTTCTTAGATTAAAGCTTACACCAGTCTCTAATTTTCTCTTTGATAAAGTTCAAAATTATTCTTCTATTTTAATTTTTTTAAAATTTGGGTTTCTGGCAAATTCTTTTGTAAAATAAAATTTATTAATTTTGATTTTATGATTTTTCTTTATAATATCACGTGAGCAAATTTCTTTGACAGAAAGTCAAGTTACATCAATCTTTAAAAAAATTTAAAATTTTGATACTTAACTGATGAAATTCTAAAATTTACCTTTTTCTATTATAAGCAGACTTTTTATTTTTTTAAGCTTTATTATCTTTTTAGTTCGATAATTCAACCAATAGGCAAGATGTAACGATCGTGTGAATATTTTTTCTGCATAAATTAAGTAAGATGTTAGGTATTTTTCGACTCTCAATATGAAAAAATTATTAAATTACTAAAATAGCTTTTTTAGAACATAGAGAAAAAGAACTATTTTAATTTTAAAATTTTTGTTTTTAGTTCCAAAATAAACAATGCCTTTAAAACAGTCAATTTTTTTCTCAAATTTTTTAATAAAAATAAATAAATTCTAATTTTTATTATGTTTATTTTGTCTAAATTTAATAAAATTTTAATCAATACCAAAAAAAAATAAAATTAATTTTTAAAGTCCTCAATTAGACTGGTTTCCATGGTTTTTCATGTATAGATGTAAGCGTTTTATTGGAAATAGTGCTAAATCGGCTTGAATCTTTGCCATTTCTAGAGCTGTACCTCGAATTTGTCTTTGGACCCAGAATCTCGTTTTCCAAATAGCCATTCAACTTTTCTATGTCATCTCTGTCGAATGTTTTCTTACTGGCAGTGGAAAAGTTGCTCATGGCCGATACTGAGCTGAGCACACTTCGACTTGTGTTCACCTTAGGATCAGGCTTTAACAAATGAGCCGGAATTTCACCTGCCACCAGACCTTCGGGAAATTTTTTCACCGCCAGCTTGAGACCACCTGATAGCATGAACAAATTGTCATAGCCCCGTTGCACCAACGTACTAGCAGCTCTAGGCGCTAGTTTTTCATCGTCATCATAAACAACTATTATTTTTCCCGGTTGATTTTTATAGGCAAGCATTTCCTGTGTTTCATTATTTACACTACGTGATAACATGGCAATTGGGTATGACAAGGCACTTATTATGTGACATTGATTGTACTCATCTCGGTCTCTAATGTCCAACAGTAAATAGGGCAGATCGCTGTTTTGCTGAAGTTTGCTCAAATTTCGCTCGGCTCTAGCAAATCGTCGCACCTGTCGCTCCCGATCCTCGGTGTCCAGCTCGCCGATGCCTTTTATCACACTCTGAAGCGTTGAGCTTCGGTTGGTGACCGGCCGGCCGAAGTCAGTATCTGTCAGCGCCAATGACGGCACTGGACTCACTTCTCTATCGTCCCGATAGCTCAATTCATCAAATTGGGACTCCTTTTCCAAAGAGTCCACTTCTGTCACTTGCAACAATAGTTGGACAAAAGTGGACACTTTCATTCTTTTAAATATTTCATCTTGCTGATATCTGTAATCTTAAAATTAGAATTAAATTTTTTTTCAAATTGAATAAAAATTTTTAATACTGGTTTTTATTTCTTCAATTTTTTTCATGTACTTGGTCAAGCTCGAGCCAGTGTCCAGCGTTGACTCGATGTGATCGTATTTTGGATTTTTTTTAATTGCTTTTTCAAGCGGCTTAAAATTCAAATTTCAAAGTTTTTATAAAGTCTATTTTGTTTAATATATATGCATTGTAATTACGTGAAGTTTTTTGGGCTTGGCAGTACTAAAGGCAGACATTGTGAACGAGCAATCGACCAATTTTTGAGCTCGACTTTGTTAATATTCGAAATATAAATATTAAGTTCGATTAATGCGAAAATAATGAATTAGTTTGCAGCCTAGACCCACATTTAAAAATTTTGTTTCTATGGCAACCTAGGCGAAACTAATCAATTGACTCAGTTTTTTTTTCTGATCAAGGTGCTCAATCAAGCTGGGTTAAAATCGAAAAAACAAAAAAAATTTCAAAATTAATTAATTTTTTTTTTTTCTATTCTCTATTAATGTCAAATTTTGTGTCTTTTAATCGTGTATTAATTTTTACAAAAAAATTTTTTTTTTCAATTATTTGAAGAAATTATTAAAAATAATAATCTTCAAATATTGGCCGGCCAACCAATTTTTCAATTTTCTTAAGAATTTGTAATAATTCAAAGTTTTAGGTCTAACTTAAGTCAAAGTAATGACTTGACTTAAAAAAAAAATTTTGACTATTTATTTTGTATATTTTTATAACAATTTACTATGATTTTTGACCAAAGATGGTAAAAAAGTAGACTTTTTCTATTTTTTTTGGATCTAGTCCGAGGTTTACCCCCCAAACCAAACCCCAAACTGAAACTAGAGGAAATTCTGAACAAAATGTTGGGACCACTTTTTTTATTTATTCATTTTTAAGCGAAATAAAATTGTTAAAAAATAAGTTTAAAATCGAAAAAAAAAAGAATTAAATTGTTTTATTTTGAAAAAAATTCTTCAAGTGTATGAAAAAATTAAAACTTAACTTTTTTTTTGAAATTTGAAATTTTTTTTTTAATAAATTTTCTTGAATAAATTTTGAGATGTCTAAAAAAGCCGACCGATTTGCGAAACTTTTATCAAATTTTGAAAATAATTCCATCCAAAATCGAATGAAAAGAATTCAAGAAAAGAAAAGATTCAAAGTTTAATTAATACAACGTTTGCAATTTTTTTTTTTCAAATCTGAAAAACTGGATTTTCTAAGCTTTCAGCTATGCAGATTAATATTTTAAAGTCGGTTTATGCAAATTCAGATAGTGCGATAGTTTTGCTACGCGCGAACCTTAGTTATTTCATGACCATTTTTTATTTCTTCCAAATTGTACCCTCATAAAATTAATTTTTATTGAATTTTTATTTTGATTTGATTTAAAAAGTTAATTAAATAAAATAAATTTTTTTTAATGAAATATTTCTTTTTTTTATTTAAATTTCTAAAACCTATAAAAAGAAACCGTTAATCGTTAAAAAGCGGTAAAATCTTTTTCATTTTTGACATCAGCATTGATGCAGCTTTGCAAAAAATTTGCATATAAAGCCAACTATTAACCACAGTGGTGACAACGGTACTGACTTGATTCAAGAATTTTCAAAAAAAATTTTATAAAAATTTAAAAATTTATAAGTTTATTTTAAGCTTAAATCAATACATTTAAGTCTTGTTGACAAATAATAATAATAATAATAATAAAAATAAACAATTAAAATTTTTAAAGAAAATAAATATAAAATTTTCTAACTTTGGCTCTCTAATTTAAGTAGTCACAACATTTGTTGTACCACCTGTACCATCTTGATTTGTCCCTATTGTCTGACTATTTTCCACAGTTGACTGACTAAAATTAACATTAGTATTTGTGTCACTTGTATTTTCACTTTGATTAGTTGTGTCTGTTAAATTAAAAATTACAGTTGAATTATCCACCAATGTACTAAGCTCTGTACTGTTTAAAATCAATGTCGAAGAGAAAAATTCTGTCTGGTTTAACGTTGTTATATTTTCCATTTGAGTAAGTGTTGATTCATTTGTGGTCAACTGGCCAATAGATATTTCAGTTTGATTTGATGTTGTTGCTTCAAAAGTGGTCGACTCATTCATACTTGATGTATTGTTAGATTCACCCAAAAACACTTGGCCAGAGTTTGTGCCGTAAAAAGCGCCTCCGTCTGAATCCAATACAGCTGCATTATTGTCTACCTCATTGTTACTAACAACATTTTCATTATCTGTATCATATTTAAGCAAAGTATCATTTGAGCCTACTAGTAGCTTGTCATCCGGATAAGTGTTCAATGAAGTTATGTCTTTGTTTTCAAATTCATTTACTTGTATATCCTTGTTTTCAGTGAAGCTTTGTCTGCCATTGTTAAGTCTTGAGGGCGAGGACACCCATATTTTTATTGAGCCACCTCTGGACACACTTAGTATTCGACTTCTGCTCAAAATTACCATTGCAAAAATAGAAGTAGCTGTGCTATATTCTGATATCAAAGTGTAGTCACTTACTTGCCATATTTTGAATACATTTTGGGAAAAAGTGACAAATCTAGTGCTATCAGAAAATGAAAATGGAATCTTACAAGAACTAGAATGAGCTGAAAAAGTTCTTTTTACATTCAAGTCAATGTCTAGAACAGTTATGGTGCCGAGCACGTCAGCAACTAGAATGTCCTTGTTCGAAAGCACCAGAGAACCAGATACACGATTTTCCAGGCCTGATGACTTGGCTATTTGCCCATTGCTCAACTCCAGAATGGCCAGACAACCATCATTACACATTGTAAAAACATAATCATTGTCTACAAAATGCACTGAGAATACCGTTTTTTCAAATACACTCACTTCATGCTCAATTTTTCCATCTCTCTTATTTGTTATAACAACCAAGCCTGTATTGTCACCACTAACTATTTTTGTTCGACTAGCAGTCAAACAAGTCACAGATTGCTTATGAGCCGGAACAGACCAAGTCAACTTTCTGGAGTCGTATTGGTAGAATGTTTTTAAAGATTCCAAAAAGTCTATTTTACCATACAATGAGCCTATTGAGACTCTTTGATCCAAGTCAAATGTCATCGAGTTAACATTCATGGCAAATATGTTCATTATTCTTTTAGAAGTTAAACTGTACTCATAAAACCAGGCTCTGGAACCGAACAAAAATCTGTCCGAATTTAATTTTTTACATGTGGTTATTTGAACATCAAAGTCAATTGTTTTAAAAGAGTTAGACGCAAAGTTAGATGACCATATACTGAATGAACCAAATTTGTCGACTGTAACCAACTCGCCAGTCTTAATTTTGAACATAGACAAAAAATTTGTCTTCGAATCAAACTCTCTGTAGAGTGTAAAGTTAGCCGAATGCCATATTTTAACCGATGTGCCAAAATTGGATGCAAATGTATACAAATCCAATGCGTAGATTTCTGCAGATGAAGTATGTGAATCAATTTTTCTAATTAGTGTTAAACTACTGTCTAGTACATGTATTGAGCCTGTTAGATCAGTAAAAAGAAGAATATTTTTGGAAAAAATTAAAGATTTATAAAGTCTAAAGCCAAACGAGTATGTTTTTTCAAATTCTTTAGTTTCTATGTTGAAAATTCTCACATTTCCATCTTCTGTGACAATTAAAGCCTGTTTTTGTGACAAAAATTCAGTTGAAATTATCTTCAAACCAAATGAATAGGTGAAAAGAGAAGAGCCAGTTGATTTGTCATATGTGTAAAATTTTCCCTCTGAACAAGAACAAATTTTGTATTTATTAGAAACTGAAACAGTTGATATAGTAACATTAGTAACGCTCAAAGAGGTTACTTCAGTTTTTGTGAAGCTTTCAAATTCAGCAACAACAACTGTTGATCCTGATTCAGTGCCACAAATCACACTAGTTTCATTTGATTCAATCTTTAGAATTTTGCTATTAGTTTCTAATGTGTATGTACTAACTAGCAGTCCAGTAGATAAATTATAAACTAGTAAATAATTATTTATTGAAACAACAATAAGTCCAGAGCTGAGTTGACTGATTCCAGTGATAGATTCCCAAGCTTTTATTTCTCGAGTAACAACACCACTAGTGGTCGAAATAAAAATCTTGTAATCAGTCGAATAAACAATTGATTCACTATATTCACTTGTGGCTTTGACAACAGTCATATAGCTTATGGTCTCAGTCACTTTAATCTCACGAATAATCTCATAAGTATCTTTATTTCTTATAAATATTGAGTTTTTAGTACTATAGACCAAATGACCAGATGAAAGCAAGCTTAGTGATGTCACTTCTTCACAAACCAATATTTCTCTAAGAACTATTCCTCTTTGGTCCACAATAAGAATAGTGTTACTTTCTGATGTAATTATAATTTTTTTGTCTGATGTTACTAGCAATGAAGTAAGTGATCCATAGGATGCCAATGATGTTGTTTGAATTTTTTGACCTGTTTCAAAACTATAAAAATTTAATTTTCTTTCTTCAGTCACAGTTACAAATGTTGTTGAATTTACAAATTTCAATGATGTTATTTTTTCCTCACTTATTATTTCACGTTCAACCACTTGGGTCTCTGTATTTCTAATCACTATTTTATTTTTTGATGTAGTGATTAGTTTTTTGTCCACAATATTTATAGAAGTTAAAGATTGTGTATGATCGGTGAAAATTTGGTTTGTAGTTATTTCAGTTGTAGTTATCTCGTCATTACCACCATTATTTTCCCCACCAATAGCTTGAGTTTCAGTGCTGGACGAACTGTATACTGGTATTAACGCCAAAGCAATCACAGTAGCCACCACTGAAGTGACTATTACAATTGCGGACACTGTTGCAATGGAGACAGCTATTGATGAACCAGCGTCACCACCAAAAATTCGTCTCATATTTTTTTGATCAAATTTTTTTTAACATTAAAGCTCAATTAGCTTGCATTTTTATATTCTACTTTAATGTTTTGATTTTTTTTTGTCAACTTGGTTGTAAATTAAGTGTTTATGTTTTATTTTAACCAGTCAAATCAATAAAAATTCCATTCGATATAATTTTTTGTTATGCAATAAGATATCCATGTATGTTTATTTTTTTCATTTAGTATAGATAATTATTTTTTAATCTATTCAATAAAATAAAAATTTAAAAAAAAAAAAGAAAAAAAAAAGAAGAATTTTGTTTGTTATGAATTTTTTTTTTCAATTGTTGTAGTTGTCATTAATTTTAAAATTTAAATCAGCCTAACATCTTAAACTTAAATTCTTTGAATTTTGTGTGTTCGATCAAGTTCTAGATTTAAAGAAAAATTATGATTATTTTATAATTTTTTTTAATCCAAGTACATGGCATTTTAAACCATGAATTATCTTAAAATAAAAACTGATTATTTCTTTTGAAACAATTAATAAAATTAATATTTTATATATTTCATCTTGTTAAACATTCTAGCATTCAAAAGTTTTTTTTTCTTGCTATTCTATTTAATAATCATAAAATTCTCTTTGTTTCAATAAAAATTTTTAATTTATAAAAACACTCAATTGTTCCATTATCTCTAAAATTCTCAATTTCCAATGTCTTATGTATTTAAAGTCAATGGTGTTGACGGGAAGACTTGGAACACCCTCGTCTTCAATCTTCAACAAGTTGAATTTCCGTGCTGCCCTTCTGTTCTCTGAGACTTTGGTTGTATCCAAAATTTCCAGTTCAGAATGCGAATCAGTGTTGATTTAATAATCTTGAGGAGCCTTTGATTGAGAATTTCCTTTAAATAGTTGCTTTTGTACTATGGTATTATCGACCAAATTCCCAGAGAGCAAGCAAAAGTTGCAGTTTGTTCTGGTCAGTATTAGCTTATTTTGTTAAACATTAAACCAAACAAAGTCATATTGTTTGGTTTAATGTGATTTGAATACAGTATGTTGCAAAAGTTTAGAAATTTTAAGAATTTAATATTTGAAATGTCCGCCTTTGGCCTTATAACAAGCCAAAACTCTTTTTGGCATTGATTCAATCAATTTTTGTACGCTATTTACTCAGTCGGAATCTGTAGCCACTCTTTGTGTAAAACCTCTTTTAACACTAGAAAGCCCGGCTGATTTCTCATTAAAATTTCAAATAAAGTTATCAAGATAAATTAAACATTTTCTTTGAAAATTTATTCATTTTCTAAAAAATTACAATCAAAATTTTTAAATAATAAAAACCGTTTTTTAAAATTTTATTTTTTATGTGGTAAAAATCAAGTTTCAATTTTTCAAAAAGGGGTCTAAAAAACCCTTCGGGCGTTCTAGTGTTAAATGCTCAATAGAGGTTACTTAAATGTTTACCATTTTAACATCCTTCTAGGACTATAAGTTCTCGATTGGGTTGAGATCTGGTGGACGGACATACCATGGTTTTTATGATTAGAGACCAAATGAGTTGGAGAATTTTTAAATTTAGCATTTTAAGGTCAAAATTAATTAATTAAAAATTAGAAGATATTTAAGAATTAATCATAAATGTGTGAAAAAAGGTAGTAATGATTGTTAAAACTTTTGCCCTGACTTTTATTTTTTAATTTTTAGAGGAACTTTTTTGATTTAAAATTTTAAATTAATAATTACCGTAAACTAGCGTTTCATTTCCAGGGGGTAAAAATCGTAAATTCGGTTTTGTTCCGGGCATTAAACAAGTTTATTGAATACTTTTCAAATATAGTTGTAAGGCCGGATCAAAACTGAATTTTCGTTTCTAGTGAGTCATTAAATGTGCAAAAAATACTATTTTTTTTTTAAATACAAAAATTTAATATTCTTTGGATTTGATGCGTGCATTAAAATTGAAAGTTCGATTAAAAAAAATTTCTTATTGGTTTTACAGCTGTCTCTCTTTCGATTGTCTTTTTGTTCTTACTTCCTAGTTTTCTTCCTCTTTTTTTAGGCACTCGTAGCTCAGGTTCCTTATCAAAAGTTTTTCGTTTATTTGGTGTTGATGATGATATTGAAACTATTGGTGTAGACAGCTTAACTCCGCTTGTTGTGCTGAAGGAGACTTACCATCCTCAAGATTCTCAAATATTTTTTGTTCTTCTCTTGTAATTAAATCAGGCTCGTTTGTCTCTATTTGTTCTGTTGTTCTGGTATTGCTATTTACGGATCCATTATCAACAAAAATAGCTTCTTCATTATCTGTAGACATTGAATATTCAATTTTTACATCAAATCCGAAGAGTGATTTGTTGAATAAAAATATTAAATTTTTGTATTTAAAAAAAATGGTATTTTTTGCACATTTAATGACTCACTAGAAACGAAAATTCAGTTTTAATCCGGCTTTAAAACTATATTTGAAAATTATTCAATAAACTTGTTTAATGCCCGGAATAAAACCGAATTTACGATTTTTACGCCAGGGTTTGTATATTCGAGTTTACGGTATATTTTTATGTACAAGTGTGATATATCAAATTGAAGAGAGAAAAAAAATTTAAATTAATGCTTTAATTTTATTCTTTTGCACTCTAATATTTGTAAAATTCAATAATTAAATTTAAATTTAGATAAATAAAATAATTAATTAATTAACATTTTCTTTTCTTGAGCTCTTTTATACATGTATAAACATAACGGGCCAAATCCTTGTCCGTTACAATGGTAAATGGTTGTTCGTTATCTGCTTTTCACCAATTTTGCCATATTTCATGTACCAGAGAGGCGATTAGCTATCTTCAAGGTTGAATTTAAGTCTCTCTAATCCTCTTATCATAAGTCAACTTTATACTTTCTAGACCTATTAAATTTAAAAAATTCATTTTTAAATTTGATTTTTAAAAGTGAAATAAATCAGATTAATTTAAATTGTGTTGACAAAATCTTCAGAATGTCTTTAAATCCCTTTCTTAGACAAATAGTAACCTATGCGACACTAATTATAACGATTTTGATGTATAATTTTTATTTAACTTTAAAAAATGTAACAAACACCACGGATTTTTTTAAATTATTTTGCTATTTAGAACAGAAATTTTTTTTTTTGCTTTCCTGTTAATTTTTTGATCGAAATTTACAAAATAATTAAACCTGGATTCCTTTTAATATTCTATTCAAATCATCATAAAATAAAATTTACCTAGTTTTGATTCATTTAATTTTTGACTCGGCTCAGCTAATACAATTTCTCAATTTGTCCTAAATTCTAATTTATTAATTAATTAGAATTTAAGAAAAAGTTGTAAGTTATCATGAGATAAATTGAAAGTCTTCAATTTAATTTTGTCTAAAAAAATACCTTGAAAATGAATGCTTGTTCATAGAATCAAATTAGAAGATTAATCAAAATATTCGTCTCACAGACAAAATGGAGAATAAGTTCTTGACTGTCACAAAAACAATCACTCCAATTGAATTTCTCTATCTAAAAAAGCATCTGCATTTTTTTCTAAGGGAAATTTATATTTTTTATTTCATGCCTAAATAATAAGCTATCAAAAAAAATTTTTTTTTTTCATTTTAAAAATCAAATCCAATTTGAACAGGCTCGTGTCTTAAACAATTTGCCTGTTATTTAAAACTAATTTTTCTTAAAGGTTACATCCAGCTTAGAATAATTTCTAATAAGATCAGATTAAATTCCATTTTTTTTTTCATATTGTTTTCAAACATAAAAGATAAAATTCAGATATATAAATTTTGACAATAAATCATGTCTAATTTAGCAATAAATATGCCCTATTATTTGAGAGTATTCGTACTGCCATGTATAATCATATTTGGCTTTGTGCTCAACATAGTGTCCTATTTTGTGACAAAAAAAATCCGCAACTTGTCCATCACAAGCCACTATATGGGCTCGCTGGGCCTCATCGACTCAGGAGTCCTGCTAGTCGGTGGTGTGAACATGTGGGTCCACACCATAAACCCAAACTATTCATTCACTCTATTGTCAATGATCAGCTGTAAATTTGTGCCATTTTTGTTCTACACATTCGCAGACTGGTCCGTCTTTGTCATAGTTATAATGACTGCCGAGCGTTTGTACGCAGTGTGGAAGCCGCTCAGAGCAGTCAAAATTAACCGCAAGCTTCAATTCAAGGTGACCATAATGGCATCGGCATGTTTGAGCTGCTTTATAAACAGTCATTTTTTGCTTACACATTCAGTAATTAAGGCTAGAAAAGAGCTCATATTCGAACAGGCACACAATTATACAAACGATGGCAACCATGCTCAATATGAGCCTATTTGTATAGACACTTTCTGGCATGAATTCTATCAAAGCTATTGGATCTACATAGACGCAATGATCTATTCGTTTGTGCCCTTTTGTCTCATAAGTTTGTTTAACTTATTAATTGTCAAGTATCTGTTCAAAGCAGCCGATGACAGCTTTCAATTGTTGGAGGAGAATTTTTTTCGTAAAAAGCCCGCCAGTCACATAGTTGTTCCGCCCAATTCACTGCAAAACAGAGTTGCAGGCGTTCAATTCGGCAGTCTGAGACAGTCATTTGAAATAATGCTGTCAAATGGAAAAAAAGTCAAGCGCATCAGAGACAGAATCAATTATCTTCAGCCCAATCGAAGACTAAATAGACGCATCGCTTTCATGCTATTGACTTTGAACATTTCGTTTCTGCTATTCTCGATGCCTATGGTTGTAATGCAAATTATTTATTTTACAGTGCCGCAGTTTTTCGACAGCAACATTGAGCCTATACTTGACCAAAATATAACTTCGCCATATATGATTATTTCAGAGGTGCCTGTCGATGAGAACACAATCGCCAAATTTGATTTGATCAAGGCAGTCGCTGAACTTTTACAATATTTGAATCATAGTACTAATTTTTTCTTGTATTCAATTAGTGGCAAAACATTTCGCAATGAGACAAAAAAATTTTTTTCTCATTTATTCAATTGTTTTAGTCTGTGGAAAAAAAGAAAGACTAGAAAAACGTCTAAATGTTCTATAAGATATTCATTTAAATCGTTTTAGAATCAATTATTGATATTTTTTATTTTATTTCAAATAAATTTAATAAAAAAACAAAAAGCAATTAGTTTCTTATGTCTTAAACATAATATTTTGTTTAGATTTATGGTGTATTAGAATGAATTAGTTTTATAATTTTGAGGCACATTTTTTCGGCAAAATTCTCCTAGGATCAAAAATGAAAATAATTTTATTTTTAATTGAGGTGAAATGCCCCATGGGTTTGTCCGAATAGCCTACGCTTTCGTTTAAATCCTGTCGAATTTGAAATTTTTAATTTTTACAAAAGAAAAAAAGAAGAAAGAGAAATAGATAGAATTTACCTAAATGTTTTAAGAGAATACTGAAAAATTTAAAGCTTATTACAATATTTATTTAATTTATTTATTCAATTGACGCCTTTAAGGCGGTGTAAAAATAAAAAAAATCTAAATAAAAAAATAAAAATGGACAATAAAAGAAACAAATATATTTGAGCAGTTATTATAATTTCAATTTCAGTTTCAATGTTAATGTATTATGATTTTCTTTAATTTGGTTAATTATTATTCTTTTCTTTATTTTCTTTTTTCTGTAATGAGCTAGGAGTCCAGTCAAGTCAAGTTAGGAGTTCCTCAGGCACAACAAATATATAGTTATAAATTATAAAAATATTATTGATGTTTTTTTTTTTTATTTTTAAATTAACTTATTAAAAAAATAAAATAAAAATAGACTAGAGATTTAAAACAATTGAATATTTTCTATTGTTTATTAAACAATAAATAAAAACTTAACAAATATTCTCCTAATTTACTTTAGCTTAGAAACTGTCCAAAAGGAGCCAAACAAATAAATTATGCGATTTTTTTTAAATTAAATTTTTATTTTTAAAATTTTTTAAGAATAACTTATTTCTGTGTGAAATCATAAAGCGTGTTTCAAGACTTAGTTTATTAAACAACTGGCTTACTAGACTTACTTGGTAGTATTGTAGGAAACAATTAAAAACTAAATGGCTTTGTTTTAATAGTTTTTTTTTTCTATTAAAAGGACTAACAAATTTATATAAATTGATAATTTTAGTTCTCTAGTAAGATCATTTGAGAACGCTCAAGGAAGATTTTTTAATATTTTTTTAATAATAAATTTTCAAAAAAGTACCCGAATATATTTTTAATCTTAGGACAGAGTTTAGACTAATTTAATTTTTAAAAAAATGTATCTTTAAATTTACTTTTAATTTACTATTCGATTATATTCTTCGGTTCATTTTAAATATTCTTATAGACTGTAAATAATATGATTAGTAATAAATGTGACTTTATTTGATTGATTAATAATAACATTTTTCTCTAATTCAGCATGAACATGCTAAAAAAAATTTAAATAGCTCTCTTTCCAAGACTCAAAATTTTTTTTTATTATGGTTCCTTCAGTTGTTTTTAGCTTTCTTTGATCTATTTGATATTCTTTAGAAATGAAATTTGATTTTAATTTTGAAAATGCTGCCATTTATTCCAAGAGCTCCGATTGAACTTAGACTCGCTTTTGTTTTCAGATTAGCTATGAGGACGATTGGTTATGCACAGCAAAATCTGATCTGGTTTATTGGAACCTCATATTGAAGTTATACTGGAGCTCTTGAATAAACTTTGAGACAAAATTTTTTGATTTACAAATTGATCTACAAAGCAATCAAAATTGAACTTTGAATAATATTTGAAATGCATGAATTTTATTTTTTATTAAATAATTTTAATTTTGTCAACATTTTTTAATTTCACACATAGCCATAACAAAATTAAGGTTAGAGTATACTAATTCTTTTTTAGAAAAATATCCTTACAAGTAAATATTCGACTTAAAGGTCAAAAATTTTAGTCAGTGTTCGATATGTTTTTATTTTACGTTAATAATATATAACGTAATTATCCGAATTGATTGACATGTTTTTTTTCACGTCACTAAAATAGAGTCTATTTTAGTGACGTGATATTCAAAATTGAGCATTTATTTTAAAAAAAATTGCAAATTTCTAATGACATTAAAATTGAATTAAAGATAAATAATGACAAAATGAAATAAAAGATTCAAAAAAAAAACTTTCTATTTTATTTATTTTAAAATTTAAACTACAAATAATCAAAAATAATATTCAAAAAAAAAAATTCTCTCTCTACTCTGTCTAAGTTTAACAAACTTTGCAAGCTTTTCTGCACTTTTTGGTAATTGGCTTACCATTTAAATAGTACTCGTCTCCACATAAACCCTGCTGTGCATAATAATTGCATATATCATCATCAAAATTGTTGCACAAATTCAAAAGTTTGTTTTCAATTTTTAATTTTTTGCTCTCTTTGGCCGACACGCTTTTATCATTTGACTTTTTAGTCGAACTACCAGGACCAGTTTTTTTCACCTCACCATTTTTAGCTACACACTTGTAGGCAATATTTCCCAATGAAACGCATTTCTCATCTACTTGACACGGATTAGGCAAACACGAGTCTCTCATTTGGCACAGATCGCCATGATAACCCAAAGCACAATCACACATAAAACCAAACACACTATTATTGCTGGTTTTAATATTTAAGCACTTGCCTCCATTTTGACACACGTTTTCTTTGGGACATTCTATCGGTGCTGCATTGCATCTGCCACAAGTTCTTGGGCAAAGAATTTTCACCGAAAGTCCATTGACTTTGGCCGACTGGCAAGTGTCTTTATATCTTGGACAATCAAAATACCGATCGTTGCATGAAACCAATTCAAATTCTAAATTAAAATAAATTTTTTAAATTAAATAAATTATTTTTTACTCAACTACTTTTGCATGTTTGACAGCATATCTGTCGAAAATTAGAATTTGTACAATAAGCGGTAGTTGCTTGTCCGATTTTTTCTATGTGCTTTAGTACTTGACTGCATTCCATTTGAGGTGAAGGCAAATTCATGCCAATCGATTCTTGTGTGACCAGGTCGTCGCCAAACAAACACTCGCCAGTCAAGCCTTTTTGATTTTTAATACAAGACTTTTGCAGACAAATTTTGCCCGATGCACACGTTGTACCATCTTTGGCCCCATCGGACATCTTGACACATGGGTCTTTTGTGCTGCTGCGGCAATATAGACTTTCACACACAACATTGGCATACGACTTTAAAATTAAATTTTTATTTTTAAATATTTTTTAATTAAACTTTTGTGTTTATTCTACTCGACAAAATGAGGCTTCTTTGCCAAGCAAAATTTTGCACTGCTCATCTGGATTCAATAGTTGGCTTGAATCTACACCATGAAAGTTTGAACGCGAGTTTGTCTTATTCAAATTTTGA
>PJRA01000444.1:553348-565882 GCA_016987375.1 Brachionus koreanus | reverse complement strand
TGATGAAAGGGGTTTAAACATGCGCCCCGTATTGCAGACATTTTGAAGATTTTTCCACCCTCAGTGGGTTTTGAACCTTCCACCCTCTGCTTGCATGACTAACACACAAACCACTCGGCTATACGGGCTCTATTTATTTTAGGGTTATTATTTAATCATTATCAATTGGCAATGGAAACGTCCATGTCGACATGTTTTTGTCTTAATAAAATACATAATAAAAATATGTCTTAATAAAAATTCTCAGTGAAAATTTATTTGATCAGATTTATTTAGAATAGTAAAATACTTTATATAGCACATATTCTTTTTGGAGATGTTCTATCCAAATTGTAAATATGCAAGATTTTTAAATTTACCTATTCAAATTATAAATTGTCAAATTGAGAAACATTTTATAAATGGTACTTGTACCGGTAAAAAATACAAATATTTTATTTCGGGTATCAAATTTAATTCACATTGTCATATTAAATTAGTAAATAAATGTTGTAAAAATAAAAATTGACTATTTTTATTTAATTTCTGTTTAATTAATTTTTTATTAAAATTAGTTTATTAATGAAATAATTCTTCAATTTATAAATCTTTTCTTTATTAATTTATTAATTTGTGAATTGTATACATGACACTATACAATTTGTAAAATTACAAATAAATTTATAAATAAACAGGTAATTTTATCAATATTTATAAAATGTAAATCCAATTTGACAATTTATATTTTGAATTGGTAAATTTATAAATCTTGCATATTTACAATTTGGATAGAACAGAGACATTAAAACCTGTCTCGTAATTGACTGTTAAATGATCACCTTACTAGAAAATATTTAAAAAAAAAAAAAACTCTCTTTTATAGTTTTATTTAACAAATTTTTATAATAAATAATAAAAAAAGAAGATAATGTTAAATCTAAAATCTCCTAACTGTTTGTTTTAGTATATTGAACGGACTAGAACATAAGCTATTCATTTAAATTAATAACTGAAGGTGCATGATCTGACGAGGCTTGTTCGACTTTAGATTTAGACTTGCAAACATTTAATTTTGAGCTTGTGTCCAAAGCGAATAGCTTTCTACGCGAGTTTTTTAAAGCTTCTTCGCTAATCGGCTGAATGATTATGACTCGGTTGTATTGGCGCCATCTTAAACATAATTGAAAATACATTTTACACTGTATGTACATGAAAACGCAGCCACCGGTGAAACCGATAGCGACCACAATGAGCTTGATCCAAAAGGCCCAGTCGAAATTCGACGATTTGATCTCTTCGGCCGTTCTTTCAATGAGAACATACAACGACCATATTACACACGTAATGGCTATGATATGAAAAGCAACTGAGCACAAAATTTTACGTCTCTCTATATTGTTCATGTCGAGTTTTTCCCAATTTTTGAATGGCCGAATTTTAGTCTGCATTATAAATTCAAATTTACATAGCTCACAAGTTTTGGTACCTGAACAAATAAAAAAAAACAAAAAATAAAAAAATTTTTTTAAAAAAATTTTTATTATTTAAAAAGAAAAAAACTACCATTGCTTTTGAGCCATTGTTGAAGACAAGATTGATGCACGTACCTTAGTGTACCAGTGCAATAACAAGGCGAAATGAGATACTCTTCACTTGTTTCTTCACAATGGCATATTCGGCACATTAACTGCTGCCAACTGTTTTCACTTGTCTTTTCATCATGCGATTCTTCTTTTTCTGGCTGACAAACCGACAAGTTCACTATCAACGGATCTGTTTCGGCTAATGTTAACTCTGTATTTTGTCTTTTTGTCGTATCGCTTTGATTTATTAAAGTGTCACTCATTTTTAAATAGCATCTGATAATTATATCATCTCTGTTAAACTTCAACTACTTTCTCTCTTTTAACAAAACAAAACAAAAAAAAACAAGGCGAAAATTGATTTTTCTCTTAAAAAAATTATTTTAGCTATATTATATATAATATATAATAGCCATTTATTCATTTTTTATTATAATTTAAAGCTAGATGGTAGAAGTCGGCACGCGTACACCTTTTAGCCTGCATCCCTCTCGATTTTTATCATAATTGCCAAAATTATTATCAATTATCATAATGTGAATATTTCATATGATTTTAATGTATCTAATTTGATTTTTAGTTGTTAAATATTTGATTCTAATTAGAGCTTGAGATAATTCCGGTTATGGCAATGAAGACAATTTTTATACCATGATTAAAAATGATCCTATGTCAAATTAACTAATTTTAACATATTTTTTTTATTTAAAATTTTTTTTTCCACTCACAATGGTTTTCTAGACTGCAATTACCAAGTTTAAAAACAAGAATTATACATTATGATCTAATCCAAATGTTTAAACTAGTGAACAATATGGAGATTATGAATTTCATAAAAGGTATAAACTACAGCTCGAGCACCAGACATGACAGCGAAAGATATAATCTTAGCATACACTTGATACAGTAAAAAAATTGGAATTTTTGAAATTTCTAAGCAGTTGATAAACCTAATTTAAAAAAACCTTTTTGAACAGATAAAAAATTTATTCACAGAGGTATTGGAAAAGAGAATTGCTTTTTATTAGCTCTTAGGGATTAAGTGCCAGTGAGCCAAGAAGATCGATTTGTATTTTTGTGTCTATCATCGCTTCAAAATGATTAAATTTTTAGTGGCCATGAAAACCTGTGTTTCGAAGAGGACATGTCACAGAAATCAGAATCTAATAATATATTTTCAAGATTAGTGCTAGAAGGTCTTCATCGTCCACTGCAGTATTTTAATTGTAAATTGAATTCAAAATTGTTTTCATTATCTTATTTATTTGTTAATCTGTACTGAGCAATAAAAAATAAATATAAAGTTAAATTAAAAAAAAAACAAGATAAAGAAAATTAGAATGTTATGAGCTAGTTATTTATTTTTTTTACAAAAAAACTTGAAAGCAAATTCAGGTAAAAGTAGAACTAGTTCAATTATTAAAAACTATTCTTCTAATAATGGATTTACAATTTGTTTAAAAAAACACCAAATTAAATAAATATCACATTTTTGTATATATTTATAATATTTATAATTAATGTCTTATTGTTACTTGCCACACTGTGAGGCGAGAGAAGGTATTGTGAATTTTTGAACTAAAATAATTTTTTTTGTTTAAGGTGTATAAAAATTGGTCTGTTAAATGTATTAGCTGATATTGCTATTGTATGTGCAAAAACTGTACAATTTAATTTTAATAGTTTTCTACATACACTACTGTTTTGCACAATTGCAGGGCTTTAACACAGACCATATTTTGGATGATATAATCTTTGTATCAGCAGAAGCATTTTTTCAACGAATTTTTATACACTTAAAAAAAAATTATTTTAGTTTAAAATTTTTGTTTTTTGTTCCAAAATTCACAATAAAATTAATAATTCACTTCTCTCGTCTAATAGTTTGGCAATAAACAATATAAAACGAAATATAAATCGATAAAAAAGGATGAAGATGAATCATTGAACTCAATTTTGTTGAATAGACGATTATTAAGTGTATATTTAGGCTAATAAAAAAATTAATTATAACAAAAAGACAAATAGATTTTTCTTGAGAAAAATTTTTTTTCATTATCTTTATTTTTTGAATTAACTCTCTTTTGGCAATTATGATGAACCCTGTGAAATTCTGCAACATAACTCCTCAATTAACTAAAGTGACATTCTGTACAATGATATATATGAGTTAACCCTAAAAAAAGGCAGCTTACAAAAGCCAAATAACTGTAAATATTAAGTATAAAATTATCTCTCAAATTTTTCTAAAATTAAGACTTGATTTATTTTTTTCCTTTTAAATTAAAAAAAAAGAAAAATTAAAAACATGATTAAAAAAAGTATGATTTTTTTTATTTTTCTTCTTCTATTTCTTAAATAAAAATGGAGAGCAAACGGTAAGAGAAGCTCTAAAAAGAAGAGGTTGGAATTAAAAAGCGTACAAGTTAGTTTTAGTTTGTACCGAATAACTTATTAAACTAATTAAATGCTTGAACAACTGCTACATATATCAGAATCAATGAGACTATTTCTTAATCCAAATGACGAGGCTTCATAAACAAATTCAATGAATAAATGACAATTAAAGTCACTTAACATATTAGATTTTATTTTTATGTAAAATAAAAAGGGATTTTTTAAACTATTGTACTCTACTTAACATATTTTATTTAAATGATTTAATATTCTAAAAGATTCACGCGAATATATTTAGAAGCGAATGCAATTAAAATAAATATGTGGACAAAAATGTAAGAGATTAGATGATGAAACTAAAAAAAAAAGATACACATGGAACCCTTCAAGCTAATCAATAAAAATAAATTTACAGTTATCAAGCTTTTCTTTTTTTTGTTATTGTTCCCAAGAGTTGTCTACAGCTTGGAAATGAGGAAAAAATTGAGAACGATTTGACAAGATTTAACAATTTGAATAATAAATTATTTACAATTAGCTTTGATATTTTTTAGTTGAATAAAGCTTTTGTTCATTTTAAATAGTGGTGATTAATAAGAAAATGAAAAAAATAAATTTACATAAAAATTAAATGCTTTTTTAAGCTGAAATAAAGTATTCGTTTTTATTGTTATTTGTCATTCATTTAGTGCTAGAGAGATTTTTAAAAGCAATGCTACTAGTGAGTTAAAGTAAAAAAGATTCAAGTCTAATAAACATGGTTTAAAGTTGAGTTCAAACAGATATAAAGCAATAAAGCAAATTTTAGAGAAATTTTTATTTTTAACTAATAAATCATTTAAATAACAAGCAAATAGCAATTTATTTTTTCAAAATCAACAAAAATGTCTTTAAAATATTTGCTGATTTTGACGTGATTATTCAGCATTGTTTCTTGTTGATTTTACTTGACTAGATTTTAAATAATTAATTTTTTAATTAAATAAATCATGCTTTTACACGGAACAGTTTCTAATATTTAATTTTTAAAATAAAAATAAAACTTAAAAATTTAAGGCATTAAATAATCAAATGGTATTAGAAAACGGTTTCTAATAATGTTTTATTTAGAAATAAATCTGGCCACTGAAAATAAGACACAAAGCTGTTCGGAATAGTCATATGAGTGAATTCCTCAAATTTTAAGTTTAAATAAATAAATAAATAAATAAATTAGAAATAAAGCTTGACTTAAAAATCAAATTTTCAATATCTAAAAATGATAAATTAAAATATTGATCAATTAAATTTTTGGAATTTTTGTGCAATTATTTGATTATTTTTAAATGAAGATCGCATGGTGTAGTGGTTATCACACCTGTCTAACACACAGGAGGTCCCAAGTTCGATCCTTGGTGCGATCATTTTTTTTTTAGTTAACATTATTTTAAATATTTGTAAACCTAAATCAAATATTTTTTATTTTAAGATTAGTGTTGGATACGGACAGAACTAACCGGTCCAATGGACGGGCGGTCACTCGCGGTTGTTGACCCGTTTATTATAGCGGGCTATTTTTTGGCCCGTTTAGTAACCGTTTAAAATTATACGGGCGGTCTAAGCAACTGTCAAAATTTTGGCGGACGGACTCTGGCCCGTTTATTTTAGCGGACTACTTTTTAGCCCGTATAATTTTAAACGGTTACTAAACGGGCCAAAAAATAGCCCGCAATAATAAACGGGCCAGAGTCCGTCCGCCAAAATTATGACGGTTTCTAAGACCGTCCGTTTAAATTTAAACGGTTATTATACGGGCTAAAAAGTAGCCCGCTAAAATAAACGGGCCAGAGTCCGCCCGTAATAAACTGTCCGTTTAATACGGTCACGGTCATAGTTTTGAAAATTTTGGCCCGTTTACTGTCCGCTAGCACGGACACCAACACTATTTAAGATCCTAATAAGCTTATTTAGATTTGCATCCAAGAGATTAATTTTTAATTCAATCCTTTTCAACTGAATCTAAAAGGCTGTTTTTTGTCATCAAATCAATAGTCTATTTAAAACAAAATATTTAAAATAAATATGATATTTTATTTAAATGTATAAAATTTTTACGTTTTTTAAAATGTTGGATATTTTTTATTTTAGCATCTAATTTATAATTCTAAAACTTTATGTCAAATTGTATAACTAAATTAACACAATTGAATGCTCTTCAAAATTAAATGTCTAACTCTTAATTTATCTAATTCCAAAATTTACATTTTAACTAAAAACTTAAAATTTAAATTTTGGAATTATTGGAAAAAGCAGTAAATCGTCATATATGTATAGTGGAATGTGAAAAAGAGTACAAGATTTGTTTGAAAAAATAAAATAGTGGTGAATCGTGCTTCGAGGAGAAGGAATGGTCAGATTTAAGAACAGCCATTCTCGATCAAAATACTGTGGGCGGCTTTTGGTTTTGATAAACGAGGCATCGAAATTCTTAATTATTATAAAAATGTCTAGTAACTATACTGTTCTTCAGACAGATCAAAATTTGTCATGAGAAATGAATCTATCTATTATCAATTATGCTGAAAAACTTCCTAAATTAAAATTTGAAAAATTTGCTAGTAAAAGTTTTGTTGCACGAGCTTTTAATTATGTTAAATGTATTTATTTTTTAATTAATCTCAATAAGATTAATTAAATATTTGATTACATTTTTTTTTAGGAAAAAAATTAAAAATAAACCATTTTTTCTTTAAATAATTTTTTTTTCATAATTTTACCAAATTTCGTGACAAATTTTGAATGAGACAAATTTTGAGCCATTTATAAATCCTTTGAATTTAGCATAAATTTTGAGATTTAAAAAATACACGTGCGTTCAAAATATGAAAACAAATCCAGGTTTTTTTTTTAATTTTAAATTTTTAAAATTATTTTATTTTAAAATTTATTAAACAAAATGGATAAAAAACTAAACAAAATAAAAAATTTTGAAACATTGGCTGAGGCAACGTTAAACAATTATATAGAGGAGCCCAAGTCGAAAAAAGCCAAAAAAAATCAGTGCCACTTGTCCGATCTAGAACTAGTTATCGGCTTGTACAAACTGTTGTTGTTCGATTTTGATAAGTACTCGACCAAATGGAGTCTTGATTGTCTTGTTCAAATGATTAGCAGCACCAAAAGTCCCATAGTCAAATGGTTTGCCCTAAAAATCACTTGCCTATTGCTCGAGCTCAGCTCCATTGACGAGTCGTCTCTTTTCAATTCTCATTTTAATGGTGATCTTCTTCAACAAACATCTTTAAAGTAATAAATTAAATATTAGTAAATTATTTATTAAAAAAATAAAATATTTGTTTTTTATTAGAGCTGAAAAAATTTTAATAGATGACTTTGAGCTTGAATTAAATCCAAATGAGGATGATATTAGAACAAACTTTAGTAAAAGTGACTACGACTGCTACAGGATGAATCAGGATGTGGACACAAATTTTGTCCGATTTGACAATGGACCAAAATTGAGCATAAATCAGGACAAATCGCCGCGACAGCAAACAAATTTAATTTTTGTCGACACCACTAAGCGAAATTTGAATAAAATAGTAATGTCAGTGATAACAGATCAATGCATTGTTGTTGAAGGAGAACTAAGCAGTGGCAAAACAAGTCTAATTGAATATTTATCTGAAAAAAGTGGAAATAAATTGATCAAATATCAAATGGATGAGTTTATGGACAGCAAGTGTTTGATTGGCAACTATGTTTGTTCGGACATACCAGGCGAGTTTGTATGGAAGCCAGGTCCTTTATTCTCGTCGGTCAAAGACGGCTCTTGGATTTTACTCGAAGACATTGATCACGCTCCAGTCGATTCACTCTCATTGCTAATCGATCTATTAGAAACAAAAAGCATCAAAACATCAGACAATAAAGTAGTGCTAAATGCCAATTTTCGTCTTTTTTTGACACTTAGACCTTCAGACGGCAAACAAAATAACACAAATTTTATAGATAGCATCAAAAAGTTGTCGCGTAGTGTTTGCTTAGATTCATTGACCGATGAAGAAATAATTAGAATCATATGTGATAAATACAGTTCATTTAAAATAGCTTCTTCGGCTCATTTGGCCGAAAAATTGCTTGATATTTACAGATATCTTGATTTTAGCAAACAAATTGAGATTAATGATGAAATAATACGGCTAAGAGACAACAGGTATTTGTCTCTGCGTGATTTGCTTAAAGTATGCAATAGAATGAGAAATGAGAAAACAAATGGTTCAAGGGATATGATAATAGGCATGTTGAACGATGTGTATGAGTGTTTTATGGGATTTATTTCGAACAAAAGTGCTCGTAATGAGTATGCGGTTAAAGTAGGCGCCAAGCTGAATATTAATCGAGATGAGGTCCAAGCTTTTTTGATGAATAAAAAGCCGGCATTTATGAATAAAGATGGACAGATTGTGTGTGGTAGAGTGAAGCTTAAGACTGAGAAAAGCGATTCTCAGTATACTAAAATGAAGTTTGTGTATACCAAGTCAGCATTGAATTTGTTGGAGAAAATAGCCCGGTGTATTGAATGCAACGAGCCGGTCTTGCTGTGTGGAGAGACCGGTGTCGGCAAAACAACTGCTCTACAGCATTTGGCTGCTCTTTTAGGCAAAAAGATCAGTGTCATCAATTTAAATCAACAAACTGAGACCAGTGATTTGCTTGGTAGTTTTAAGCCTATCGATATTAAAACCCAAATGAAAATACTCAAAGATAAATTTGTTGGATTGTTTACAAAGTGCTTTAATGTTGATGAGAATAGGACTTTTTTAAACCATGTACAAGTAAGTTGGCAAAAAAAAAATTTATTTTAATTTGTTCCTCTAATTTAAAATTTTTAAATTCATTTGCTTTGTTTGCAGAGTTTTTGCATAGGTTTAATTTAGATAAAATTGTTAAAAAAATTTTTATCAGCTGATTCATTTTGCAGTTGGAATATTTGACTAAAACAAAAAAAAGCTATTTTATTTTAAAATTATTTTTTGCTTTTTTATTAATCAAAATATTCAGTGAAATCCAGATATCAAAAATGAATTAGTGAATGAAAAAATTTTGCGTTTTTTTTTTTACTTTTTTTAATTTATCAATCTTTCAAAAAGAGCAATCTTTCTAGCAAATCTTCTAAATATAATCCATTATGTTCTTTAGCTTTCTGTCATATATCAGCAAAGAGTTCAATTCCAGTCTTGAATCATACATGGCTTTTCCCTTCAAAAAAGACCTGAAACATTCGCTTCATTCCTACAAATAAGTTAAGTTTAATTTAGTTTTATGAATAAATATAAATGGCACACTTAGTGGCACAAATTATTACAGTACTATGTCTTTGAATTACTTTATTCATATGTTTTTTTTAAGAATTAAGAATAAAAAAGAATAAAAAAAAGAGAGTTTAAGTCGAGTCTATTTTGATGTTATTTAGTTTTGCTTTACACTTTCTCATGTGTTTTTGGATTCCTATATTTGCCTCAAACATCTTGTTGCAAATTGGACATTTTATTTTGTTTTTCAGTTCTTCAATTCATTTATGTACTTTATCTTCTGTAGATGGCCTATTAAATCTATAGAGTTCTTTTTTGTCAAAGTTATCTCTAAGAGTTCGTAAAGATTTTTGTATTACACTATCGTTGTAGATCTTTGTTCTTACTTTTTTGTTTTAAACTCGAATAAAGAATTAGAGCGCTGGACATTTTTATACCTCTGTGATAAAGAGTTATAAAGATGGGCAAGCAATCTGGATACTTTTTTTAGACACATTGTTTCGACATACTTGTTTGCATCTTGGATGTTAAATAATTTCTTATCTCTAATACCAATGATTTTCAGCATTTTGTTCTGGACGCTTTTAATATGGGCTTTAATCTTGCAGGACGCTGACATCAAAAGTTAAAAAATAATTTTAGATATTAAAATTAATGTTTTCATTGTCTTGATTTAATACATGTGATTTAAACAAAAAACAACCTTGTTTAATCATAGAATCTGCTATACATACCAGATCAAGTCTCTTGATTAATACAGTACCATTGTTTTTACATGCAATAAATGTTTTGCAATTCGCTCAATAAAATATTTTGATTAATAAAAAATCAATTAAAATTAGATTGAAAATAATTTTTTGTAATAATTTAGACTTGCTATTCGAAGTCAAACTGGAAATACTTGCTTAGACTGATAAGTCACGCCACTCAATCGGCGTGTAAAAAATTCACCAAGCAAACACTAGAAAAATGGAAAGATCTAAAACAACAATGTAATAGACTAGAGGAAAATTTGTCCGATTTAATAGACAAATTTACATTTCAATTTTTTGACGGTAAATTGTCCGAAGCGATCGTAAACGGCGAATGGATAATACTCGACGAAATAAACTTGGCCTCGGCCGAAACCCTCCAATTTCTCGGCTCATTGCTGGACAATACTGAATCGGGCTCGTCGTCCATAATCTTGTACGAAAGAGGCGACCACGAGCCGCTGATCAGACACGCTGGCTTTCGTCTCTTTGCTGCCATGAATCCGGCCTCTGACGTCGGCAAACGAAATCTGCCCTCGAACATACGCAACAGATTCACCGAAATATTTGTCGACGAGCTCGACGATCAAAACGACCTTGGCCTTTTGACAAAATCCTATCTCGAATATCTACCGGACATAAACACAAATTTGATTAATTCAATAGTCAAATTTTACACAACAGTTCGCAATGGTGACTTTTTGAAAAAGCTGTCGAACGGCACTGGCATGCCGCCTACCTACAGTCTTAGGACTTTGTGTCGCGCGCTCAAAAACGCGTCGACAAACTCATGCAATAACTCGCTAATATCCATATACGACAGTTTGTGTCTAAGCTTTTTGACTGATTTGAATCGCGAGTCCTCCATTCTATTGGAAGAATTCATACAAACCAGTATTCTTAAGTCGAATAAGACAAAATTAAGGATACAACGCAACAGGCCACAAGTTGAGTTATACTCGAGTGCATTCGGTTTAAAACCGGATAGATTAAACTATATAAATATAGAAGATTATTGGATACTGAAAGGTGAATTAGAATGTGTAAACGATTCAAGTTTTATATTCACTAAATCGGCTAGCGATAATCTGAAGCGTTTGTGTCGTGTGTGTGCGGCCCGGTTGCCCTGTTTGATCCAAGGCGATACGTCCATTGGCAAGACAAGCTTGATTAAATGGCTGGCAGCGGCCACTGGCAATCGGCTCATTCGTATAAATAACCACGATCATACGGACTTGGCCGAGTACATTGGCTCGTATGTGATCGATTCCGAGTCCAAATTGGCGTTCAAGGAAGGACTGCTGGTTGAAGCGATGCGCAATGGCTATTGGATTTTGCTCGACGAGCTTAATTTGGCTTCGAGTGAAGTTCTCGAGGCGCTTAATCGTGTTTTGGATGACAACAGGGAACTGTACATACCCGAAACTCAACAAGTGATCAAGGCTCATCCGAGATTTTTGCTCTTTGCCACTCAAAATCCGCCCGGCAAATACGCTGGCCGAAAACAATTGTCCAAAGCGTTTCGCAATCGCTTCATTGAACTCCATTATGACGAGTTGCCCGAACAGGAATTGCTAGTTATTGTGGAAAAAAAGTGCCAATTGCCAAAATCATACGCCAATTTGTTAATAAAAACTATTAGTGATCTAAAAACAAAACGATCACAAGTGTCCGGAATATTTCTGGGCAAAGACAGTCTAATAACACTAAGAGATTTGTTCAGATGGGCCAGACGATACTCAAAAGCCAATGAGGACACAAATGAGACAAATATAGACTGGAAACAGTACTTGGCTGAACAAGGATTTCTATTGCTTACGTCCCGATGCCGAGGTGAACAAGACGTCAGAACAATACATGCTTGTATTGAGAAAAGCTTTGGAAAAAAGATCGACATCAATGAGTTAAACGAGCCGAAAAATTTATGTCCATCGATAATGAAAATTTTGACCAAGATCATAGATTATGCTAGAGCTAATTTCAAAGACTATGTTTGGACACCGTCGGCCAAGCGCATAGCACTGCTGGCCGGTCTCGCATACAAATTCAATGAGCCATTTTTGCTAGTAGGCGAAACTGGTGTCGGCAAGACAACCATATGCCAAATACTCTCTCAAATGTATGAGAAAAAATTGATCATTGTCAATTGTCACATGCATTCGGAGGCGAGCGACTTTCTCGGCTCGATGAGACCTGTGCGAGGCTCAGAGCCAAGCGGCAAGCTTTTCGAATGGATAGACGGACCCCTAGTCTGTGCACTCAAGCGTGGTGACGACTTTCTAATCGACGAAATTTCGCTAGCCGACGATTCGGTTCTCGAAAGACTCAATTCTGTCCTAGAAGAAGAGAAAACCCTTCTGTTAGCCGAGAACATAAACCAAAGTCATAGCATACATGCCAATGAAAATTTTCGCATATCAGCCACCATGAATCCATCGGGCGATTTTGGCAAAAAAGAACTATCGGCCGCACTGCGAAATCGTTTCACCGAAATATGGTGTCCGGCACCTAACAAACAGTCCAATGACT
>PJRA01000444.1:530849-549027 GCA_016987375.1 Brachionus koreanus | reverse complement strand
AAGGGGTTTAAACATGCGCCCCGTATTGCAGAGACATTTTGAAGATTTTTCCACCCTCAGTAGGGTTTGAACCTTTCACCCTCTGCTTGCATGTAAGTCATGAATAGTACTTTTTTAATTTTTTACAACAAGTCAAAGTTAAGACTTGAAAAATTAGAAATTTTAAAGTCAAAGTTTTGGCTTTAACTTTTTAATTACTTTTGTTGAGAATTTTTTCCTGACTTTAGTACAAGTCTGCTTTATATATTTTTTTTAAATTTAATTAAATGATTAAATGAATAAGAAGAAAATAAACCGTTGGAACTGTTTTTAAAAATTTAAAAAAATCTAGGAAGGCTTTGAAGAGACTTTAAAGATTAATAAAACACAAATATAAATGAAAGATTTTAAAAATTGAATTGAATTTTGAATTTTGCATCAAAAAACAAAAACTTTAAATTGAAATAAATTTAATTTTCAATACATATAGTGGATTTTAAAGTTAGATAGTTTTTGGGTAGTATAGAATAAATATAGGTGATACAAGATTCACAACCATGCCCCAGAATTCCTAAATCAATTTATTGTTATTTTCGTCGTAAATATAAAAAATTGTGTATTTGTTGCTGTGTAATAATATAAAACATCTATCCAGATCTAATATATTTGCAATAAAAAAAAGCTTAATTAATAAAATCTAATTTCATTTACAATAGAAATATTAAGACATAAACTAATAAAATGACACATCCAAGAGATAACATATTTTTATTTTATTTTTACTTTTTTTATAAAGAGTATAAAAATGTAAGTGAAAAAAGCTTAAAATAACGCATAACAATGCAAATTTAGCTTATTTAAATTTGCAAAAATTTTGCTATAATGCGTTTAGCAGAGACTTTGTCCATCATCAATATGCTTTAACTATTGATGTAACTTTGTATGTTGTTTGCCACACTTACAAAACTAGTAAAGGTATTATAAATAAAAGTTATAAGTATTTTTGGCATTAATTTTTTTTCTTTTCTTTTATTTTGTTCCAAATTTCACAAAACTTGTTTTTTTAAGAGTCAAAAAATCGTTCTGCAGAATGCACAGGCTGATACAAAGTTTGTGTGACCCAAATTTAGTCCGGGCAATAATTCTATAAATGTGCAAAAAAATAAATTTATCAAGAACTGATAAAAATTAAATTAATCAGTTTATACATTGATTTAATTTGGTTGACACAAACTTTGTTTAAGCTGACACATTTATAAGAAAGAGATTTTAGAAAAGCAATTATTTTAATTTGAAATTTTTATATTTTGTTCCTTAATTCAGAATGTTTTTTTTTCTAGAAGGAATAAATTAATTCTGCAAAAAAAAATTTAAAAATTAAAAAAAAATAAAATAAATTATTATGAAAAAATTTTTTTAAAAGTTTATTTAAATAATTTGGCATGTTGGCTAACATAAATCAAAAACTAGTGAATTCATTCTTACTCTTACCCTATGCCAATTATAATTTAGATCTGATATTTAAATATTTAAAAAAGAAAATAAATATATATAATTTTGCAGTATAAATTTTAATTAATTTCTCTAATCAAATTTAAGTGTATGGTCCGTACAATTCAAGTCAATAGGATCTTTGTTCGCTCAGAATTTATCATACGATGATTCACTGTATAAAATTTACTACTCGCTTTGGTCAAAACAAAACAACCAGCATTTAGATGTCTACAATGATAAAACATTGTCAGCCAATTTGGAAACAATAGCCAATTTCATGACAAATAACTCATTCAACTCGATAATGTCATGTCGCAACTTCACAAAATCAATCAACAACCTCATGTCGGCTCTTTCATGTCAACAAATTACAGTATCTATGTCACGTGACCAAATCCAAATTCTACTCAAACATATAGAAAAATTTGAAACAAAAAATCTAAGCTCAGACCTGAAACACCACTTAAACGTGCTCTTGAATCGATCATATCCATTAATGCTAAACCACTATTTGGACATATTGAACAGTTTTTTGTCTTCAAATCGCAATAAAGCTCTGGTCAATTACGCATCGCTAAGCGAGCTTATCATTGACGATTTTCTATTTGACCTAAGCTCCAAATGCACATATAAAAATTTAAATCTATTCAAATCAATAGACTATTTGCTCTCAATTGACAATTTGGATCAAGAACTTATTTCAGGCTATAAACCAGACTCGTTGGAGTCTCTTAACATTTTGGCTTTCGATTTTCTCAATTGGTTTATGCCAAAAATTCTGCTCAATTCAGAACAACGCTTGGACTTGACACTTGACTTGTATGATGTCAAAATAAATCTCATACACACATGTGTGAATTATGTATGGTCAAACTACAAGTTTTTATCAAACAAACAAGCTAATGTAGAGTTAATCAATCAAAAAATGCTGAACCATGTGCGCAATGATCTCAATTTTGTGTCTAGTGCGGACATACAGGCCTATTTGGCTAAACGCGGCTTCGACAATCGTTTTTTGAACCACTCGAACAGCGTGCACATGAACCTGCTAGTCTATGGCCTATTCTATCTGGTGATGTATTGTCCAATGGACCCACTAGACCCGGTAGAGCACGACACTCTCATACAAAAAAATCAAGTGGCCATGTCAGACAGCCAAAAACATCTGGATTATTTGGCTCACAAAAATTTGGTATGTCGACTTAAAATTTGTCTTGAGGCCGAACCACAAAATTCTGACAATCAACTAATCGATCGTTTAAATAAACCAGTCTACTATTTGATTAAAAGTGAAGTGGAAAATTTTCTAAAACAATTTTTGTCCTACGAACAAATATCTAAATTGTTAGATAACGGCAAGTCTGATCAATTTAACAATTGGCTTAGTTCAATAGAAACACTAATAAACAAGCTAAAGAGCTACTACAACTATGCAGATGTGATCGAGGGTCCAGTGCGAGGCCTTAGTCTAGTCTGGTATGCCATGAGCTGCATGTACACAGAGAGTAGAGTGCATAAGAACGCTCTAGCTCAGCGTCTAATTCAATTTCCGGTCATGGACCAGTATGGCGAGTTGGCTCATAAGCTCAGTTCAGTCGAGTCCGATGACACATACTTGGTCGCATTGATGAACATTGTCAATTGTGGTTTGGTCGAGCCTGGCTCCGACCTGACCTCTCTAATTGTAAAAATATGCGACTACTTCAAAAGCAAATATTTTGCGTACAAGAGTCAAAAGGACCAAATGGAACATGTCGATGCGTACAAATACAAACAGTATGGTCAAGAAAAAATCCAACAAGAACTAGACGAGCAAGAATTCGAGGACAAATTTCCAAACTATGAGCACAATTTCTCCGAATTTATTCAAATAAATGTTTTGGATGATGAAAAAGTAGTCAAAGAGACAAGAGCTAAAAAAGAGAGCGAAATTTTGCTATTCGAACAAGTGTTTGATTTAGTAGAGAAAGTGTACGATTGCAATTGTGAGCATTCATGTATAACAGACACATTTTTTAAATCGTACACCATAGCCACTAGACTAATTGGTGAGAAAATAGTGATGCAAAATTCGAACAAAAACACCCTATTGTCTCATTTGTTCTATTCGACATGTGTCAATTTGAAACAAGAGAACAAATACTTTGACATATACCACGATGCTAATAGTGAACAAGTGCTGGTGTTGAAAAATTGTCTCAGCTCATTGACCAAACGTATACACAGTGTTCTAAACGATTGGCCCGACAATCCAGTTCTAATCGAATTGACAAGACTAGTGAAAAAAATCGAATCGTTCAGCTTAAACGATCCTTTAATGAAATACTTGACAGGCATTGAGCTGTTGCTGGGCCGTGCCGATTCGTGGCAGCTGATAGCCAGCCGAGAGGTCAGCTTGGACGCCGAGCTCAAAGCTCTAAATCAGTTGGTGGTCGAGTGGCGCAAACTCGAGCTAAAGCAATGGATGAACAGCTGCGACAACGAAGCAAATAAAATAAAAAAAGAGTTCGCTTTTGTTTGGTTTTTTAACATTTATTCAACATGTCACGAATATTTGACAACAGACGAGTCACATGATAGTTTAGTGTCAACCCTCAACCAGTTTATGGTGTCGAGTCCGATCGGACAATTTTTTGTGCGACTCAAATCAATTCAAATTTGCCATTTGATATTCGACAAATTTGCGTCGAAAAAAAGCGCTTCGTTGAACAAAATTCTCTGGTCTGTGTTCAACTTTTACTCGAGTGTGTACGCGGACGGCGTCGCTGGCCAAATCGGCAAACAACAAGCCGAAATCGACAAAGAACTGGCCGACTTTGTGAGCATATACAAGTGGCAGGAGGCCACCTACTGGTCCATTAAAAACTCGGTAGCCAAGTCAAATCGTCACTTTGTGCGCACAATAAAAAAGTTTAAAGCTTTTTTGAAAAGCGAAATAGACTGGCTCAAGCTGACCAGGGCGCTGTCGGTGGACGCCAAGCGCACTCTTTGGCGCACCCAGTTTGCCATTGAGCCGGACGCTGCTCATGACTATGCGTTCAAGATGCAGAAATTTTGTGCACGCATTCTAAACAAAAAGTTCAAGGACAACAAGTTTAACAAGCGCTGCGCTCGCTTTATTGGCAACGTTTGGCAGCGTTTCGACGACTTGGCCGCAGAGACGCGCCAATTGAACAATCAGTTTGTGAGCGATAAAAAAAATGCTGACAAGTACAAAAAAGAGTTCAAGTATTTGAATCAGGAGAAGCTTAAGTTTTTGTCCGATTTGATAAAGAGATTGAGCCTAATGGGTCTGTCGTATCGAAAGGGACAGATAATGAGCGATAGATACGCGTCAATTGAACAAGTCATACTGGACCAAAAAGTTCACCTCGGCTCTCATTACGAGTTCTACTTGAGCACTCGTCTCTATTTCGACTACAAGGCAACTAGTCCCAATCAGCAAGCAGCCAATTTGCCTGTCGACAAATTCAACGGCTTTGTCAATCACTTGTTCTCTTTGTTGCACACACAGCGGCTTAGTTTGACTTTGTTTAGTCTCGATTCGTGCAAGCTGGACTCGCTCAATTCTAGACTGGCAATTGTAGCCAAATCGAGTGGGTCGTTTCAGCTCAAATCAAAATCGACTGTCTATTTTAAGCTCAGGTATGCTCATCGAACACTTAGAAAATTGTTGCTACAAATTAAGTGTTTTTATGACAATTTATTTAATTTGGGACAAAGTGAAACAATAAAATGGATCACAAACGAGTACGATCAAGTCAAAAATGCTTTGCAAAATGTGCTGAATTTGATTCCCGAGGAAAAAAATCCTGATAGATTGGAGTTTGTATTTGGCGATCCGGCTAGCGATTGTGTGATCGATCGACACACACTCGATCATCTAGGCGCCTTGATCAACAAACACTGTGAGCCATTTTATGAATACTATGTCCAATGCTTAAACCATTTGGACGAGGCCAATCAACATTTGGACGAGCCGTTCGATGAGCCCAATCAACACGAATCAATTGAACAATTGGTTCAACGCACAAAGATCAAACTTCTTAAAATTGTAGAAAATTTTTACAAAAAATATTCTAATTACTCGATCAAAGACTTGGAAAGTGATCAGTTTTTTTCTATAGAATCATTGCAAAATTTTACCAATGACATTAAATTGTTTGAATTAAAATCAATAATAAAACAAATAGAGAATGTTTTAGACCTAAGTGGTTCCTCATACAGGCCAAACATTGTCCAACATGTGTCTAAATTGAAGAGTATCTTGGACATATTTTGCCGCTATGCTAACACATACGAACAGTATTTGTCTCAAATGCATGTAAAGTGCTGTCAAATGCTGGAAACATTGATCAAAGTGTTTGACGAGTACAAGCAAGGATTGAGTGTGCCCAAAGAGCTTGAACAAGACGAAGAGTCGGGCGAGACTGATGCCGAGGGTAAGAAATTCGAGACCGATGACGCAGCTGGCCTCGGCGACGGACAGGGATCCAAGGATGTGAGTGATCAAATTGAAAACGAGGACCAATTGGACGATGCAAAGACCAAGCAAGAACGAGAACAAGAAGAACAAGACGGACAAGAGGAGGAGAAAGTAAAAGAAGAAGAGAAAGGCATCGAAATGTCCGAGGACTTTGAGGCTCAAATGGACGATGTAAACATGCAAGAGGAGGACGAGGCTGAACAAGAAAACGAGCAGGAAGAAGAGGACTTGGATGACCAAAAGGGCGATGTCGACAACGCTATGGACTATTTGGACCAGCAGCTATGGGACAAGGAGGACAATGAAGAAGAAGAAGAAGAAGAAGCAGACGAACAGGATCAAAGCATTGACGAAGACATTCATGATGGCCAAAAATTAGACGATAAGTCCGAGCTTATGGCTAAGGAACAGGACTTGCCTATGATTGACAATGATGACGCAGAGTTTAATAATGAACAAGATGAACAAGTCGACAATGAACAACAAAATGAACAAGAATTGAATTTGGGCGAGCAGGAAATTGAGGAAAACGAGCTGCAAAATGAGCAAGAAAATGATGCTGATGAAGAGGAAACTACGCCTGAACAAAATCAAATAGAGGATATTGAAAATTTATCAGAAAATAATGAGGACCAAAATGAGAAAGAAAATCAACAACAAGAAGTTGAAGAAGCAGAAGAAGGCGAAAAAGAGAATGAAGAAGAAAATTTAGCTGAGAATAGTAAAAATTATGGATTTAATAACGAGAGCGAGAATAGGAATGAAAACGAGTCAAAGTTAAATTCATGCGGTGTTGAGGACAACCAAAAGGAGGAGTTAAATGACGAGCAAAATGACAATGAAATGGACATGAATCAACAGGCTGAGAATGAAATCAAATCTGGCCAAGGTCAAAATGAGTTTAGTGTTAATTCGTCACAGCAATTGGATGAACAATGTGATGCAAATGAGCCTAGGAATAGAATGAGAGATAAAAATCAGAATAGAGTTGTGGATAATGAGCAAAAATTGGATGCTATGAAAAATTTGAATATTGTTGATTTGGACCAAAATGAGCAGGTAAATGAGAGTGAAACAAATGAGCAAGAAAATGCTGCTGATTTTAAACATTTGAATAGTGAGGAGGAAAAGTGTGATCAGAGAGTATATGACGCGGCTACTGATGAACAAAAAAAGCCGCGCAATCATGACGGTGATCAAGAGCCAAAAATAGACCAACAACACAATGAGAGACCAGATGATTTGGAGAATAGAGAGAATAAACAACAACTAAAAGCGAACAAAGTAAATGAAGAGAAAAAAGAAGGTGGAAAAAATGACCATGAAAGTGAGGAGGTCAAGGAGGATGATAATGATGATATGCTAGTTGATTATGTAAGTACGGTGAGAATTGAGCGTCCTAGTGAAAGTTTGTTCGCAACAATTAGAGAAAATTTGACCATATCGGAGGAAATAAACCGGGATGTGGTTGAAAAAGATTTGGCCAAATTTAGAGAGGCTAGCACTAGTCAAATTGTTGAGTGTGAATCTCTTAAATTGTGGCTCGAATACGAGACCATAACACAACAGCTTAGTAGAGAATTGTGCGAACAATTGAGGCTTATTTTAGAGCCGACTGTTTGCTCTAAATTAAAAGGAGATTACAAGACTGGCAAGCGTCTCAATATGAAACGAGTTGTCGAGTACATAGCTACTGAGTATAGGAAAGACAAAATTTGGTTGAGACGAACCAAGCCGAATAAGCGCGACTATCAAGTTGTTTTAGCCGTGGACAATTCGTCTAGCATGAACGATAATCATTGCATGCAATTGGCCTACGAAACCATAGCTACTTTGACCAATGCGTTCAGTTTGCTTGAGGTTGGACAATTTGGCCTATTGAGTTTTGGTCAACAAGTACAGCTTTTGCACAGCTTGGATCAGCATTTCAATTCAGATGTGGGAGCACGCATTTTGTCTAGCATTAATTTCAAAGATGACTGCACCAAAATAGCCCAGGTCAGTGGCTCTTTTATTTCTCATACACATCATACATGCACAATTTTCTAATTCAATATTTATTTTTGATTTAATCTAAAAAACTCATTTTAGAAATAGTTGAACAAAAATATTTATTTTTACATAAAAATAAATGGAGCAAAAAATTTGAAAGATTTTCCAGATATTCGTCCAGATATTCGCTTTCCCTACCAAGCAAAAAAGGCAAACAAGGCTGACTACCACACTTGCTTTTTACAGAAGTTTCTCAGAAAATCTCGCCAACAATAGTGCCAATAATTTGTCCTCGCGAGCCAGTATCTATATTAACTAGGCTTTAGAACCATTTCTCTTCTCTTTTATAACAATTATTGTACAATTAGATTTATTTCTCAAATCAGTGATTATTCCTCTTCTCAATAAGACGTCTAATACTCAAGTCCGTAAGGAGATTTTTGTGTTATAGAGTAATCACACATGCTAGAAAAGGTGATTAAAATAAGCATAAGTATCTTGGCTTGACACTTTTTTAAAGAGCTAAACAAAGTTTTTTTTTTAGTTTTTATTTAAAGGTAAGAAAAAGTTTTTAAAAGTAAATAAAATGTTTAATTTTAAATATTTAAAAATCTTTTTTAATTTAAAGTTTGTTGAAGTTTTTTCATAGACAAAATAATATCAGGGGTCATCTTAACTGAAGCGCAAAAGCTAAAAGATTTTTTCAGAGCTTTAAAATTAGCCCAAATTTGTCTCGGGGAAACAAAATTTTGTTACTTAAATTTCACAGCCAAATTTAGATAGAAACCCGTCATCCTCTTTTCCAAAAATTGATCTGCAAATTGTATGTAAAAGATTCTTTTGTAACATGTCACAAAAGAATCTTTTACATGTTATAAAAGTTAATACTCTATTTTAGTGACACGCTGTTATAACATGTAAAAGACTCTTTTGTGACATGTCACTAAATTCGGATGATTACGTTATTTGAAAAAATTAAATTTTTTTAATTAAGCTCTAACTTTTATGTCTTTTAAATTTTTAGAAATAAAAAATTCAATTCTCTTATTTAAAGTCACAGTTTGTTTAGCTTTTATTTAAGATAGATTCATAGATATTGCAAGACATCTTGAGAAAAATATTTTAGTGTAGCTTTATTCAGGAAAAAAGAATAAAGCTACACTACTTTTGTGAATTTCACAATACCTTTAAAAACAACTTTGAGTATATTTTGATTAAAAATTAATTTCTAAGACATATTTTCAAAGTAAACATTCAATGTTTGAGTTTATTTTTTAAATTTGTAAATTTATGTTTTCATTCAATTCAGGCAAAAATTCTTCAAAAAAGAATTTACTTTGTTGCACTGTTTTTAACTAAAATAATTTTTTTTAATATAAAGAGAAAAGACAAAAAATAAAGCATCAATAGGTTTAAATATCACTATTGATTTAACTAATTCAGTTAATCATTCATAGTATGAATATTTGTTTTAAATTTTTATTGTATTTTTGCGACACTGAAACCAAATATTTGGAGATAAGAAAATTGAGAAAATTTATTTTTGATAGAATAAATAAGAAATAAAAAAAAATTTTTTTTTTCAAAAATTTTCTTTAGCTATTTTATAAAGTAAAAAGTAATTACTTGCTTGAGGGTTTTCTAATTATCTTTAAAGCTTTCAGTTTTTATTTCTAAACAGTCAAGTATTTTGAAATTTAAATAAAAATTTTTTAAAAGCTTTACTAAAAGAACGCTTTTATTTATTTTTTTTTCTAAATTTAAAATAAAAATCTATCAACGAGTAAACTAAAATTTTTCAAAAAGCTCTAGTAAACTTGTAAACTCCTAGCTAAATAAATCATGCTTTTCAATGTTGCAAAATTTTTATAAATCTCGATCAAAACAAGTGTGTGACTTAAGCATGTGGGATTAGTTAGTCGAGAAATTTCTAAATTTATATGAACTCGTTTTTATTTTATTCAATATGCTTAAAATAAGTATAATTTGAAAAATTTTAGAAAAAATTTAAAAAGTCAAATCTGTTGAATACTTTTGCTGATTATTCTGTCAAAAAAAAAATTCTCCTATTTAATTTTAGCCTTTTTTTAAATAAAAAAAAATTAAAAATTTTCCTAATACATTTTATTTGAAAAAAAAATAAACAAAATTTTTGAAAAAATAATAATTTAAAAAAAAGATGCTTGACACATCAATTGGACTGTTTTCTAACACGAACTCAAACACAGCCGTGTCAAAACTACTAATCATCTTGTCAGACGGACGCGGAGTCTTCTACGAAGGCATTGACAAAGTAAAGAGCTCGGTGCAGCGTGCTCTAGTCGAAGGAATTTTCATTGTGTTCGTCATACTGGACATAACAGACAAGACAGCGTCGTCCATCTTTGACATCAAAATGCCCGTCTACACCCCTGGCAATCCGGTAAGAAAAAAATTTATTTTCTCTTCAATTTCTCTAACTGTGTAAATGTTATCTGAACGCTTAAGATACCGGCGATCAAATCCTACATGGAAAGCTTTCCGTTTCCGTTCTACGTATGCCTAAGAGAAGTAAACTCTTTACCTTTGATAATGATCGAAGCCCTTAAACAATGGTTCGACATGGTGAGCCGTGTCGACTCTTAGCTTGAAAATAAAATTTAAAAAATAAAAAATTTTTTGCTTTCTTTTTGTTTTTTCTTATCAAAAAAAATGTAAAATTGTTAAATGTTTATTTCTTTTTTTAAAAAAAAAAATTGTCCAAAAATTAATCCTAAGACCAAACTTAAATTGAAAATACTAAATTAGATAAATAAAAAAAAAAAAATTATTTTTTTGCTCTCAAACGAAACCTATTTAAGAATATTGAATCAAAAAAAATAAAAATTAAATAAATATAATGGTTTTAACCGGGTGGGCTCAATTAAATATCACCCTTAGAAAAAAAAAGAAAAAAAAATATAAAAAATTAAATTTTTTTTGTTGTTTTTTTTTGTTGTTTTTTTTTTAGAATAATTAATCCTATATAAATTACCAACAAAGTGAATGTACTACTACACACACGTACTACAGCATATAGCGTTGATCTAGTCAACCAAAAAAAAAATTAAAAATTTAAAAATTTTTTTTTGTCCAACTAAAAAAACGTTTGATAAATAGATTTTTTTTTTTTATTAAATAAGTTGGTAATTTACACATAATAAATAATATTAAATTCTTCTCTCATTAAAATAACAATACGTAATACGTTTCAATATGCTGAAATAGATAAATATCAGCAAGTACCGGGCTACTTTAAATAATAAACATTTTGCATTTTGGAAAGTCTATTTGTCTATGTGTGTGTGTGGATGCATGTATGGTTTGAATGAGTGAGTGTGTTTGTGTGTCAGTGTGTGAAATGAATGCATGAATGGAAAAAGAAGAAAAAAAAAAAAAGGAAAAAAAATAGAAAAATTGTCAAAAATCAAAAGAATAGCCATTGGCCAAGAACAAAAGCTTTTCCTCATCGGACTCGTTTTTGTACTTGTTGAGAAACTGTTGGACTTTGGCCTCGTCGCCAAGAATGTCTTTGAGTTTGGCGTGAAGGCCGCTGGGCTCAGCCGGGGCCGGAGACGCAGTGGCGGCCGGCGCAGACGAGGTCGGAAACAGAGAGTAGCTGTGGCGGATGTTGTTCTGGGCAGGGCCCATCAGTCTTAGCAGCGAGCTTTCCTTGTCGACGCGGCTCTGAAAGCCCGGCTTGAGGGCGATGAGCTGCGAGGCGATCGTCGACTCCTCGGGCTCATTAAGTATTATTTCCAGTTTCATGCGCTGCTCGCTCGACTGGTCGAGCACGGACTGAAACGCCGTCTTGAACTGCTGGCCCGACTGGCTGCTCGATCGTTCCGGGTGCCAAAATTTGCACTTGGACCCATAGGTGCACTTTTTCTTATACGGACAACGTTTCATGTACTGTTGATTTTGAAACGATTCAAATCTCAAAAAATTGCTCAAACTGGGCCCGTTTTTGCCGAGTGGATCTTCGGCCGGTATGAAATTGTCCTCTACGAACGAGTACATGAGCACGCGTTCCTCAATTACTTGCTTGAATTCGTCGCGTTGATTCAAAAAGCGTTTAAAGTTGTCGTTTGAGACAATGATGGCCTGTTTGATCACGGCCAAATTGAGAATGAACGAATCGTCGTCGCAGTACATGCGCTTGCCGCCGACTCGCTTGCTCGGCGAGTAGTGGACTAGGCCGCGCTGTTCCATGTCGGCGAGAAGGCGCTGGTCGGCGGCGTGATGCGCTCCGCCGGCCACTATTTGCTCCTTGCGCCACTGCGGTACTATCACGTATATTTGATGCTGACGCTTGTCGAAATATTCGACTACTTTTTGTACGCGTGTCAACGCGAACAGCTGCTTGTTTTGCTGGGCAGACAAAGCGACGTCGCTGCCGTCCACAATGATCGGCCGCAGGTTCGACTTGTCGTTTAGACGGTGCATGGACGCGGTCAAGTACTCCTGAAAGGCCTGTTGCTGCTGTTTTGGCGAGTTTTTGCGCGCCTCGTCGGCCTCTTCGTCCGGCTCGTCGTCGTGCGTCGGCCGTCCGCCCTCCATTTGAATCGAGGTCAAGACCAACTGGTCGAAAAAGCGCGTCTCGTCGAACACCTCGCCAAAGTCCATCCGATACAGGTCTATGTTGGCGTAGTTTTTTTTGTGAAAGTAGGCCGATAGAAATTTCTTAAGGGTCTCTTTGACCACCTCCCATGTCATGCCCAGCTTAATTGACTTGTCTATCAGGCTCTTGACGTGCTCGTCGCTCACAAACGGCTTCGATTGAATGTAGTCGTCCAATAGTTCCATCATTTTGGCTCCACCTGCAGCTCCTAGATCCATTTTATTCTCTATTTTTTTTTTATCTAAATTCAAATTTTATCATTAATTAATGACAACAGCTTTTCTTTTTTTTTCCCTTTTTTTTTTTTTTTATTCATTTAATTTTAATAAAATTTCTTTGCTTTTAGTTTTTTTGAATTAGTCAAATTTTAAAATAGAATAAATGAAAAAAAAACAAAAACCGATAGACAGAAAATAAAATGGAAAAAAAAAAGGAGAAAATTATTTATGAAAAATTGCATTCTTGTAAATAATCTCTAGTTGAAATATTTTTTCTATTCAAGCAAAATTTTGTTTTTTTTCTTGTTTCCTAATTCTATTCATAATTTGCACGATAAAAAAATTAATTGAAACTTGATTTTTATTTTTTATTTCTACCACAGAGGAGAGGAATACTTCTCTTTTTTATTTTAATTTTGTTTTTTCTTTTCTTTAATTTTGTTCATACATGAAGGTGTGTGTGTGTGTGTGCTTATAGAGAAACTAAAAATAGGAAAAAAAGAGTGCGATTGAGTAGAAAAAGTTGGAATAGTTTTGATTCCAAGTGTTGGCATGGCGATTGGGATCATTTCCCATTTGAAGGCTAGATTTTTTATTTTGAAAAAAAGTTCCTTAATTTTTATATATCTTTAGTAACCATGGTAACCAACTCGTTCACACATCATGGTCAACTTTTTAATCTAGCACCCTAATCTTAATATTTCGTATTTCGACTTAACTTCCTCTTTTTTGCTATTATAAATAAGTAAATAGATGATTTTTATTTTTATGTTACCATGGTAACCAAATCCGTGATCCAAAGTTTAGTTTAACCATTATGAAAATTTGATAATTTTTTAAATTGGATATTTGATTCGATACGAAAGCGAGAATTTTCATAAGTCCCAACAATAAAACATTTTAGAAATTTAATTCTACGAATAAAGTGAACATTTTTAGTTGAAATTATTCTGATTTTATTTGCCTTAATAGAAAAAAAAATGTTCTCTTTTTAAAATTTTTGCCTTCTCCTAATTAAAATATTAAAATGCTTATCATTTTTACACTTAATAATCATATTTTTAAGCGAAGCAAACAAACAGTTGCGAAAGTAAAAGTTGCACAGAGCTGAAAAAATGCATCTTTGTCACCTTTTTCAAATACAATGTCCAAGTTGACAGCTTTTTTCACAAAGCTATTCAACTATGAACAAACTAACCGGCTAAGTGAGAACATTCTTGAGCTCATTAAACAAAAAATATGGAAAAAAGCCACTACGTTAGTTTTTATTGTAGTTTTCCCCCCAATAATTTAAAGCCATATTTATTTCTAAATTGAAATTTAATACTGCTCTTTCAAATCAAGAATTTCATGAAAATCACATTTAGTTAGAACATGAAAAAACATGCAAAATTTTCACGTTGGCGGTATAATTTGAAAATATGCTAAAGTTTTTGTCTGATTTTATGCCTGAACAAAGCCTCAATAGGCTCATATTATGAATTTGTTGTTAAAGCGTTTATTTGCATTAACAAGACATAATAACTGAACATTAAATCAATTGAAAATAAAATTTTTTTGTCTCAATACAGTAAAAGGCTTTAGAATAAATAAATTGAAAAAAAACACACTATATGGAATAGCAATTTTAGCTAAATAGTCATGAGCCGCAAATCTATTTAATTAATTTAATTAAGGAATACTCTACTTCCTCTTTTGGATATTAAATTCAAGCTTTATTCAAATTTTCAAAAAGAAAATTTTTAACAATAAAATTTTAAAAAACTTCCTTTTTATTTTTTAGATCTTTTAATTTTACTTTCTATAATATGTAAATCACTAAATTAGTCTTGAGATATTTAGTTGTACTCTTCTATTATTTATTTTCACTTTTATTAACCAATTTAAATGTATAAATCGTGAATTTAAATCTCTTTTAAATAATGCAAATTTATTCATAATAAACACATCTCATAAACTGTCCTTATAAATCTTTGTTTTATTCTTAATTAAAATTTATTCTTTTAGAAATAGTTATAATAACGAGTACAGCAAAATAAATGCTTTTCTTTGATAGCTGTCTAATTTTACATAAATGCTCATAATAATATATTTATGTTAATATGAAATAAATTAATCATTATAGTTTAAAAAAGATATCTGTTTTTTTTTTAAAATACATTTTTAGATTTTGCATTAACACTTTCAATTGGTAATTTAGCCCACAAATTTATCGCTTTGTGCTTTATTCTTGTCAATTTCTTTGTGATTTACATTTAATGTTGCCGAATTCTTACCACTAGACCATTAAGTGTGAGTGCATGACTTTTGAATTGTGGATTCTGCCATTCAACAGCACCTAGAAAGTTCATTCATTTGAAGTGTTTGATCAGGTCTTCCTTTTCACTTCTTGTCTTAAGTGTCGTCATTCCCAGCCTTGCTAGTAATTACTATTTTGTGTTTTTTTTATGATGAAAATAAATAAAAGACAAAAAATATTTCTTAATTAGTATAGTATAGTAGCATAGTGGTTTATTGCAACGCATAAATGCGTAAATCTGACAATTGTTTCTAGGTATTTTGTTAATTGTTTAGTTAAGTCTCTGAAAATTTACTAAATAAAAGTTTTGCATACAAATAACTGCACATTTACTGATAAGCAAAATACTTCTAATACAAATTTAGTTTTACCTTTAATGAACATAAAAAAAATTATTGACAAAAAAAACTTGTATAGACCTCATAGGTCAAAATTTATATAAAAAAAAAATTCAAAATTAAATAAAATAAATATAAAAGTTATTATTTTTTTTTTTTTTATAAATTTTTACCTATGAGGTCTATACAAGTTTTTTTTTTGCCAATAAATAAAAAAATAATAAAAATAAAATAAAAAAAAAATTGTCTTTTAATAATTGAAAGCTAATTTTTTGATTTTTAAGGCATTTAATTAATAAAAAAAACTAAGAATTTCGATTGAATTGAAAAGCTATTCTTCTATTAAAAAAATTCTCCTATATTTAAGACAAATCCATGACTTGTAGAAAAATTTTTAAAAAGTACAAGTCACAACTTGCATATGACTTGTAATGACTTATTTTATATGACTTTAAAATTTCATAATATTGAATTGACCTTCTTTACGTTTTTATTTTTTGTTAGTTTAGTTTATTGAATAGATATAAATGGCACAAGTGATGTCATACAACGTTGTTTACAGTACCATGTCTGTGAACTACTTTAATATATTTTTTTAAATTGAACTAAATGATTAAATGAATAAGAAGAAAGAAAATACGAAAGGAACGGTTTTGCCTGGGCTGATAGTTTAACTGCTTGTGCTCACGCTTTTGTCCTTTATTTTCTAATCAGACGCTTCTCAGAATGCTTTTTGTTTCTTGCTCTTCTTTGGTCAATTTGTCTTTCCTCTAGTATACCATTCAATACATAGTTCTTATAAGATTCTTTCAGGGAAAATATCCGAAATTGATAATTAATATTTTAAAGCTACAAAATTTAATTTTAATATTCAATATATTTCAATTTGCTGTTACAAATTTAATAAATATCAAAAAAAATATATACTTTATACTAAAATTAATCAACTAATGAATGAGATCAAGTTAAAGATTTTGCCTTTGAAGATATTTTTTTTTTAAACTTTAAAAACTTGCAGAAAAAAAGTCATTAAAAGTAATCTGTGTGTCATGACTTTTACTTTTTAAATTTTTTCCGACAAGTCTAAGTCCTGAATAAATAGCTTAAACATCTATCTCATGCAATTATTGACAAAAAAAAATTCTAGCTCTTTTTTCATTTGAACAAAAATATATTTGATTAGGAGAAATTCTTGTTTTAAAAATTTTTTGAATTTATATTATTCCCAAAATTTGATTACAATACAAGTTAACTAAATTAATCGCATTAAAGCAGTGCTATGAATAGATGAAGCCAAAGGTATTTCAGGCGACGGTTTAAAATAAATTTCATAAGACTAATAAAATTACTTCATGTATATTTGAAAGTATCCTTTGAAAACCTTTCTAATTTTATTTTACATAAGCAAAAATAGAGTTGTATATTTACATTTTGGTGATTATTTAGTTTGAATCTCATCTATTTATTTACCTTTAGACAATTTGGGAAAAATTTCATACCTGATAAAAAATGTCTCATATTTGTATTTAATTTCTTCGTTATCTTATCAATATTTACACATAAAGTAATAAGTGCACTTCTATTTAACATTTTTATTAATGACATACCAAAAAGAAAAAATTAAAAAAAAATCGAATAAAAAATAGTGCTGTATACCGTCACCGATGATACTAACAAAAATGAAACACAACCATGGAGATGATTTTGCTAATTTTTTTTTATTTTATAAAAGGAATGAAACCACGAACATACGATTAATAAGTAGCTGAAAGAGGTTGAGAAAAAGTAGTTTTACATTTTAATTTTTTGAAAAAATAATTTTTAAAATTAATCTTGACCTTAAAATTTTTGCTAACAATTTAGATAATGAAACAAAAAAGTCATATTCTTTGGCATCATTCATTTGATTCAAAACTTACATTTGATCCAATGGTTGATGTTTTCAGAAAGCACAGTAATTCAAAAATTAAGATAATGACAATTAATTGCTAAGTCTTTAATGAACTTAAAATAAACTTAAGCAGTCTGAAATCGACTTTATGATTTGAGTGCAAGGACATGGCTGAGTCATTTTGTTCCATTTTGTTATCAGACTGTTGGATGAATACAAAGCCGGTTTTGAATCTAGATATATTAAGTATCCGAATTCACTATGTGATGTCTATTATTTCTTTAAATTTTATGCTTCTTTATTTTTTATTTTCAAGTAAAATAACTTGAGCACTAAAATTATAAAAATTAATAAAAAAAATTGAGAGAATGAATTTACGAATTAAAAAAAACCTTCTAATTTTTGGCTTTTAAGACAGTCAGTTCAAAACTGTAACAAAAATAGCCGTTAAATAATAAATATTTCATGTGCTTGTTGATTTCAATTTGTGATAAATAAATCTAAGCAAAAAGATTTTAACGAACTGTCAAAAAATTAGGCTTGGTTTTAACTGTTAGACAAACAAAATTAATTTCTATTTAAATGAGAAAGTCAATAAGTTTCGAAACAAGATCAAGATATATTAAATAAACTACTCTATTCTTTCATAACTCGTCTGAGAATTTAAAAAATATATTTCTAAAAAATGACTCGAGAAATTTCAGTTACAATTTAAGGAATAGTGCAAGCCTGATTGAACCAATGGCAAAAACGAACAGTGGAGAAAAAACATTTGGATATTTTTACTCAAGATTGATTAATAGCTTTGTGATCAAACGATCAATACTGAAATTTGCAACAAT
>PJRA01000444.1:499437-526984 GCA_016987375.1 Brachionus koreanus | reverse complement strand
AATTGATTTATTATCTAAAAAAAATAATTGAAAATAAATAGAAATATTTTTATAAAATAGAAGCATCATTTAATTAATAATTCTGTTTCAGTCCAGATAAATTTTTTGTTATTGAAAAATTTAAATAAGCTACAAAGCTACAATTGAGATAATAATATAATATAATTGTTTAGATTATTTATTATTATTATTATTATTTATTTGTACTGAGCTTAAGCTCCTTCAAATTAAAAAAAATTAAAAATAAAGTAAAAATATAAGTTAAAACTAGAGAAATATTGAAATTAAAATTAGAAAAATTAAGATAGAGGGTATCTGAATACATTTTTTATATATTTAATGGTTCAGGGAAAAAAGAAGAAATAGTAAGTTAGCAATTACACAATGAAGTTGGGTACTCGATATTTCTTGATTGGAAACCTTTGTTATATTCTTCCACTAGTCTCACTATTTATTAACAATTACTTCTAATCTTTTTATATTAGTTTCTGAAAGAGAGTTAAGACAAGGGAAGGAATAATCTAGAAAAGATTGAATCAAAGACTTGTAGGGATTTCCTAAAGTTCTAAAGTCAAGGCCCCATTTTTTATTTGACAAGATTTTGATTAAGTTTAGCCTTGAATTGCAACGTTCTTTAACTTCTTCTATCATCGAAGAAAATGTAAGTTTAGAATCGAATTTAATACCTAGGAACTTTATTTCTTTTAGAGTTTCGATTTTATTCCCATAAATCCTTAAATTAAACATAGAATTTTCTTTGTCATTTTTTGTAAAAAATCATTGAGAAGACTTTTCAACCGAAATCTTCGTTTCCACTTGAAAAATCATTGTCCACTTTTTATTATTATTTATTTGTATTACTGTACCGAGCTATAGCTCCTTCAGATTTAAAAAAAAGAAAAAAAAATGAATAAAAATAAAGTTAAATTAGATAAAAAAAATTAAAAAAAATAATTAGAAGTGTAATTAAAATAAAATAAAATAGTTTAAAATATAGGGAAATTAAAATTAAAGTTACGGATAAAATTTAGTTACAGATACATATTTTTAAATGTTTGATTGTTCAGGGAAAAAAGAAGAAATAATTAGGTAGCAATTACACAATGGAGTCGGGTATTCGATATATCTTGATTCAAAACACTCTTTGTATTCCTTCACCAGTCTGACAAACAGGGGATTAAACTGACTTTTAAAAAATAATTGCTTAAATTTGAACTTGAATTAGCTTTAAATTCACGAACTAATTGTTCAAATGTTTGATTTGTTACACTTCAATAAGCAATGGCATAAAACCTTAATAATACAAGATTAGACTGGGAGCGCTACATCAAAGAACATGTGTGTTAAGATTTTTTTTCAAGAACCTGGCATAATAATTAAATCAAAAAGTTATTTTAATTCTTACATAATTGATAAATGTTTTTGATTGAAGAATATTATATGCTATATTGCTTACTTATGATTGTTAGCGGTAGCTTTTATTATCGAAAGGTTCAATGATAAACATTCCTTTTTATAAGAGGTTTGAAGATACAGTTTAATTAATGATAGCTCTTGTATTAAGAAAACAACAATTTAAATATCATATATATGTTCTAGGAGTTCAAAATTTCATTTTCCAAACCGAAAATATTCTTAATATTAATTAACAAACAAATATAATTTTCTAAAAAAAAAAACAATTATAAGAATTTTTTAAAAAATTTCCAAAAAATTTTCCGTCCTTTTTTTGGGAAAACAATAAAGTATGATAGTATGGAACCTCGATGCTTAGGTGCATTAAATTGAGGTACCTTATCTTTGTTCTAAAATAGTTTCTCGGGGCTAGTTATCAGACTTGTTTTTAAGTCACAATTCTTAAGTCAAGTCAAGTCAAAGACTTAAAATTATTTGGAGAAGGTGGCGTAAAGTGCGCCCATATGCTGAGTCCGTGTTTAGGTTTCACGGTGACTGTTACAGGGTGACAGGAACGATGTCGTGTGCATGTGGAGCATGCTCCATCCCCACCATCCTTAATTTAAAAAAAATCTAAAGTTATTGATTCAATGTATTTAGATTAATGTGAACTATATTTGGTCCATGCTGACTTTAACAGAATTCACACAATGACTTTAGATATTTGTTTAAAATAAAAAAAATTTAATTTAATTACTTTTATAACTTTGACTTAAAAACAAGTCTGCTAGTTATATTATTAGGTAATTTTTCTTCAATTCTATCCATTGTCTCGTAAACCATGTTTTAAAGAGCTCATTTTTAGATATTTTATGCACACAAAACTATCTAAAATCAATTTTGAAGCGAGTTAATTTTTCTATTTATGACCTGTTAGCAATGAAAGATACTTTTTTGTTTTATTTCATAGAAAAATTATGCATTCATTTGCATTAGCTTGATAGGAAGTGGTTTATTAAGTAAAGTCATAGAAAAATAATTTCAAAAAAAAAATAAGAAAATAATAAAATAAAACGATCGGTTAAAATTTTTTTTTTAAAAATCATCGAAGCTCATGTTTGAAATGCCAGTAGTGATAGACTTTGTTTCATTTTGACTAGATGCTTGTACCGGTTTGAAGTCGTTTGTAGGTGTTGGATTATTATCATACAGTGAGCTGGCACTAGATTCACTCATTTGGGTCAGTTCGCTTAGTTTTTTGCGCGCATGGCCTTTAGACTTTTTAACAGTGAATGGTGCGTCAACAAAAGGATTGGTGGTTGTTTTCTTCTTGTGACTGATTGGCGTCTTGACCGACAATTTGTCTTTCATTTGTATTACTTGAACAATTTCGTCATTTGCCTTGGCCTCAAGTTCGTTCAAGCATTCCAAGTTTGAGTTTGTTTTGGCTGTGTTCTGCACAAAGATGCCTGTCGGAGTGACTGAAGACGAAGTCGATGTGGACGATAGGGAAACTTTGCGATTGATTGGAGTGTCGAATGGCGCACTGACAAACGGATCGGGTTGTTTTTTGTAGGGTTGAAAGGCCGAGTGCGTTCCAATTGTAACTTTTTTACAGGTTTCGTTCGACGATGTGCTCGATTTTGGCGAACAGGAGCCCGAGCTTGACGGGGACATGTTTGCGTTGAAGAGGCTCAGCGGTGCCTTGCGAAACGGGTCGAACAACAGCCCATTCTCGTTCTCTTTTTCATCTATACTTGAATATTTTACAATTGCACTTTTTTTGCTGCTTTTTGTTAGCGCTTTTTCTATTCATTTTAAAAATTACAAAAAATTCACTTTAAATTTTAATCAAATAGTTTATTTATGATTTTTATAAATTTAAAATTCAACAAAAAAAATTAATTAAATAAAAAAAATAGCAAAAAAAAATTTTTCTTTTAATAAATAATTAAATAAAAAATTATACTTTAATGAGTAACCGAGTTTAATCGAATACGATTAATGGACCTATTTAAACATAAATTAAAAAAAATAATTCAATTATCATCAGAAAATTTAAATTAGCACAAAGATTATTTGAAAGCTCATATATAAGAATTTTGATTTAGTTCAGTAAAGCAAACTGTATCAAATGGAGTGATAGTTATTAATTTTTTAATTATTTAAATGAGATTTTAGATTTGAATGTGTTCGAGAGCTACATTAGATTTAGATTATTTTTTGGATTTATTTGAGAGTGCTGTTGATGATTAGTTATGAACGACATTTGAGGTCTCGTTGTGTTAAAATTTGGATTACTCATTAAATAATTATTAGTCATATAATAATAATTAGTGTAATAATTAATATTACTACAGCTGTTGCTCTTATGATTATTGTTAGGATTATGTAGCATGCTGATGAAATTATAATTTTGATTACCTTGTACTGTAGTCTCTTGTCGTATGCGATCAAATTCTTGACCGAATAGCTCGTTGTCATCAAACGGATTATTCGATACTCTTCGTTCTTCTTCAATTGGCTTATCAATTTTCAAGCTAGCCAGATTATTAGTGCTACACAATTAATAAAGATTAAATTCATTACACTAGATAATTATCTATATTTTTATTATCTATTATCTATTATTAGATAAATATAGATATTTTATTATTATTTATCTAAGTATAGATAATAGTAGTTGAGAAAAAAACTGATTTACTTTGGAGATGCTGATGCAGATCTAGAATGCGTGTATATTCGATCAAGAACTTGTGCTGATACAGGAGTCATATTCGATTGCTGATGTAATAAATATTGGTTTTTCGCTTGTTGTTCAGAAGGATTTATTTGAAGAGAATATTGTGTTGGCGTAAGACGCATATTAACTTGTGAACCCGAAGGTGTGTTCATATTAAATTGAGGGAACAAAGTCGAGGAATGTGAAGCGGAGCGTCGATGGGTTTTTTTTGTCTCAAGAACAGGTGTTTGCTGCGTTAACTTATCAGATTGATCTGCTATCGGGTTAATGGAACCAAAATCATCATCGAATCCGAGTGGTTCTTGATTATTTGTTGACAAAGCAAAAGGGCTATTTTCGTTTTCGCTCTTTGGTTTTATGGAAACGTTTAGTTTCTGTTGTCCTACATTATTATTAGGCTTTGTTTTGATTATGTTCTGATTAGGCAATTGGAGAATGTTGTTCGTATGATTCAAATGTGCCTTGGGTCTCTCACGCGGATTAACTGTTGTCGATTGTTCCTGTACAGGAGTGTTAATTGTCTTTTTGACAGCCATACTGGAACTTTTCTTCCACTCGTTCTCAGTCATTGGCATCGCTATTGCGCTAAAATTTGGAATTTCACTTTTCTTTATAAAAAAAAAAATAGATAATTTTTTTTTTAAATCTTATATTTGTAAAATTCACATTTAAATTTTTTATGGGACATGGCTTTTGCGCTAGTTGAAATGCTAAATAAGACACTTGATATATGTCTGGTCTTTTGGATGGCTCTGGATCCAGCATATAGTCTAAAATGCAGATAATAATTTATTTTATTTATTTAATTAATTTAAGCTTCAAATTGATAAAATTGAAGAATACAAATAAATTAGAGAAAAGAGTCTAGTTTATAGTTTACACTAATTGAAAAAAAAATGGTTAAAAATTCTATCAAAAACCAGTTAAGGTTTTTGTTTTTTTTTTTCTTTTTGTTTTATTGTTGTTGAACTAAGTTACAACAAATTTCCTACTAAACAAAGCTTTTAAGTAACAACTAGTATTAGTTAAATGATTGAAAAAATGAGATCCAAACAATATATTTATTTAGAGCGAGTGACAAGAAGAATGGGGTGTATCAGTTGTCTACTTGGGTTTAATCAAGAAAAAGGAAGTTATATTAAGAACCATTGTGATGGAGAATTTGTGTTATGGTTTGACTTTGCGAGGTAAATATCGAAGATAATGGACTTATTGAAAATTCTGCATTAAATTTGTTCCGAAAATGAAACAACTGTTGTTTCACCTACTGCGAAAGTCTGCACAATCTGTGTAAATTTATCTATTATTATTTTGGATGGATTTTTTCTTAATTTACAAAAATTTTGCAGACCTCCACAATAGGCTCTACAGTAGGTGAAACAATTTCAATGTTACTAGAGAGGAATCAAACTAATAGCTGATAAATGACCATACGGCATAATGATTTTTATTTAGAAGATCAGCAAACAAGATTGATTTTTTTATTGACAAATTAAACAAAATTTAAAAATATATGAAGGACATATAAATCATATAAGGTCTTGTAGCGTGAAAAAATTTCTAAAAAAAGCTTTAAAAGGGGAACTGTAAAATCGTGCTGGACAGACAAAAACGGTTAAACAATATTTGTGATTGATTGTTCAATATCATATGAAGAAAATCTTACTAAAATCACTAATGAAAGATATTTAATGCAATAAAGGAGGTATAAAAGGCTGAGCCGCTGGGACCTGTATAAACTCTAATAGCTTTTAGTTCTATATAAATAAAGCAGAGTCAAATAAGAGCTAGTAGCGATATTCTAATTGGTGAACAAAGGTTTACTAATTTGTGATCATTGAAGAAAAAAGAATAAGCTTAGTTAAATGATCACATATTTTTTGTGCTTGAATAAGTGAACTTTTTGAAAACAGGCGAACTAACTATGGTTATATAATTTATTAATTTAATTAAATTTATTTATTTATTTAATTAAAGTTTAAGTCCCATGGACAAATTGAAATTAGAAAAATGGACAGTTAAATATGCATTTTATAATTAAGTAAAAAATTTAGTTTGTTATATAAAAAAAAATGATTAAGATTATTCAATATACAATATTCTATTAAATAAAAATAGTATTTTATCGAGTCAATTAAATAAAATGTTAATTGAATTTAACAAAAGAATATCAACTAATAAATATTATTTTTATGTGTTTTTGAGTTATGAATTTTTAAACCCTATTCATTTTTGAACATTATATGCTTTTGATGGCAAATCTGGTGGGTTGAATCTCAAAACTATTGGTTTCATTTACAAACAATTTTATTAATCAATATTCATGTATGGACTTGAGATACTTTACATCAGCAAAACGCAATTGAATAAATTTAACATTCGTCAAAATATTTTAATAAAAATTCAATAGGAATTTCAAAATTATTCAAAACGTCCCCACTTTTTAAGGTACTTAATATTGATTCTATACAAATTGTTAATAAAAAACAAATTTTTTATGTTCAATCAAATATGCAATTAGTTCCTTTCACTAAAAACTAGTCAATTTTTATTTTCACTTAGTCATTTATCTTTTTTATTTTGAATGTTTTTATTCAATCGCTAGGCTGACAAGAAGGACTATGTTCCATTCTGAGCTACCTGGGGTATTCCCTAAAACTATTAAAATAAATAAAAAAATAAATAAATGTTCAATCAAATCCATATAAATGAATTAACGAAATAAATTTACGAGGAGCTAAAATTGTTATATGACAAGAGGTTGCTGAGTCAAAGTAATGAATCAATTTACAAGCAGTAATTGGAGGTAGCTAATGAATACCACGTCGATGGTTCATTAGCTAGCAAATTAATATCAAAGCTAATTGGAAATGGACACAAATGTGAAAATTTGGGTCTATTAGACTCAATCAAATTTATTTTCATTAGTCTCAATGATAGAGAAGTCTCAAATTATCTGCAAAACATTACTATATTAAGACACTTGTTGGACTATAATAATTAAAATGAAAACAATATGAATATTCTAGATTTTAATAGCATAAATTTATATGTGCATTTAGGTTGAATAATTAAATTCGTCGTTAAAAAATCGAGTTTCTCAAAATGAGTTACTTTTATATTTATTTTATTTAATTTTGAAATTTTTTTTTTATTAATTTTTGGTCAATGAGGTCTATACAAATTTTTATGTCAATAAATAAATAAATAATAAGAGCAATGCTGATGTACGATATATAATACAATTAGAGATTATGTGAATCAGACAGAAGAAGGTTGAACATTCTCTAAAAAACATGAAAAAAAATAACATTAATATTTATAAAGTGATATTTTGTTTTACATTGAAATTAACATTTCACTTAATTAAATTATTTAATCATATAACTATGAATATAACTATTGAATGGATAGACAAGATTAAATATTTAGGAGTATGGGTAGATGGTAAAAGCTACAGTAAAGAACACCTAAGAGAACGAAGACTAAATACATTGAGAGCATTCTTTCTCCTCAAAAAAAGCATAGATTTCAATAGCAAGCACCTAAACCCACAATTAAAAGCTCATCATCTCAAAACCTATTTAAGGCCAATAATGTATTATGGTATAGAAAACTGTAATATAAGCAAAACTGAGAGGAAAAAGATCCCAACAATGGAAGGCCTAATGGTAAAACAGATGCTTCATCTAAGAAAAAGATCGAGGTCAACTAACCTTTTATAAGCGCTAAACTTAGAACCGACTGAATCAAAAATAAGGAAAATTAAACTGGGATTTACAAAAAGACTACTTGTAAATGTATTTACGGCCAAAATACTTAAAAATAATGAGGGAAAGCTTAATCGACCCAATAAATTCATTAAAGAACTGAGAAATATACTAGGATCGCCTGAGCTACTTAAGATAGAAGTAATAAACGGAAAGCTTCGAGAAATTAGGCTTGAAGATAAGAAGAAAAGTCGAAATGGAATCTGTGAATCCATTAAATTCTGCCTAGAACACCTAATGGAAAGAACTAATGAATTAAAATTGCTAATCTGGCGTAATCTTTTCTGAAATAAATAATAACTATAGTTCACCTATTAGTAAGAAAATTTACAAAACCATGTTTTAGTTCGGACAAAACATGACATGTCATTTTTTATAACATATTGGTGCAAATGTCACAAAGAGAAAAATGTACATTTTTTTTTTTTTTTACAAAAATTTTAAATAAAAAATCTTAGAAAAAAAAAGAAAATTTTCTTACTAATTAATTGATTAAGTTGCTTTGAATAAAATGCGACCTTGGCATTGGGTATAAAGTAACGTCCCTCTTGAATAGCCAGTTGGCTCTCGCCGAATGGCATTTGAAAATAGCACAATTTGTACAAGAAAACGCCCAATGCCCAAATGTCCGATTTGGTCGTGATCAATTTATTCGAGTACAAATCGACCATTTCGGGCGATCGATACGACAAAGTAGTGTACTTTTGAATTTCGTCGGCAACGACTTGAATTGAATGGGACGAAGTGTGCTGCTTTTTGTCAAAAATGTTCTTGGTCGCCGAGCCAAAGTCGCACAGAACAAAAATCAACTGACCAAACGACGGATGTTTGACGTTGGCCTCTTGGTCTATGAGTATATTCTCGACTTTGAGGTCCCGATGTATGATGTCTGATGCGTGTAGATCGGCCAACGCTTGACAAGTATCGCACAGTATTTTCACAATCTCGGCCTCTTGGAAGCGCGAATTTTGGCCCAAGCGCTCGTTCATCAGCTGAACAAGACCGCCCGAGCGGCAGTACTTGCTCAACAAAAGTATTTCATAGATTTCCTGTGTTTGCCGATGAATCGATGAGTCTACGTAGCGCAAAATGTGTCTGTTGTTTTCACTGAACTTTTTCTAAAAATTAAAAAGTAAAAATTAAAAAAAAAATAAAAGAGAAAAAAATAAAACACAATTATTTGTATTTCTAGACGGCAGGCTTCCAGGTCGTGCTCGTTGTTCACGCACATACGTTTGAGAGCGTACTTCTTGCCGTTGTGAGTCGACTTGGCCAGGAACACAATGGAAAAGCCGCCTTCGGCGATCACCTCCTCGATCACCACTTGATGCTTGGACAACTGATAGCTCTTGCCAATGAATCTCGAATGCTCCATTGAACTAGTGTTAGTCGATTTTTTCATTTCTACTCGCATCTGTTCATCTAAAAATTAAATTCAGTTTAAATAAGATACAAATCTAGATTGATCTAGTGTGTTTGCATAATTTGAAAGTTGAGTTAATTGTCGCTTTGAATCATCTCGACAACAAAAACATAAAATTAAAAATAAAAGTTGTTTTTTGTTCATGATTACTAATAAAGCTCTATTGTTGCAAATAGTAAATGCAACAATTATTCTAAATTATAATTTATTATTCTAATTTTTCGAAAATATTATACCGCTACTAATTCGTTTAGTATTTTAACTATTTAGTTGTGTGACGTTTTTTTTTTTTTTTAAATTCTATATTTTTATTTGTTTTAAATAAATAATGATAAAAATTTTAAAAAAATTTTTTTTTTGTTCAAATTAATTTATGTCTAAAATAAAGTTATATATAAAATTAATTTGCTTTGTTTATTGTTTAGGTAAAATTATTTTCTCAAATACTTGAAAAAATGATAATTTTGCTTTCAAATCATCAGAATTTTTTTTGAACATAAATATTTCTCTCGTGTAATTTTTGACACCACATTGATAATATAAGAAACAAATTAAATTGTTCAATTGATTTAGTATTTCAATGAACGCCTCTAAGGCGATGTTAAAAAAATAAAAATGAAAATAATTCTAAATAAAAAGAAGCACAAATTTTCGATTTTATTCTGTTTAGTTATTTAATAAGGAAACATGTTATTTTAATTTTTGTTCAAAATTTGTTGCACCAATGTTGAATTTTATAGAAAGAATAGAAAAAAAATAAAACTTAAAATTGAAATATATCATTTATCAGTAAGTAGTTCCATTCCTCTCTTGTACTATTAAAGATTTATGGAGCCAAAAAACTCAAGACACCTTTCTTCATCTTGGTCTCTATTCGTAAAATGTCTTATACTAAAAATATAAGCAATTAAATTAATTAAAACTTAAAACTAAACCTTTTATTTAGCAACATTAGTATTATCTTGAAGAAAAAAACCTAACTTTCAGTTAACCAAAGAAAGAGATTAACATTTTTGAAGTTAAACATACATTAGTTCTAATTGTTCTGAATAAAGTTCTGCATTTATTGCACAAACATTTGAAAACAGCTCAAAGTGTATTTACCACATTGGAAATTTCAAATCAAACACACAACACGACCACTTTATCAAAGCATCTTCTTTTAACCTCTATCTAAGCTGGTTTAGATGAATAAAATATTATCTCTGTTTTATTACTTAGTTGTTTTAAAAATTGTCAAATTTATTTAATTAACGTCAAGAATTATTTAGTCTATTGTCTTTCTATTTTAGTCAATATAAACAAAAGATAATAACATTTAAAACCAACAGTTACATTTACTTAATTTAATCATTAATTTATAATAATTTTATTTTTTTTTTGCTCGATTCAAATAGCTTATCAAATTCCAAGATTTTGATCTTGGTGTAGTTTCTAAAAGTAAAGTCACTTTTGATCAACTCTTGGTTTTCTTTTTGTGACATGGCCAAAGGGATTAACCACTTTGAAGAATGGTTCGTTTTATACATAATCTAATTTTGAAAAATAAAGAAATAAATTAAAGAAAAAAAAAAAAACTTGTTTAATTAAATTTACTTTTTTTTTCTAGCAATAAAATAAAAAATATTGACAATAGAATAAATTTTAAAATAAACAAGTAATAAACAGAATGCTAAAAAATTCTTAAATTATTATTTTTTTAAAGATCAAAAGAAGGTTGTGTAAATGCAGCATGGTGCAATATTCATGTTTGCATTATATGTTTTTATTCAAGACTTATAAATAGCTTTGTGATCAAGAGATCAATGTTGAAGCTTCAAAATTCATGCTTTCCATATTCAAAAATATCAATTTGATTTTTCATTTTTTTTTTTAAATTAAAAAATTTTAAATTCTTTAATCTTTTGTTCTTTTGTCTAATTTATTTTTAATCAATTATTATGTCTCTATTTGCGAGAAATATTACTAATACAATATGAACACTGTCAATGTCCTCACTGACTGATTGAAGCTCGGAAACTGTACATTTATTTAAGACAAAAACATTCACAGAACAGGGCAGATCAATTATTCAAAGGTAATTAAGGCAACAATTCAATAAATGGAGGAGTATCAATGGGCTTAAAAAAAAAAAACTAATTATTTATTTAGAAAATTTATTATCAATTAAAAAAAATAAAAAATTAAATTTCATTTAGAGTTTTTTTTCTCAATTTAGAATAAAAATTGATCGTATTAAAATGAAAATCAAAACATAAGTATCCAAAATATTAAATTACGGATCAGAAGAATTGTTCATTTGAATTTGGCCATTGGAATTCGATTTCTTTAAAAAAGAAATAATTATCACAATCAAATAAGAAATTAATAAAAAAAAAGAAATAGCTGCCAAAACTATTATAGCTATATTTATAAATTTCATATTCTGATTTACAATTCCATTATTAGTAAACCACCATTCTTCATCATAAAATGTTATAGCTAATGAATTAATTACAATGATTACTATGGAAAAAAACATGGCAGCAGGATAGAAAAAAAAAATATTCCTAATAATAGAATAACACTCTCCATTTGTTAATAACTGCGGCCAAAGTGCCAGCTGCTACATAAATTAAGCCTCCCCAAATGCCACTTGCAAAATTTTGGTATACACCATTTGATGCAAAATAAACAATCTGCATGACTATTAATGAAAAACCAATTGATATTATCAGAAATGAATAAATCGTCACAAATTTAGTTGGATAATTTTTTTCAAAATTGTCTCGTATTTTTTGCAATTTTTTGTTTTGTATTCGAAAAATTTCTTTTTGGTACTCATGATCCATTTGAGCGGCTTGAGCTGGTGTTACATTAGCCGAATTTGGATTACCCCAATAATATCTCCTATTCGAATGGTTGTTATCAAACATTTTTCTAAATTTTTAATCTTTCAAAATAAAAACATCAACAAATAAATTTATCTTTAATATAGCCAAATTTTTTCGTAATTTCAAATTTAATTTTATTAATTAACCTTTCTTTTTTTAAAGCTAAATAATTCTAAATTTACCTTGTTCGTTAGTTGGATTAGCCATCTCTATTAGTAATTTTTAAATTCCCTTTTTAAATTTTAATGATCCTATAAAAAGATGAAAATATAATTTTATTAAAAAATCGTCATTTTTTTTCTTTCATTTAAAATGAAAAAATTTATTCAAAAATTGAATGACTTTTAATATTATTTTAATTTTAGACTTGAATTAATCATCAAATACGGAATATTGAAGTTTATGATCAAAATTTAATGTTTTTGCTCAAATATAATTTTTTATACAAATTTTAAGAAATTTTTTAAATGAAAAATTTAATGCAAGCTAGATTAAAATAGCATTATTTAAATAACATTACCAAAATATCTCAATCAATGTAATGAAAATAGCCATTAATGATATTAAATTTTAATTAACATTTATTTTTTGAAAAAAAAAAACAAAAAAATTTTCGGCGGTCATGTCAATTGATTACAATTATATTAATTTTATTAAAATAAAGCTCATTTTTGTAAAAAGTCTATCTTTTTTTCTTTTTCATTACTTGAAATAACTCGGTTTTTCTCGAATTAATTTGTTATAACAATCTTTTATTTTTCAATTGAACAACACAGTTATTTTCAAATAGGAATAAAATTTTTGGACAGTTTCATTCTTTACAATAGAAGACTTAAGTTCTTCAAATGCCGGTCCAACTCTTGAATTTTTGACCGTATACATTGCCTAAAATCAAAATAGCATCCATATAGTATGGAATTAGGAAATACTGCTTTGACTGAATTCAAAAATGCTATTTCATAATCAGAACTAAAACTTATAGGAAATATATTAAGTTTTTTTTTAATTACACAAAGCATTTTTTCATAAATTTCTTGATTTTTACGAGGCAAAATTGAGTAAATAACAGGAACTGGGCATCCCTCAATTAAGGTATGAAAAGTATACAGTTGTAAAATAAATTCCGAGGCAACTTTAAAAGTTCCATCACAGAAAACATGAGTTTGTATTTTATCATCAAAATTAAGTTTGTGCAATAACTCTGAAAGTGTGCAAGGCACTATATTTAAAAATCATCAAAAATAAAATGCAGACTTAATGCATTGCAAGAGGCAAACAATAAAAAATTAATCAATTAGATTTTAATCGACTATTAATTTGATTTCTCTAACAATAAAAAAAAAAGCAAGTAAAAATTTTGTTTTGTAGAGTTATTTTGAATTTTATAGCACCATTCTTTAAATTTTTAAGTTTATTTTTGAAAATCAAAGTGATAATTTATAAAAAGTTTAAAATTTGAAAAAAAAAAAATTCAAATTAAATAAGAATCATAGCTTTTTGATTGCTTCAAAACGGAAACACAAAAAAAAAAACAATTTTAATTGCATATAATTTTCCTAAAAATTAATTTTTCGCCCATATGGTTTTGATGAAACAAGTTTAAAATTTAAAAATCAAATTGAATTTCAACTCTCCAAAAATATCAGAAAATTTCAATGGACAGAAAAAATAATTAGTTATCTAGAAAAAATTATTTACACTGATAGGACTAATAAGACTTTATTTGATTGCTTTTTAACCAAAAAATTGTTTGATAATTTCGTATATCAAGCATTCAAAAGGGTATATATTGAAAAATTGTTTTTATTTTTTAAAAAAAGATTTTTTATTCAAAGCATTCTTTTTTAATAAATATTTTGAATTAATTATTAGGAATATTAATAAAGTATAAATGTATAACCAAAGAAGAAATGATATGTTTTATTCAAATGTATTCTTATCTAATTTATCACCAAATGAAGCCGCTCAAATGGATTATGAGTACCAAAAAGAATTTTTTCGAATACAAAACAAAAAATTACAAAACAAACTAGACGAAAATTATCCAACTAAATTTGTGACGGTTTATTCATTTCTGATAATATCAATTGGTATTTCATTAATAGTCATGCAGATTGTTTATTTTGCATCTAATGGGGTATTCGAAAATTTTGCTAGTGGCATTTGGGGAGGCTTAATTTATGTAGCAGCTGGCACTTTGGCAGCAAGCATTATCAGATGGAGAATGCAAACTCTTTTGGGAATAGTTTATTTTTTCTATCCTTTAGCTATATTTTCTTCCATACCAATCGTTATAATGAATTCAGTTGCTTTAACGTTTTATGATGAAGAATGGTTGTTTACTAATGATGGAAAAGTAAATCAGAATATGAAAAATATAAATATAGCTATAATTGTTTTGGCAGCTATTTCTTTTTTTTTACTAATTAGTTATTCGCTTATTTTAATTTTGGCTTTAGATAAAAGTACAGATGAATCAATTGAAACAAACAGTTCTCAATACAATGACTTTTAAATTATTTATGGTATACATTCATTAGTATTAAGTATTAGTTAAATCTAAAATTTTTTTCTTCATATAATTTTTTTTTCATTAAAAAATATATTTTTGAAAAATTAATGATTTTTTTTTAAAAAAAATTTTGTTGACTAAACTGCATCTCCTCGCATAGTTATTAACCAAAACTAAACTTTGGTTAAGGACCTGTCAAACATGAAATATTTATCCTAACTATGGGATTTAATAGTTTAAAGCCAAAACTTTTGTTTTGTTCCAAAAAGAAACAATTTTTCAATCAACTATATTTTATTAAAAATTATTTTTTAAATTATTAACAGTATTTAAAATGCTCAATTAACAAATATCAAAAAAAATATAACAACGAAATGAAAATATTACTTTTTCGTTTATATTTTTCACTATTATATTTAATTAAATAAATTTCAAAAAAATTTTTTATTCAAACTTTTAATACTTTAACTATAATTGTATTGAGAACTATTTGTTTCGATTGATTCATCTGTATCATTATTCAGAGCCAAATATAAAACAAGTGAATAAATAATTAGTAAAAAAAAAGAAATAGCTGCCAAAACAATCATTGCTATATTTATATTTTTCATATTCTGATTTCCATTAGAAGGCATTGATAAAACAAATGAATTCATTATAATTATTGATATGGAAGAAAATATTGCTAAAGGATAGAAAAAAAAAACTATTCTAAAAAGAGTTTCCATTCTCCATCTGATAATGCTTGCTGCCAAAGTGCCAGCTGCTACATAAATTAAGCCTCCCCAAATGCCACTTGCAAAATTTTGGTATACACCATTTGATCCAAAATAAACAATCTGCATGACTATTAATGAAATACCAATTGATATTATCAGAAATGAATAAACAATCACAAAAATAGTTGGATAATTTTCTTTTAGTTTGTCTTGTACTTTTTTCTTATATTGTCGATAATATTCCTCTTGGTACTCTATATCCTTTCGAGCGGCTCCAGTTGGCGATAAATTATCAGAGATTACATATGAATTTGACATACTATTTCTTCTTTGGTAATAATACATGCTTTCTCAATCTTTTTTAATGAGTCTTTTTTAAAAGTTTTATTCAAAATTTTTTTTAAAAAAGAAATGATTTGAAGGAATGAAAAATCTTTTTTTAATTTATAAAAAAATATATATATATATTCAATATATACCTTTTTTATATGCTTGATATACGAAATTATCTATTTTATAAATTTCACATTTAAATTGTATTAATTACTAAATTTAATAATTTCGTAAAAGTGGAGAAAAAAGACGAAGGAATTTTGAACATTTTAAAGTTGAAAAAAAAATTCCAAAAGTTCTTTTCTTTTAATATCCTTAAAATTGCAAATTGATCAGAGAAAATCCGAATGAGCTTCAATTAATACAATATTAAGTTTTTAAAGTAACTAACAATATTCAATAATTTATTATTTTTTTTAGGATTAAAAAAATTTATAAAAAAACACTTTAATTAATTGAATTATTAATAAAATTTTCAATCATTTTATTTTAGAAAATTAATTTGAGTGGTATTTTTGGGCCGGATTTGCCAATCCCAAAGTTTTTTTTATTTTGTTCAAAGTCTTTGGCAAAAGTCTGTGTCGACGAGCTCCTGGCGTCAATGTCATGAGCATAACTTGAATTTTTAAGATTACTTAAATTTTAAAAGGAAAAAAAAATTTTTCTTACCGGCCAAAAATGTTAGCAATAAATTGTCAACCATTTGACCAACATATGCACAAAAGACAAAGAAAAAAAATAAAATTAAAAAATACTTAAAAAAAAAATTTTTTTAAAGTCAAATTCTTTTTCTTTTAGTTATAATTTTTACTAGTGGTTGTCTTTCTTTTCGGGTGTTTTCCAATTTAGTTTTGAAATTGATAACATGTGCTTGAAAATTAGATAATCTCTCGCATATCCTGGTGTATTTGGCCTCAGATTTCGGGGTCCTATAATTTGAATAAAAAATTTAAAAAAAAAATTTCTTTTCATTTTTACCAGTCATTTGATTTGACAAAGTAGGAGACCAAGACTGGAACAGCTGTTTCTAAAAGCAGAGTGACTAGACCCATGATGGCCACTATAGTCAAAATGGAAGGATTGTAGAACCATATGAGTCCGAAGACTAGAAAATTAAATGATATTATTAAAAATGGTGCATATTTGTGCTCCCATTCCAAAAGATTGTTCACTGGCAGCAGTATATACTTCCAATTGTCCAATTTTTCTTTCAATTCTTCCACTTCCATCGATTCTTTTGAGTTCATTTAGAAATTCTGAAATATTTTAAGAAGCTTAAATTGGCTAAATATTAATCAGAACATAAATAAATTATTAAACTAGTTTTCAAGTTAATTTATTCGAAATGAAATTATTTATTTTTCAAAATAAACTTTCCTAATCTAAAAGGGTTTAAATTGGCTCATCCATGGTCTACTAGCCGTCTAATCACTTTCTGGTCAATAATTTTTAATCAATTGATTAATCAATTAATTTATTTTGTCTATTTTCATCTATCTAAAATGACTAATCACCACAATTCTATGCAAAAAATTGAATTTTTCGGTTGAATAATTGATTTACCTCAAAGGTAAATTTTTTACTTATTTTCGAGAATAAATTATCCATTTTTGAATTTTTTTTCTCTCTAGTTTATTTTATTTATTAAAATATGCTATTCAAACATCTAATTTAACATGTCAGAGTTTGGTTAATTTATATTTTTCTAGCCTTCAGAGTATACCCAAGGCTTTGATTGAACTTGTTAAATTGAACACAAGAAAAGGTTAATTTGCTGTTAAAAGCCTAAATTTATTAGATAAAACATTAGATATCTTTCAATTTCACAAAAAAATTCTACATTTTATTATTATTATTATTATTTAAATGAACGCCTTTTAAACGATGTTAAAAAATTAAAATAAAATGCTTTAAAGAAAGTATAAGACAAATTTTGAATCCATTCTGTTGAAGTTTTAAATTTTTTAAATTTAATTAAATATTATTCAATTTTATTTTCTTCTAATCTTTTAAACGTTATTTTTAAATTTTCATCGATGACCAGTAGAGAGGACCAGTAGTTCATCGACGGATTTCCACTAATAAATTTTCTTTCTATTCGTTTAGTGGGACTCAAATCAATTTCAATGTCATATTTCCTATATTTTCCAAACATTCTTTGATAGAATAGGTTGTACCATTTTGATTTGTATTTCTTAAATTTCAGTTTAATTTCTACTTTTTATGTAATGTTCCTTTCTCCTTATCTTTTAGGAGGTCATTCAATTCTTTAAATAAAGATTTTTATTATATATTTCTTAACAGGTCTTGTCTGTTTCTAAACCGCTTAATGCACCCATGGTCATTTAATTGTTTAATAATCTTTTTGTGAATAGCATTTTTCCTTTAAAAAGCTTTTCTTCCATTTTTTCTATTCCAAGTGCACTTAGAAGATTAGTTGTTCTTGATCTCTTTTGAATACTAAGATTTTTCTTAATCATTGTAGTCTCAGTTGTCTACAAGTTATTTATCTATTTAATTCTAAAAAATTTTTCACTTTATTACATCTTCATAAAATTTTTTAAACATTTTAAGCAAAAAAATCTCAAGACTTAAAGTTGTGATATGATTTAAGAATATTTTGAAATCGATTAGATTGTGTTTTATGCATGCGCCAAAGTTGTGTTGTGTACAAATCAATATGTGTATGTTTGGATACTTAAAAGCATAGAATTTCCAAACTAATTCACTTTGTTTTTATGCGACTTTTTTTATTTTATAAAACACCATAGAATTTTTTTTAATATTTTTTTATTACAAAAAAAAAACGTGTCTATTATTACTAGCTCTTTTTCTTTGGAAGCATCTACGTTTATCACCACTAGCATATTATGTCTATTATTAATTCAATAAAAAAAAACTTAATTTTATATTAAAAATTTTATTTATAATAAATATAGAATCCAGTGCGTGACTAGATATTCAAATTGAAGATTAGAAAAAATTTCTATTTAACATTAAATGTTATTGATTTGAAAAAATTGAAAAAAAAGAAAAACTTAATCATGCGGACAAGATTTACTGACTGGTTCATAGAATACAAATCTAGAATGTTGATTACAAAAATTTCTATAAATTTTCAAATGACACTCATCAGGTAGGAACATGTGCAAATTTTGATACACACACTTTCTGATCCTTAGCCCACAGTCAATTTTAATAGTCGATATGGTCACTTTTTTACTATTCCTGTTGCATAGCATTTTTTTGCCAAAACTTTCAAGTCCATTTCGACTCAGATCAACATTGAGCTCATTTCCATATCGGTTAGAAAATGCATAATCATGTATGTACTTAAATCTTCCATTTTGACCGGCCATACTAAAATAGCTAATAAAAATTAATTTATCAAGACTGGGAATTTTTGTCAAATAGTTATTAGACAAATCAATAGACACTAAATCTAGATTTTTATCAAAAATGTTTTCATCTAATTCAGTAATTAAATTGTTACTTAGATTGAGATGCTTGAGAAGTGGAAAATTTGCCAAAAAACTTAAATTGCCAATACGATTGAATGAAAGATCCAAATCAATTAGGCTAAATGAGCCACCATCAATACTGGTCAGCAAATTGTTACTTGCCATCAAACCAATAATATTGGTAAATTTCTCAAAACTAAAATAAGACAAATTATTTGACGACATGTTCAAATAATTTAGATTAATTGCCATTTCATCCGATACTACATTGAACATGTCTATTCCATTAAAAGACAAGTCTAAGACTTTAAGCTTTGGCAAATTAAAAGCATTAAACTCAGCTATTCGGTTGTGACTTAGATTTAGTCTGACCAAATCTGCATGATCGGATATGTCAATTTTTTCTATTTGATTCCCAGCTAGCATTAAATCTTCAATAGCTGAATTCTCATTTCCTTTGAGTTCTAAGTTTCCCATGCGATTAAAAGACAAGTCCACATAGAAATTGTACGAAATTAAAAAGTCCAAATTTTCTATTTGACTGATCTGATTGTGGGCCATCTCGACATACCTGCCATAGAATAGACTTGAATTATCAATAGTGGTCAGATTGTTATGGCTAAAGTCAATTCCGTATATGCTTGGAAACAAGCTGAAAGTTTGATAGGGAAAATTTTTTACTCCACTGTTTCGCACAGTCAAACCTTGAACTCTGTCAGATGCAAAAAAGCTCATAAATTCTTCAACTTTGGTATTTTCCAACTCTAGTATTCTTAACGATGGAAAATTTCCCATATTTAACACATCCCAATTTAAATTTTTCACACTCAAATATTCCAAAGAAAACAAATTTTCCAATCGTAAACTTGACAAATTTGAATTGACCACTTCCAAATAGATTAAATTGGGACAATTTATAATTTCAATAATTTCAAACATATTCGAGCCCAAATAAACATTTTTTAAAAATAATAAATTGCTAATAATTAAATTTTTAATTCGATTTTTGTTTAGATTTAAAATTTCCAAATTTGAATTGATTAAAATAAGCTCATTTTCGATTAAATTCGATTCTAAATCTAAAAATTTTAAATTTTCTTTTAGCATATCAAAGTCAAAATAGTCAATTAAATTATCACTTAAAATCAAATTTTTAATCCTTGTTAAACTAGTCAAAAAATTTGTATTTTTAATAAAATTTTTTCTTATTGATAAATCTTGAACAGAATTTATTTTTTCCAAATATGTTCCAATTGAATCGTCCAAGCCATTGTTGTCCAAAATAAGAGTTCTTAAATTGAAAAGATCAGTCAGCTCTGGGGTAGATTTAAACTTGTTTGACTCAATATTCAAATAGTTTAGTATGGATAGATTATGGGCTTTTAAGCCATCTATTTGGTTGTTTTGAATGTACATTTCGGTTAGACTGGCCAAATGAGAAATTGTTAAGTTATTAATGAAACACTTTTGGATTCGAACTAGAGCCAAATTTGGATTTGAAGTCAGAACAAGTTGATTCAGCTTTGTTGAAGAAATATCAAGTATAATCAAATTTTTGAACGAGACCAAGTGCAACTTTTTCAAAGAGGGCACATTTATGATTCTCAATTCAGTGATTCTGTTGGTCATAAGCCACATAGGTCCTTTGCTTATTGCTCTTAAATTAGGCATATTTGACAGTTCGATGATGGCCAATTTTTGAATATTCTGAAATATGCCATTTTTTAGTATGTAACTTGGTGAATTGGATAAAATAAGCTCTCTAATTTGTAGACCACTGAATGCTTTTATTGGAAGTCTGACAAAATTCATTATTTTAAGGATAGATAGTTTTTTAACTGTGTTGGATGAGTTGGCTTCGAATTTGAATCTTTGTTCACCCAGGCCACATATACACATTGGTCTTGGATCGCTTGCATGCTCGTATTGTCTGCATTGTTTAAATGGACATGCCAAGCTTTTTTGACTTAGTAAAATTATTAATAAAATTTTCAAAATCATTTTAAAAAATTTAATTTTTTTCTTTTTGTCTGTAAAATACACTTTTTTTTTCAATTCAATTAAAAACTATTATTCATTTAGTTTATATGTCATTTAAATTTAAATTTCGATTGTTTATAATAAATTAAGTAACTTTTTTTTTTAAAATGAATCTAAATTTTAGAATTTTTTTTCTTATTAATAATAAATTGGGCAATTCTATTCAGAAATTTATTTTTATATTTTTTAAAAGTTTAATGTTTCTAGACAAGAACTTGTTATTAGTGATATGTTCCTTGAACAAAAATTGGTATTCATGTAATTTTGAGTCAGTTTTTTTGGACTTAATTCATTATTCTCTTTGACCAATGTTAAATAAAATAGTTGAGTTTTTCTTGATGTCTTTTGAAGACTAAGATTTTTCTTAATCATTGTAGCTTCAGCTGTCTGCAACTTTTTTATCTTTTTAATTCTAAAAAATTTTATAGAATAAAAAATCTTTTAGTTAGAAAATGTTATCCCAGTTACAAACTGACAGTCGTCAGTTAGTCTGCACGCTCCATTAACATTACTTTCCCAATCAAGCACTTTTATTTTACTTTTATATAAGAATCTGAAATTCGTAGAACCGACTTAAAATTATTAATCTGCATACTTAAAAGTCTAGAAAATAGATTTTTTTGGAGGGAGAAATTTTTGACCACAGCCACTCAAAGATTCAAAAAAAAGTATCTTGTCTTCAAGCCCAACTCATGTTCAAATATGCTAATCCGAAAAGCATTGCATCAATTCTGATAGGGAATAATCTCTTCTACAAAATATTGGCTTATTCCAGTTATCATGACCTTATTTAACCAAAACTTTTAACTAAAAATTTTGGATTTAGCCCATTTTGGATTTTGACTTTTAAAAGTAAAGTTATAAGAATTTTAACTTTTTGTTCTGTTCTATTTTTCACAAAACCTTTTTCTTTTATTTTTTCTTTTTAATTTGTTACAGAAATACAAATATTCAAATTTGTGAAATTCAAATTTTTTTTTTCATTTTTAATATTTAGTCTCTCAAATTATTAGAAAAGAAGATAGTCTATTATCATGTAGCAAATAACAATAACCAGTAAAAATTGTGATATTGAAGATCAATTCGATGCATGTATGATCGGCACTTTTGCTCAAAAAATTTGACAATTATCTATTATTTTTTTTTCGGAAATATGCGAGGCGGAAAGCTTTTGATATTGCGAGTAAAGAATCCTTAATTGCCAGAAATAAAAATAAAAACTTTCAATTTCGAACAGGATTGTTTTTTATTAGTTGCGAGTCATTTGAATACTGTACCTTACAATCCAATTGTAATTGAGCGGTCTAATAAAGAGAGAAGATCGTTCGCTCTTGTATCCTTTTTCATTAGCTGATATGAAAATTGTTAAATAAACTAACCTTGTTGTGCAAAGCTTAAATTTGGTTAAATTTGTTTTGTAAAAATGCGAGGAGGCTTCGATCAAGATCTTTTAAACTTACTTATTTACAAAAAAATAAAATAATGATGGCTAAATTTTCACACTTGATAGGTTAATTCTTTTATATGCTTCCTAAATAATTAATTGAATAACTTAATTGATTTTCTTGAAAAATGATATATAAACAAATAGTTGATAACTTAACAAAAAATCCCAAATTGTTTTGTAACAAGAACAGCAACAACAACAAGCTACTCCTTTGAAAAATTCGTTTCAAGAGTATTACATTTTATCCAATGTTATAAATAGTGAAAGCTAATCGAATCCGTTACAATTAAATGAACCGAATGATTGGAATATTGATCAAAATTATCAAGCTGATGCACTAAAACCTTCAAAATGATCCAAATCGTTGTGGTAGACCTTGTGGTTCTACAACTTAAAAAAGAAATAAAAAAAATAGTTCTTTCAGAAAATCAAAAATACAGCGAAAAAACTCAAATTAATATTTCCATATGAAATTTTTATATTTTTTGTATGTACTTAGCTTAATTTCTTTTTTATTCTTTTCTAACTTAATATCAATAAAAATATTTTTGCTATCAAAAAAAAATATATTGCTATCATACACTTAATTTTACAAGCAAGTGAAAAAAAATTACCAGCAGAAGAAAATACTATCTATCATAAAAATTTGCTAGCAAGAAAAAAAATTTTTTTTTTAATGTGATTAAATTTATTGAATAAAAAACAAATAAAGTAAGAAAAAAGACCCCTTAGGCTTTTAAGTGTTAAACGCTCTATAATTTTAAAATATGGAGCTAAAATATTACACAATTTTAGAAAGACTAAAAAATTGCTTATTGTCTTGATATAACTGGCGTATACACTTATTTACAAGGGTAAACAGTATTTTTAGATATTTGAATTAAATAATTTTTCATTTAAAAAAATTCAACTTTTCAGTTTTTAATTAAATGTCTGAAAAGATATAACATCTGTAAAAATCTCATCCAATTTGTCAGCTTTTTCAACTATCTTCTTGTCATAAATATCAGCTTTATTGTTCAAAATTTAGTCTGCACAATACTTGCAAATAATTGTCAATTTTGATCAATTTAGATTTATAAAATTTTAAAATTAAACTAAAAATCAATAATTTAAAAAACTATTATTCAAAAAATAAAAGCTTTTTTATTATAATACTAGCATGTAGCAAAAAAGCACTGGGTCATGATTTGAATGAAAATTTAAGAAAATTTAATTTTCTTTTTCTAGTCAAGTTCAGAGATTTTTCAAACAAATTTAGTTCATTGCGATTAATTTGGGTGCGTTTTAGCTAAACAAGCTCGCAACAAATTTTCCATAGTGAATTAAAAACTAATTTTTAATTAATAAAATTTTGAATGAATTTGATAATTTTAGGCCTATTCTTGCTTTTAGTATGCTCATTCGCGTTGATAAAGTACCGTAAATTCATCAATGAGCGGGATTTAATGCCGCCAATGGTGCCAGGACGGCACCTCTTCGGAAACTATTTTGATCTGAAAAAAGAGCCGATTCATTTAAGTCTGAGCCGAATGGGACAAAACTACGGACACGCATTTACTATACGCGTTTTTGGTCATGTGATGGTCGTGCTTAACAGCCGTGAGTCAATCTCCCAGATGCTTTGCACCAAGACAATCGAGGCGGCCGCTAGGCCTACCTGCTTGCTGGTTCAGCTGGCCACCAACGGTGCCCAAGATCTTGTCTTCTCAAAACCAAATTTAAAATGGCTTCAATTGAGGACTGCTTTTCACAAATTTTTTGCCGACATGAAAAAACTTCATGACCGCAAGGACATAGCAGAGATTGTGTTTGTGGACGAATGGGCTAGCATGTTCAAAAAATTCGAGTCTTTATCTCATAAAAAATTGGCTTATGAAATTAAAAATTTAATTTATCAATCTCAGTCAAAATTGATGAGTGTTATATTGTTTGGTGAAGAGGTGGCTGACGATCAGTTGCTGATCGAACAGATTAGAAGCTTGGACGCAATGAGCAAAAATGTGATCGGCAGTTTGTATCATGTGATGATGAACATGCGACCATTGGAGAACATCTTCGACAGCTCGGGCCTCAGCCAGCTTTGCAAAGCACTCGACTTTCAAAAAAAACTGCTCGGTCTCATTTTGGACAAGCAGACAAGTCAAGCGCGCCAATCCACTGGCACCTCTCAATCGGACAATATTTGTCTAAGATCCATACTTGACTTGATGATATCACTGCTCAATTTGGACAAGCCGATGTTCACTCAGGTACAAATTAAAAATGTGCTCACCGAGCTAATATTTGCTGGCATTGATGGCGTAGTAGCAACTGTAAACTCGTTTATTTTGTTTATATGTGTACACAAGGATGTTCAACAGCGTTTGTATGAGGAAATAAGAAAACATGTTCAGGCAGACATGGTGCTTTTATCAGACAAAAAAATTCTCAACTTCACAAATGCATGCATACATGAAACTCTAAGACTTGTGTCGCAAATACCATTGGGCATATTTCGTAAGACAGTGACAAAGAGTAAAGTGTGTGGATATGAAATACCAGCAGATACAATGGTTATACCCAATTTGTGGAAATTACACCATGATGAGAGCGTTTACGCCGAGGCGTTTAAGTTCAAACCAGATAGATTTATGTATAATGAAAGCTTTAGAGTGCAAGAGTCCATGCAGTTGTTTGTGTTCGGAGCTGGAAAGAGAGCATGTCCGGGCAGAAATCTGGCCTTGAATTTGATATTTTTGTTCGTGTCCAATTTGGTCAAAAATTTCGAATTTGAAATAGAAGATGAAGTTGATAAAGATCCGCGCCAGTTCACACTAGGCTCGCAACTAGAGCCTGGCAGCTATCGCATTAAATCTACATGTCGCCAAATTAACCATAGTCAAACTAGTCTAGCTGCTCAAATGAGTCCAAGGAAATCTGAAATAAAAACATTGTGCACTGACCGTAGCTCGTTTGTCAAGAGCATCCAAGAAAACGAATTACACTTGACTGATGATGATGAATCTTGAAAAAAAATATATAAAAAAAAAATAAAAATTTTCTATATTTAATTTTAATTTTTTCGAATTAACAAAGCATAAAATTTTTTCTACAAGACAAAAGCTTAAAGCTATTTTCAGAATTAATTTGTGTGACACTCACAAAATATCACTCATTAAGAGAGAGAGAGAGAGAGAGAAAAAAAAACTAACTAAATAGTTTCTCTATTAGCCAAGCTTGAAAAATATTTTTTTTAATTTAACATATCAATAAAAATCTAATTTAAGGATACTTTTCTAATTATGACAAGGTGAAGCATTTCACTATTATAGTTTAAAATTTGTTTATTTATTTATTTTTTTTTAATTGAAAAAAAAAAAAGAAAATATCATGTCGGAAAGAGAGTCTCAGTGCGAAGCGTTGATTAAAAACTTGGCCAGCAGTTATTTGACTAAGCATGCTGCTGTAGGATATACAAGACAAAATAATTGTCATCACCATAATAATCATTTTCCCAATACTGTTTTTCATCCTTTTAACAATCATGTTTTACCACAGAACAACTTTTGTGTTCGTTTTGCTGTCAATGGCATGTCAAAATTTACCAAAGGAAATAGCATACCTCAGATGAATAGAAGCATTCAAGCCGGTAGACTTAAACTATTTACATTGAGCTTAGATTTAATCTAATTTTCAGGTGATTTTGGAGATGATTCAGGAATGATTGCTGAAAATTCGAATTGTATAGTCATTGGTTTGGCAGATGGTGCTGGTGGAAACCGCAACATTGGTATAGATCCTCAGGTTTTTTCGCGCAGTTTACTAAGCTATTCAGTTGAGATACTAAAAAATGAAGACATTCGTCCAAATCAAATGGCCAAGTTGGCCTGTAAGTCAATTCATATTCTGGAGTCGAAAAAGATTGATGGCAGTGGTACACTTTGTCTTTTGGCATTGAACAAAAACACAAATTTAATGCATGCATTGAATATTGGTGATTCTGGTTTTAGACTAGTGAGAAATGGCTCTATTGTTCAAAAGTCAGAGCCGACTATGGCAGGCAGTAGTCCTAAACAGCTATATGTCAGTGATTCTTCAAGTTATAGTGGAATTAGTTTTGTCACAGAAGAGTAAATTGAATTTTTTATGTATGTGTGAATGTTTGACTTGAATATATATTTTTTTTAAGGGAAATATTGCAGGATTCGGATCAAAAAGAATTTCAGGTTCAAAAAGATGATATCATAATTTTATCATCTGATGGCTTGTATGATGTAGTAACAGATAATGTGATTGAGAATATTGTCAATAGCTTTGACGAGAGAGTAAACTTTCATTTATTTTAAACTCAATTTTGAATAAGCTATTTTTTTCTTTTTATTACAAGGACTTGCAAGGCATGGCAGATGAACTTCTATCAAAAGCAATGAAATGTAAAACTTTTTTTTTGTTTTATTTAGCATGTAAAATTAAATTTTTAATTGATTTTTTAACTAGCTTATGTTCACACTCAACGAGATGATATTTTGATAATTGTATGTAGGATTGAGCCTAAAAGACTTCTCTAGATTATTTTATTCCTTAATTTCTAATAAATAATTTTTTTAATTTTTAATAATTATCAAATTTTTCATCTTATTTCATTCTCATGTGCTTTGACAAATTAAAAGCATTAAAAAGTAAAATAATCCCATTTTGATAAATTAATAAAATAATAATAATAATAATAATAGTTAATATTCTACGGTCAAGTTTAGTTTAACTAAACTGACAAAGCAGGAAGACTAACGTAATCCCGCTATAGTAGACTTTTCGTTTTTTTTGTTTCTACCGACATTGTCCAATCTGT
>PJRA01000444.1:484245-494583 GCA_016987375.1 Brachionus koreanus | reverse complement strand
AGATAATTGTATTTTTACAAAAATTATAATTTTGATTATCTAAAAATTTTATTAAATTAAAAAAATGAAGTGTTGATCAGTCGATTACGATAAGGACACTAGCCTGTTGATTAACCTTGAAAATGAAAATGAATATTTTTATGTTAAATTTTCAATAAGAATATATATATTTATATATAGTTATTTAAAAAATTGAAATGAAGAAGTGGACCTAATACTGAATCCTTTAGTGGATCTAACTTGAGCCAAGTAGATTTAAATTTTTAATTCCCAAGACGAACTATTCGCGCTCTTTGGGTTAAGTATTATATAAGGACTTGAATGCAAAAAATTAAAAAGAATATATAATATTGCTTTGAACATTGATTTTAGAAGCTTATCAAAAATAAAAAACTCAAATTCATTCAAAAACATATTTTATAAATTTTCAAGTTCAAATTTTTTAAATTTTAATAAAATTATTTTAATCACTTTATTTTGATTTTTTTACACAGGATTGATAAATAGCTTTAATTCATTAATAATATCAATTTGTTTTTTTATTTATTCCAAAAAAAAAAATTTCAAAGATTTGAATTAAATTTTTCAATTTCAAGTTAAATCAACAGACTAGTGCCCATGTATTTAATGATCGATCAACAATCCATTTTTTGAATTTTATGAAATAATTGTTGCAATTAATAAATGGTAAAAAAATTATTTATAAAAGTTAAAAATTTTTGTTGTCGTTAATTTTTATATTCTAACAAAAATAAAATTTTGAAAAATTTATATGTTTTATTATCGTTTTATATGTTTTGCTAAAATTTTTATACTGAAAAAATAATTAAATAACTGCTACCAAATGAATTAGTTTTTTATTAAAAAAAATTTAAATAATTTTAAAATTTTAAAGAGCTTATTAAGTTAATGATTTTATCCAAAAGAAATTTAGATTTTTTTAATCCAGAAAAGAAAGTATGATGAAAGCATAGTTGAATAATACTACGTTATCTAATCACTTGAAAATTTTGAAATTACATGACATAATTTAACTTGGCATTCGTATATGAATATGATATAAATAAAATAATTTCAAAATTATTTCAAAAATATTATTATTTTAGGCATAAAATTAGATTTTTATTTATTTTTTTTAAATTTATATAGAAAAGAAATTTCCAGATAAAGAAAAAAGAGACATGTCTTTGAACAACTCCCATTACGGCACCAATGGTGTACTGCTTTTCAACGGAGAAATGTAAGCTCGACACAATATCTTAAATAGCCAGATGGACTTTTTTTATTTGTATTTAGAATTTTAATTTATTATGATGGAGTCGAGGTGTCATTTGAGCCCGACAGTGAAGTACCAATAATGCGCGGAAAGAAAAAAGGCCGAATCTATTTGACTAGTCATCGAGTGGTTTTTGTAAACAAAAATCAGAATGATATGTTTCAGTCGTTCTCAATGCCATTTATGACAATGAGAGAACTTGACATTGAGCAACCAGTATTTGGCGCCAATTACATCAAAGGCCAAGTAAGAGCCGAACAAGGCGGCAGATGGAACGGTGCGGCAAAATTTAAAATATGGTTCAACAACGGCGGAGCCATTGAGTTCGGTCAGTGTCTGATGAACGCTGGTCGTCTAGCTAGTCAAGCAAGAGCGGCTCAACAATTTGTCATTAATCATTCCTTCAATCCAAACATTTATCCAGCACCACCTCCCGCTTATACATCTTTGAATCCGAATTCTTACGGATGGGTTCCAATGGACCGATTTCCTGACAGACCAAATGCTGACTCTGTCTATATGTATGATGCTCCGCCGCCGTACAGCGGAATTTTTGAACAAAATCAGTCCTACAAATTCAATGGTCAGAATGTATCAAATGGTTTTGTTGATCCTAAGGACCCAAGCAAGGCTTATGTTGCATCAGCACCATATCCGGTATGAAATTTTTTCATCTAAAATGAAACGAAATATTTTACTTAAAATTTTTTTTCTAAAAAGGATGAAGCTCCACCAAATTATCAAGAAAGCTTGAACAAAAAAAAAGATTAAATTAATAATTTAGAATGAATTTTAATATTTAAATAAATCATCGATTGTAAAAATTTTCAAATAAATTTGTAATTTTTATTATTTATCATAGAGAAAAATTATTTATTATTCTAATTTCTAATTAATTAAAACTTATATAAAATAAATTTTGTGTTTATTAAAGAGAAAAATTTAGTATAATTCAATAATTTTGAACAGCCATCCTCCTCTTTTCTCGACCGGGCTGGGAACCGGCTATGGCAGAGTTATGACTGGCGCCTTACGCTCTGGAAGCTCGTGGGACGTTAATCATAAACAGCGCCACTCATCCGAGCACTTTGAATTGGCTGCGAACTCGGCAACTATTTACAACTAGCTTGGAACCACAAACCAAGCGACATTTTCTGCTGAAAATGCCTTAACTTTAAGCTCCCATTGGAAAAAGATCCATAGATCAAGCATCTGCTTCTTTAAATATTTGTTTTGTGTTTTAAAATTTTAATATGAAAGAAACAAGAAAATAGGAGGATGTTTTAAATAAATTGTAATGGTTGGTTTTTTTTCATTTATACCTGAGAAATATTGCGACTATTTTAAGTTGATGAATGATCTATATATAGCTTTTTGTTGCTGTTGTTGTTGTTGTTGAAAGTACTTAAAAATCTAATTTAGCTAATTTTAAAACATTTAATTATCACCAGGTTTTTTATCTATTTTAAAAATATAACGATTTTTTAGTTTTATTTAAATATGTTGTTTATTTGAAAAATCTAAAATTTGCCATGAACATAAATCAAAATAAAATAAAGTAAATTTTAATAGAAATAATAGAAAACTGTTTTTATTTAAGACTAATAGACTGCTAAGTGCTGATTTAGAGGGCAATAATGCTGAATTTGTAGAATGCGAATGTGAGAATCATGGAGATAAAGAATATTTGAACAATGTCTACAACTTAAGTGTTGATTATGTATTTGATTGCTTGTTTAATACAGAATCTGATTTTTACCAGGCTTATTTTCTACAGAACAAATTCTCGAATCTTAAGACCCAAAAATGGACAGCTAACTCACGCAAACTCGAGTATAATTTTGATATAGGATTTTTTTGCAAAACAAACAATGTTGAAAAGCAGACAATCATTAAAAGTATAAAAAACAAATGCTATGTTATTGAAACACAAGTTTGGGCAAGTGGACTAATGTATGCAGATTGTGTGACTACAATAACCAGATTTTGTATTACAAGAGAAATAGACAAAACAAGATTAGTTGTGAATGTTCGCCTCGAGTATAATAGAAAGCCCAATTGGACTACTTTGAACATTATCGAGGCTAAAACTTCTAGCAATATGAAATCATGCTATACATTTATAGGTATTAATTTTATTCAAAATTATTATTTAATTCTAAAGTTTAATTTTTTTAGATAAAAAATTGGCTTCGGCTCCAAACAAATAGATAAAAATATTCACAAATTATATTGAATATCTAGCTTTTTAATCTGGTTTTAATAAATTTTGAATATATTTTAGAAAAAATAACCAACATTTAAATTAACCTTAAATTTAGTTAAACAAATTTTACAAAGCAGGAAGACTAAGTTAGTCCAGCTTTAGTAGACTTTTCATTTTTTATTTCTACCGACATTATTAAGTTTAGGGAATAGTTAATATGTTCGCAAAGACTAAGACATCTTTGTCACTACATTAGACAAAGATGATATCAAATGTTTCTTAAGTGGTATGCTTCAAGATTATCTGAATAAAGCTCTAAATCAATAATAATAGTCTTGTTTAAGTTTTTTTCAAAATTTTTTTATTCAATAAAATTGATCAAAAATAAAAGTTTTTTGCTAATTTTTTTAATGCTAAAAATTCAATTTAATTCACAATTTATTTTGATTTAACTTTATTATTAATGACCTTATTAAAATAGAATTACTGGGTATGAATAAGAATTGTGATTCTTATTAATGAGAGCTTTTTTGACTTGGTATTTTTCTCATTAGACAACAAACTCTTAAATAAACATTTATACAAAACAATCTCGATCTTTGTCTTCACTTATCTCCTCTGAAATTAATCTAAGGAATCAGACCAATTTCTTAGACTAACCATTCAAGAGAATATTTATTTGAATTCATCAAATGATTCAAAATCTAATTTATTTACTTTCTTTGCTTTGACTTAAATAAATTAACATTTAAAACCCCAAAATTTAAAAAGTTTATTAAATATATTTAATAATAATAATAAAAGTTTTAGACTGTAACAGGAAGGAAAGTTCCTGCAAGTGAGGGTGTGCCTCATCATGATTTGAACGTTCGATTTGTTTTTGTCGTAGTTAGCTTTGAAACCATTCTTTGCTTTTGCTTCAATTACTGAGGCAGGTAGATGATTCCAAAGTGGGACTATTTGATTCGTTATGAAATACTCTCTTTGACCACAGTTTTTTGTATGTTGTCTCGATTTTCTATGTTTATTACCTTGTATAGCACTCGCAGGGCCTACAGCAGAGATCGAATTAGCAATTTTATTTAATATACCAGTTTACAATGTTTAGACCGTTAAGATATCTCATAGAATATTTTACAAAAAAGCTGGTCCTGATTAACAAAAAAAATTAAATAATAAAAAAATAAATTATCTTAAAAATTATTTATTAGATAAAAATATTAACTTTAAATAACTTTTAATTAAAAAATGTTTAGTTTTTATTTAAATCTTTAAAAGATGAAAATCATACAGCGCAAAAGTGTTGTTGACTGTTATTCTTGATCTATGTGGTTTGTTTATATAGCCAGCATATGAAATTTTATTTAAAGAATCATTTTGTAAGTTCAGTTCAGGCCAACATGGACTATTCACTTATTAAATAAAATTGAATAAATTGAATCAAAAACAAAATGAATTATTTTTGTTAACTTAGTAAAAACTTGCAAAGTAAACACCAAGAAATTATATAACAATTAAATAGTAATTTAAAATAAATTTTTTTATTTATTAATAATAAAAATCTTAAATAAATTTATAATTACTTTAAAGTTACAAAGTTAATACTTGTGACTTTTAAACAACTCTGATTTTAACAAAAATTCAAACAAACGTCCAAGAAAAAGAGGACGCACAACAAAAAAATATTTACTCAAGTGTGAATTTCTAAATTTTTGACATTTTTTTTCCAACTAATTAATTGTAGTTAATTATAAGGTTACATCATTTTATTTTAATAAGAAGTATTGCACCATTCTTTTGAAAATTTAACCAAATAATGTTTGCTGATGATACCACGATTAGTCATTAAGACAAAAAATTTGAAAACTATTTTGATTATATTGTTCTTAATACACATTCTCTGATCAAGATCTTGGCTCTTCAAAACTTGATTTTAACTTCTTACGAACACAAGGTGAAAGAGATTAATCTCACATGGAATAAAGATCAAGAAAAATATCTCAAAATTAATTTTTTTTGTTTTTTTAATGAAATATATAATTTATATTAAAATACTTCAAATAGTCATCAAATATTTAATTTTATTTATAGTTAGAAAAAAAAAATTTGAAATTAATTGTGCATGTTGAAAAAAAATTGAAAAATTTGCATCAAAGTTAAAATAAACAAGATCATATTTAAAAAAAATTAATCAAAAAAAAATGAGTCACTTCGATGTAGAATCAATTTTTATTGATAACTCAATTGAAGAAGACAAAGAAAATAGCATGAGTAAAAGTAGTTCGAAAAAAATAGCCGAGAGTCCCCTGAGCGATGTTTCCAAACATTCAAACAGACTCAAAACATCAAAAAATAACTACATAATCGAAGACAGCTTTGAGCAGAATTCGGATGCAGACAATTCAAAGTCTCAGACAGAAAAGAGTGCTGTGACCACAGTCGAAGAGACTGACGACGAGCATTCTAACAATTTAACTTCTTACCGTGACAGAAACCAGTCTGATGCAGAAGACAGCCAAGAAGTAGAATCTTCACACCCGAACAAACTTCAATCAGATGACGAAGAAATTGTCCCAATTAGAAAAAATACCAAAAATGTAATCCAAAGTGAGGACGACGATTCAATAGAACATAAATCAAATAATTTATCAAAAAATTCAACTCCTCAAAAAAGTATAAAATTAGAAAAATTTTTTTTAATAAAAATTAAAAAAAAATTTTTTTTTTTCCAGCTTCCAATGAGACAATGTTTAATGACAGTTTTAATAATGTCAAGTCTAACATAACTCAATTTGGCAAAGCAGAACAAAACAATTCACTGGACATAATTGAAATATCGGACACGGAGACAAACGATATGGCATCATCCACTCAGTACATAAATCCAAACATAACCCCTGTTAAAAATTTCAAAATATTTGACCAAGCGTCCAGATTGAGTCAAGACAAGCCAGTAAGTAGTTGGAGTCCAAATTATGAAAGAGTAAAAGAAAGCGTTAAGGCTAAAATGGAAAAAAATGCGCCTAGAGAAATACAAATAATTGATTTAGAGAACGAAAAAGTGAATCAAAATGAAGAAAAAAAAACAACCAAATATGAAGCACCATTGAGAAATACAAATAGATATGTAGACAAACAGTCACTATATAACGAAGAAAAGTTGAAAATTCTCAGCGACCGAATGATCGAAGTGATGGAGGAAAAGCCCGAAGTGGAAAATTTAGGTGAACCAACCGATCCAAACGGGCTTAAGGTGTCTCTATTGCCGCATCAGCATTTTTCTATGCTTTGGTTGAGATGGCGCGAAGGCTCTTATCCAAATGGTGGTATTTTGGCCGATGATATGGGCCTTGGTAAAACTCTAACAATCTTGGCCTATTTGAAGCTGGTCAAAGACGAGCGCGAGGCTAAAATGATGGCCAAACTCGAACAGCAGGAAGAGGAGTTGAATGATGAAGAGCTTAGCAACAAAGAACTGCTCAAAAGAGCTAGGAAAAAAAAATCCAAAAAAATAACCTACAGACTAAAAACTTTGATTGTGCTACCTGCTAGTTTGCTCTATCAGTGGAAAGGTGAAATTGAGTCCAAGTTTGACCGGGACACGTTCAAAGTTCACGTCTACCATGACGCTAATCGGAAGCGTCATGCGTACAATTTGGACGATAATGACCTTGTCTTCACTACATATGAAATTGTGTCACGTGAGGTCGAGTTTGACAAGGAAGGAAATTTGCTTGAAACAGATAGCCCGCTGACTAGTGTCAAATGGAAAAGGATTATTTTGGACGAGGCACACAGAATTAAGAATCACACTACAAAAGCCAACAAGGCTATGTGTGCTCTAAAGGCAAAGTACAGAATTGCTATCACTGGCACACCAATACATAATTCTTTGAATGATTTATACTCTTTGGTGAAATTTTTGCACTTTTCACCTTTGGACGACATTGGTCTATGGAAGTATGTGTTTGCAGACGAAAAAGCTGCTAATAAAAACAATCCGAGCTCAATTGAAAGACAAAAGAGGTAATTTTTTTTCTTGAATTTTAAAATCAGATCATCTTTTTTAAGCTCTTTTTTGCAAAAATTAAAAATGCTAGGTGATGTTTAAAAATTGACATTGACAAGATAAAATAGTTTATTATAAGTTATTTTTATATCAATTTTTAAAAAATTAAATAGATTTAAAAAATAAAAGCAATTTTAAACTTGGACAAAATCTAGAAAAACCACAGTATTGTGAAATTCAAATAAAAATAGAACAAAAATTCCTCATTTTTTTATAAATTAAAATTTACTAAAATAAAATAATTTAAAAAAAGTGCTTCATAGTTTCACACATCTTTTTTTATCTTAAATAAAATTTTTATTTTATTTTTTTTTCAATAATCAATTTAAATCTTATTGATGTTGTCTCTTTTTTTAGATAAGAAAAAATATTTCAAGTAAAACAACTTTTTTTTTTAAAAAAAATTTATTTTAGAAAATTTTAATTTATCAAATAAGAAAGAATTTGGTTTTATTTGTATTTGAATTTCATTAGACCAGCAGTCCGACTAAAACAAATTGTATCAAATGCTATTCATTCACTGCTTGTCTGATTCCTTTTACTTGCTTATCTGTTCTAAACTCTAATTCCAGTGAATACTTAGATACTAAATCGAATATATTTCTTGAAAAAAGATCAACTAGTACTCCGGCTTCACAAACAAGTTTATATAGATTATTTTCAAAATCTACTTCTATAACTCTACAAATTAAATTTGAAGCTTCTGTAAGACCTTATACTTCGGGTAAAAGTCTCCAATATATACTTCGGGTAAATACTTATTACTTCTTAATCTCATTTTTTCTAGCATACCTAGCAATCTGTTTGCAACATTCAGCTGTTCATGTTCATCTTCAACTGCTTCTTCCTTTGGTTGAATAAAAACTGGTTAAAAAGTTAGTATTTCAACAAAATTTTCTAAATCTTACTCTTATATGTCAAAAATATCTTCTTTACCTTCTTTCTCACTTTCATCTATTTCCTCATTGCTATATTCATATCCTACTATATCAAAGAGTTCCTTAGCAGTGTCTAGCTTTGATAATTCTTTTACTGGAATACCAGTAGATGTTAATACTGGGTCATAGAAGGTACTTGAGAAACATCTTTTGAATGGAAACCTTCATTTCCATTGATTGAATTGGATCTCAAAGTGAAACTAGATTTTTCTTTGATAATCTTTGATGATGAACAGTGCATAAAATTTTTTATTATCATTTGTTTCATTTTAGTCCCATGGTCAGAAGAAAAAAAGAAAACAATTTATTAAGTATAATAATAATATGAATAAACTAAAGAAAGGAGGCTTACGAAGATGTCTTACTAGGAAGACAACTATGGTAGCTAGATACAACGATAACAAGATTCATGTACAAAGGCATAATTGGTATGAATGCTAGGTAATAATAGGACAAATAATAAACTATTAGAAAAGTGAAATAGAAAAGAAAGACAATTTCAGGATAATTTAAAATTTCAATAATCTTAAATATATTGTTATGATCCAATGTTTGATAAAGAGGATTTCTTTTTGTTGGACATGTTTATATCCTATCTGTTTTTGAATTGATTGAATGCAGAAACTTCCATTACATCCTGAAGTAGACCATTCCATTTCGTTGACAAGTTTTAAAAAAAAACTTAAAAAAATGCATTTATACAAAAAATCAAATACATTTAATTAAATTATTAAAAAAATAATTTTAAATTATACACAAATATTTAATAGACTAATTTAAATTAATTCAAAAAGATAAATTCAAACTGTAACATAGTTTGTGGAAGCCTGTTAAAAAAAAAAATAATTTTGCTCGATTTCTATTTGAATTTTACAATATCTTTAAAGATTAATTTTCAATTTTTAGACATGATGCGTTTTTTCATGCGCAACAAGTTTCTTTTAAAAATTAAAAAATAAAAATATTTTTTTAAAAATTTTATTTGTAAAAATAAATTATAAAAAAAAAATTGAAAATTTTAAATAAAAAAATAATCATTTTAGACTTAATTCATGGATGGTGTTTTTATCGGACTATTTGATTTTGCGTCGGACCAAAGCGGATAAATTGCATGGTACAGACAAGAAAATAGTCGATTTGCCAAACAAGAACATAGAAATAATCCGAGTTAAACTAAACACAGAAGAGAAGACAATTTACGAAAAAATATTCAATGAGTCTAAAGAAAAAGTAAAATCTTTTCTTCAAAATCAGCAAAATCGTTTGTTGGGAAAAGCATCAAATAGCACATCGGGTTCGGCAGTGACCGAAATTTTCGTCTATTTACTCAGGTTGCGTCAGGCATGTTGTCACTTGAGTCTGCTGTCCGAATGCTTGGACATGAACGAACTGCAATCAATGAAACTGGAAGCTCAGGGATTAAATGACATGATGGAAAATTTGAGCTTAAACGGAATGAACAACACACAGACAAAAATGACCGACATGACACATTGTTTAGACAAACAATATGTTAGCTCTAAAATGGGCAAGCTTATTGAAATGGTTGAAGTATTTTTGAGAGATTTTCCCCAAGACAAGCTAATTGTCGTTTCTCAATGGACCTCAGTTTTGTCTCTAGTAGCTTTGTATTTGAAAAAAAATCGCATTCAATTTTGTGAAATAACTGGCGAAGTAAATCTAATACGCCGCAATGAAATAGTTGAGGAGTTTAACAAAAAACAAAACAATGAACTTAGAATTATGCTGCTTTCGCTCACTGCTGGTGGTGTCGGCCTAAATTTGGTTGGTGCCAATCGAATGTTCATCATGGACATTCACTGGAATCCAGCACTAGAGCAACAAGCAA
>PJRA01000444.1:465705-484126 GCA_016987375.1 Brachionus koreanus | reverse complement strand
TGGGCGCTGTTGGCAATGCCAAATTAACTCTACAAGATTTTAAGCTTTTATTCAAAGATTTTGATAATTAGTTTTTTTATTTTATTGATTGAAAATTTACCAATTTTTTTTTTTTGAGTAATTTTAAAACCAAATATTTTTCAACTTGTAATTAATAAATAAAAAATTCTAAGTGACAATGTGAGTTAATCAAATAAATTTTTTGTAACTAAAAAAATTTCTTTTAATCTAAAAATACAATAAGTCAAATTTATTATTGTTTACTGCTTTAAAACGTAGAAAAATAATTAGTAAAATTAAAATAGAAAAGAAAAACTAGCATCAAAATTTTTCAAACTTGAAGAAAACTTGTCTCATTTTCTTTTATCTTTCACTTGAATTTTATTTTTTTGTTGGTCTTTAAAAAGGAATTTTTTTTCGAAACTGATGAAGAGATTATTTGGCAATCATTTTTTAAATTTGAATTAAAAAAGTCACTTAAAAATATTATGTAAAATATGATGTAATTACATTCAAACTGTGAGATAAAATCGAGTTTTCATGAAAAAAAAATTATGAAATTCTCTATTCCTGTAAAGAAAAATTTTAAAATTTTTTTTTTATTTACTCTTAAATGCATAAGTGAAAGAATAATAAATTTATATTTTTTACTTCTATAATCATTGTTTCTGTATTATTAGCAATAAGCAACAGGTAACACTGTTTTAAATAGAAAATTCTCAAAAGTTTGTCAATTATTCAAATAATTTTGATTACGCAAATCATAAATTTGGAAAAAAAGACCAAATTTTAAATAAAAAATGAAAAAAAAAATTTTATTCAAAATCAAACTAAATGAATTACATATATTTATTTTTGACTGCGGCGTTTAGCTTAATTCAAGTAAATTCTGTTCGATTGAAGCAAACATTAAAATTTAATTATTCTTAAGAAAATCCAATCTAGAGAGCTTTGTTTTTATTATCCATCCTTTAATAATCTAAGATACACAACAATGTACAACAAAAATTAAAAAAAATAAGAGACAATTATTTTAAGTTTTTTTTTAAGATGTCCTTATCGATGTTGCGATTATAGATTACCGCGTACTAGTTCAGAAGCCTGCTGTCCATATTATTATGAAAGAATTACTTGGTGGGTTTGGATAATGTAAAAATATTTTATGGCATGTACGAAAAATTTTAAAATTTAAAATTTAGAGTTAGTTTTGGATCTTTATGTGTACTAGCCATCGTTACCACAATTATTATAATTTGTATCAAATTTTCAAGTTAATTTTTAAATTTACTAAATCAACTAAATCATATTTAATTTTGGTTTATGAAGGAAAACGAAAAAGTAACAAAGGAAGAGTTATAAGAATGCCACAACCAGTCACAGTCTATACCAATGACAATGTTTTTTTTACTGATGAAACTCTGCCACCTCCTTATTCTAATTTATATTATCAAAAACCCAATTCTTCTCACATTCCTGAGAATAATTCACCAAATGTAAATTCTGAACAAATTCTTTCCGGCGAACAACTACCAAATTATTCTAGTAATCTGAAATAATTTCTTTTTATTTTTGTCAATAAAAGGCCAAATAAAGTTTATTAATTAAATTTATTTTTTTTCTTGGTTAATTAAAATAAAAATTTTTAAAATTACACAAAATAAAATCACTAAAAGCAAACAATAATTTTTATTCAAAAAATTTAGAGACACAATTTCGGTCTTAGACAAGTTAATTGAAGAATATGATCTCTTTAATTTTTAGCTGTCCATCTAAATTTGATTTTATTTTTTAATTCTACGCTAAGGCTGATCACAACTTGTTCAGTGACCTGTGAAACCAGGGGAACTATTTTGTTGTTGTGTTTTTTTTTAAATATTTTTTTAATAAATAATACAAAAACTTCGATCAAATTTTTAAAAGTTAGACTAAAAGGAGTCTTATTGATCTTCATTAAAGTTCTGCATTTAAAGCTATATATCATCTGTTAGTTTAGTCAATCAAATAAAGCTTCATAGTTTAAGAACAATTCACCATTTACTGTTGTTTTTAATAGACCTTTATTCCGATAAAGAGGTTAAAGTACCAAAATTTCAACATTTTCATTTAAAGTTTTTATTATTTGTGACTATAAAATTTTTTCTTTAATTCATAAATTAATGATTTTATGTAGCTTTTATTAGCAAACATTTTTATATTTGATTCCCAATTAAAAAAAAAAAAAATATATATATATATATATTGAGAATTTTTGCACTAAGTTAATTTCCGCACTTATCTAAATAGTTGAATTTTTTAATTAAGATCTTAAAAATCAAAAATTAAATTTTTTAACAAATTTTCAAACATATTGTGGGTGTTTAAAGTCATTACTTTTAGTTAATGTTACATCTTGCCCCAGAAAAACCAGCTTTTAGAGAACAAATCAACAAAAAACAAACATTTTAAGTAATTTTTTTATAAATAACCTAGGCAACAATTATTCAAATTAACCAAAAATTTTTTCAAATAAAACTATAAAGAGCATTTAATGGGCTCTGAATGCGTAATCAGACTAACGTCTATGAATTTAAAAAATTAAAAAAAAATGAATATAAAAATGAAATTTTATTGTAGCTTTTTAACACTTTTTCAAATAAAAAAAATGAAAATTTTAGTTTTAATCTTATTTTTTACACTTTACCTGATTAAAGTAATAAATAAATACAATTTTAAATTTTGAAAAATATATTTTTAAAAATTTTCCAATACAGCAAATACACTCAGCAAAAACATGCTCTTACTATCCTTATGGTTCATCATTTAGATATACAACTAGGTTGAAATCTTTATTTTTTAATTAAATTTTTAATTTTATTTTATTTGTTTATCTAAAGATGTTCGGACAGATGCTGCAGTGTTTCCTATCCACGATCAATTTCAGAAGCTTGCTGTAAAGATTCATCGCTAGATTGGTGGTGGTACATAGTGTAATTGACTCCAATTTTATTTTTTAGCATCTTTGAGAAAATTTCTATTTTTGCAAATTAAGGATTGTTGGCTTGATTATTTGCTGTATGCCTTGTATTATTGTGATTGTTGTTATAGTATGCATTAAATCAAAAAGTATTAAAAATTTATTAAATTTTCAAGAATTAATTTTTTTTTCAAAAGAAAATAAAAAGGCCAAAGTTAAACCACCTGTTCCATCTATGTCAAGTGGGATTTCAACCATTAATGTCACAAATGAAACAAAGCCGCCTGCTTACATGCCAAACAACTTAAATCAACAAAGTGGAATGTATCAACCAATGTATCAACCAATGCCATACAACTCAATGGCTCAACCTGTCAACAATATGAATTTATCTTCGAATATAGGCTCGAATGGTGACCAAATACTTCCCGTTTTACCACCATCGACAAATCCACAATTAGTCGATCAGACTTACAAAACCTATTAATCTAAACAAAAACTTGATAGTATGAAATTATTTTATTTTAAAAAATCTAAATTTTAAATAAACTTAAAAGTAACAAAAAATTTAATTGATTTTTTCTACTGATTCAAAATTAACTGAAATTCCGACATTAACTTGATTGAAAAAAAATTTCAATTTTTTCCAAGTATTGTTGAAATTTAAACAATCAAACATTTCATTTTGTTTTAAATTCCAAGGTTACTAAAACTAAAACAACTAAAACTTAATAAGCATAATAAAGGGCTGAAGCTATTTAGTATATTGATGTTTATGGTTTAATTACGCAAATTAATCAACATCATTACTTTATGCATTGAAATATATAATAAAAATTTCATTTGAATTTTTTAATTTTTATAAGAAATGAAAAATTTAGCAATTATTTTTTTAATTTCATTAGCTTATTTGGTCCAAGTAAATTAAAAATAAATTAATATTATTTTAATGAAAATTATTTTATTTCTATTAAAGCGAATAAGCTCTAGTGAGAACTGTAGATATTATCCAAATGGTCAATATTCAACTTCTTTCATAACTTAGTAATTAATTCTTTATAAAAAATCAAAATTAATTTTTGTTTAGTTGTTCAGATCGATGTTGTTCAATTTCATATCCAAGTTCAATTTCTGCCGCGTGCTGCACAAGTCTTGATTATGATGATGATTATTCAATTTCATGGTGGGTATGGCTTATGTAAGTTAATTCAAAAATTAATTGCAATATTTAATAATTGAAAAAAAATTCTCTTGTTTCTAGAGTCGGCTTAGTGCTATTATTCTGTTCGCCTTGCATAATAGTAGCAATAGTTGTAATCTGCATTAAGTGTTGCAAATCTAAAAAAAATAGAGGACAAGTGGTCAGTAAACCGCCCACATTACCTCATGCAAATACAACCATTAATATCACAAATGAAACAAAGCCGCCTGCTTACATGCCAAACAACTTAAATCAACAAAGTGGAATGTATCAACCAATGTATCAACCAATGCCATACAACTCAATGGCTCAACCTGTCAATAACATGAATTTTTCATCGAATATGGGCCCAAATGGTGGCCAAATACTTCCCGTTTTACCACCATCGACAAATCCTCAATTTGTCGATCAGTCTTACAAAACCTATTAATTTAAACAAAAAATTTCTTTTATTTTTTGAATAATGATTTACTATAAAAGTCTTTATTTTAGATATTTGCATAGTTACAAAACAATTTTAAAAAAATTAATTTAATTTTTAATAAATAATTGATTGAATTCACCCTTAATTTAGGCATTGTGAAATTTCATGCAAAACTTCCAATTCAAAAAGTAAAAAATATTGTAACTCTAGTTTTAACAGTCATAAATTTGTTCTGCAGATAAAACAAAGTGAAACAATTGTTGTTTAGTATAATAATATAATAATATTGAAAATAAATCGCAATTAATTTTTACCGATTTTGCAGACATAAGCAATAGGTGAAACAACAGTTTCTTCACTTTGTTTCATCTACAGAACAAATTTATGACTAGTAGAACAAGAGCTAAAAGATTTTTTACTTCTTGTATTGAAAGTTTTGAATAAAATTTCACAAAGCCCTTAATTTAAATATAGTTAAAACAGAGTTAAATTTTTTTTCAAGTTTAATTTGTATTATTTGGTAAGAATTTTGAAATTTTGTCACAATGAAACTTCTTTTTTTGTTGAGTCTTGAGAAGAAAAAAGGACCAGATAGACAAACCGAATGCTCAGTGAATGTTTTTCAGACGGAGCACAACTTTTGATGAAAACATATTTTATAATCTATTTTCTAAATTATGTAAACAGAAATCAATGGTTGGACTCGCCTAAACTAGACCGTGCAGTCTTGAATAGAGAACGCTTTGCAAAAAAAGGTGATGTTGTGTCCAAGGTGGAATTTCCACTTTATTCCGTACAATTTGAATGAATACATGCTTCATTTTAAGAAAAATATCCTTATTTGGAATTCATCCATGGTAGGTTTCTCCTTGCGTCTGTATTTATTTTCAACAAAAATAAGTCAGACAGAAAAGAAAAATGAAGAAGGCTATGTAAAAAAAAATTTTAAAAAATTATTATTAGTTCAAATGGCATTTCATGCAAAACTTCTAATTCAAAAAGTAAAAAATATTGTAACTCGAGTTTTAACAGTCATTAATTTTTTCTGCAGATGAAACTGCTGTTGTTTCACTTATTGTGCAAGTCTGCAAAATATGTACAATTTGTGCAAAATTCTACATAAAAGAAAAATATTGGAAAAAACGATTTAAAAAAAATCTATTAAAATAAAATATTTTAAAAAAGATATTACAAAATAGTGCAACATACTTTTTTGCCCCTTTTTTACTAAAAATCTGTTTCTTATGCAAAAAAAAAGACCAAAATTAAAGCCTCAATAAGATTTTAATTGATTATTGATTTTATTTCCTTAAAGAAAAATCAACTAAAAATTTTATTTTAGATAAAAAATATATTCAATCATTCTTGCAGTTATCAACTAAAAAATTATTTTAGGAGATTCTAATCTATCAAAATAGATAAAATTGTTTTTTGTTTGTATTTGAACTTCACAATACCAACTTTTATTTAATTAATAAAAATATTTCTAATAAATAAAATATTAAAAAATTTGTTAGTAATTTTAAATACTTAAAATAAATATCTAAAAAAAATAGAAAATAAGCGTTTCTTATAGAATATATTATATTATAGTAAAACAGCCAAGTAAATTTTATTATTTGAAATTCCTGACGCGGCCAGGTCTTTGACCATCATCGTTATCAATTGCATCGATTGGCTTGGGCGGTACTCCTTGCGAATTTGTCACATGAATTCTTGAGAATATCAGTCCGAATGTCTCAACCAATGGTCCAAGGAATGCTTTTTTTATTTAATTTTTTTTTAGTAAAAAGAAATTAAAAATAATTATTAAAAAAAATTTACAAGCAAGAATAATTGAATATATTTTCTTGAACGGATAGAGAATTATGTGAATTGCTCGGAGGTACGGCGCAAAGCACCAAATTACCGAGAATGATATTTGGGCAAAGGCGCAACCCCATGCCAGTGCTATGCATATGCCGCAGAAAAAGGTCATCAGTTTGTAGCAGACATTTTTGCCGCAAGTGAAACACTTGTAAGAGTTGCGCCACACACAAGCAGCCGAATGGGTGCCGGTCGGCTCGGCGAACACGTCGTCGAACTCGACCTGTATGTAATTGTTCATGTCATTCGGATCTCTATTTATCAAATCAATCTCTGGTCTAACTGACATTTCGGAAAAAAATTTTTTTTTCAATTATTTTAAAAATTCAAAAAACAAATAGAAAAATTTTTTCTTTTTAAATAAAGAAAATTCAACTTTATGACTTAATTGATTGCATGAGATGTGTTTAATCTGCTTAGGGGACTTGATTACGGCACGGATCTACAGCAAGTAAAACCTGTGCGTCATTTGAGATTTTGATTTAATTAAAATAAAACTTTTAAATTTTTAGTTTTATTTCGTGAATAAATTTTATTGATTTTAAAGTCATGTAAATCAATCAAGGTTTGAGAGATTTAAATTGAATGTAAACTGAAGTTAATGATGTTGATTAATTTTTGAATGGTCTTACTCCGTTTCGCGGCGGGTTGCCAGGCAAACTGCCAAGCGGCTTTGGTGGATCACCATGAGACTGAGTGATGTGAATACGACTGAATATCAAACCGTATGTTTCCATTATAGGACCAAAAACACCTTTTTTTTTTAATTTTTTTTTATTCTTTTTTTTATTTTGAGATAATTACTTGATAGAACAATGGAGAGAATTTTTTTGACTGAATAAAGAGTAACATGCAAGCACCGCATTTGCGGAGTTATACACCATATCTCTGAAAATGAGACCATAGCAAACAAACAACCCCAGAATAAGGCTTTTAATTTTAAAGTTTTGAATTTTTATTTTGACTTTTTAATTTGTTTACCTATTGGTAAGCCGCAGATAAATGTCAAAATTTTGTAGCATGCATTTCGACCACAATTGAAACACTTGAACGAATTGCGCCACACACAATCTATTGAATGAGCACCCTCCGGCTCAGCCAGCACATCATCAAACATAACCTGTTTTAATTTTTTTTCTAATTGTATTTTTAATGTATAGCTAGTTAATTTACTTGGACATGATTGTTCAATACATTAGGATCGCGATTGATCAAATTCACTTGGGTTGACATTTTTTCTCATTTTTCAAATTTTATCTCAAGATGTATTTATAAGAAAAATTTCTCAGTTGTCATGGTACTATTTGATAAGAGTATGCTAAATCATCGATTACATGGTCGAGGATTTATTGAAAAAATAAATATTTGATTATTGATATAATAGTTTTACAAATATTTACAGTAATTTAAACGATGATAAAAAAGTAAGAAAAATTGTATTATTTTCTTATGTAATTGTGATCTTTAATTTAATAATGAGTTTCCATAACAATTAATAAATACTAGGGACAAATTAAAATCACTATTAAACATGATTAAAAAAATTAACGGCTGAGGGTTTTATTTTTAATAATTAAATTGAAAATATTTTATATATATGCATATTGGTTTTAAATTTCTTGAAAAATTAAATTATAATAGCACACTGCTAGTAGTGGCACTCTAAATTTCTTATTTAATAAATAAAACTATTATTTTTCAATTTCACTTTTGATTAAAAATAAAATTTTGTTGACTAATTTTTAAAACAATTATTTTCCTTAGCTTCTTAGTTACAAAGAACATATCTTTTAAAAAAATAAATCTTTTGTTAAAAAAAAGATTACAATATAGGAAAAATAAGCCAAAATCGGTCATAAATCAACATATTAAGTTTAACCGGCAAACCAAAAGATTAGTAAAAAAAAGCAAAAAATGAACATCAAATGAATCTATGTTAAAGTATCAAATTTCCAAAAAGGCAAAATGAAAATAATTTTTAGATTTTTGATTTTTTGTGCAATTTTTTAGAAAATCAAAAAAACTCTCTGAAATTATTTGGTGAACAAAAAAATAGCTTTATTAAATTAATTGAGCTTTAAAAATTTGATTTCAGATAAAAAGGATGCAAAATAAATCAGTAAAAATTTAATTTTCAAAAGTAAAATCTATTAATTTTTAAATGCTTATTTAATGAAACAATAATTTTTAACAAAAAAATTTATTTATTCAATAAAGCTTTAAAAAAGTAATTATCAAAATAGCATTATCAATTAAACAATGTGTGAAAAAAGGTTAAAATGGCATGCAGAAAAAATAGCTGTCTTAAATTAGCATTTCTAAAATAGCTTAATCAATTTACCAAGGATTTTATTTTTTCTAAATTTTTCTTTATTTTAAAGTTGAATAATAGTAATTTGTATAAAACTGATTTGAGTTAAGTAATTAATAAAAAATTTATTTTATGTTTTTTTGTGTGTGCTAATTTTGATCAACTGATTTTCCTTTTACTTATATTTAAATTTTGTTTTATTTATTAAGGCATTCAATAAAGACAATCCCTTTTACTTCAAATTGCGTGTTACAAAGAAAATTGATGAAAAAAAACTTGAAATGCAATGTGTGTTTTAATAAGATTTTTTTTTAATTTTAAAAAGATATTTTTATAAACAAAAATAAACTATAAATAACTTAATTCTTTTTCCAAAACAATATTCGATGACATTGAAAATTGAAAATAAAGTAAAAGTAGGCAAAGCTTTTTTCAATTATTTATTTTTTAATTCATAGAAAACTTTTAAAAATAACAAATTATTTAATTTTTTTAAACAACAAAAAAAAAAAATAGTGTAATTAATAATTTTCAAAAATTAAAAATTATTGAACATTTCGAATTTTGAAATACAATAATAAACAAATAAATAAAAATTTCATTCAAATGCAATATTGATGTCTTTTATACCTTTTTAATTTTTTAATTTAAATTAAATCTAGACTCAATCAATAACTTTAAATTTTAAATTTATACACAAAAAAGAATTTATACCAAAATTTATTAGACATGTTTATGATCAAAATTTAATGATCATGCTCAAATATAATTTTTTATACAAATTTTTAACAAGTTTTTTAAATGAAAAATTTAATGCAGAGAAACGTTTTCATGTGTAGCATAACATGTTAAATCATATCCAACTATTTTGCATTCAGAGATCTTTGCAGAAATTTGCACAACTAGAAAATTAAGATCAACATAGAATGTTTACTCAAAAATATTTTAAACCTTTTTTCAATTGAGCATGATCATTTTAATTTGATCATAAACTTCAGTTTGGCGATTTATTATAAATTTTTTTGTTTGAAAAAAAATTTATCATTAAAACGATATAAAAACAAAGTCAATCGTAATTCCATTTTATTTAGAAGAAATTAGGATCAAATGTCCAATTTTTTTGGGTCAATCTCTCTTTTATTGACAATTGCTTAATAAAATTTTTTAATCTTGTCTTGTATCATGTGTGAACTTTTGACTCAAATTTTGTTTAGATATTACACAAAATTTAAAATATTTTATTAATAAATTTTTGCAAAAATTTCAAAATAAAAATTTGACTATAATCTAATGTTAAGCTTAATCCATGTTTTGTGCACATTGAATAATTTCTTCACATGTTTGTGTGCTAAATTTAGATTTAGTAGACAAACTGCTGTCGCATCTCTTTGTATACATTACATTGCTGGATATAGAAGAAGATTTTTTCAAAATTCTTTCTTCAGCATGTTTAACTCCAATTCTACTTAAGAATAGACCAAATGCATCTGCAAAAGGAGCCAAAATAACTTGATAAATGAATGAATTTAATCAGAGAAATATTTTAAATTTTAAAATTACGTGCAAGTAATATTGCAAAAGTTTTCTTTAAAAACTGTAGCCAAATTGATTGATATTTTATGCAAGGTGAAAGTAACCATATATTAAAAAATGAGTCAAGTCCTAGATAGCAACCGCAGTATAAAGACAATCCTATTGACATCACACTGGTCATTACTTTATATACAATATTTTTCGAGCATTTAAACAACTCAATTGAAGATGACCAAAGACTGAAAAATTTAAGTTTATTCTTTATTTTTCATAGTTTTTAGATTACGTGTCCTCAGAATGTGTATAGTCAGGCTCGGCAATCACATCATGAAAATAAATCTTGATTAAAATTTAAAATAGGACGAGAAATAAAATGAACAAAACCTGGACAAATTTGTTAATTTTTTTTGGATCTCTTTCAATTAAATCAAATTGAGACATTTTAAAAAAAATTCCAAACAAAAAATTTAATTGCAGGTAATATGAAATAGTCTAAGAGGATTATTCATCATGGATTTAGATTTTTAATTCTGTGCTCTCTAAGTTAGTTTAGGAAATTGCAACAAAAAAAATAAATTCTTTTGTAATCCATTCAAATAATGAAGCCTTTTTCAAAAGCTCGAGAACTTTAGTTTATTCAAGTAATTTGGCTTACAGAATAGCAAATTTTGCTATTCGAAGAAAAAAAAAATTTCTTCAAGCAATGAAATAAAATTAAAAATTAATTTTCTAAGAGTTCATTAAGATGATGGGCGGATAGTATAAATTTTGAAAATTTCACTCGAACTTGCTTTCAAGATGAAATTAATAGTCATTAAAGCAATATTTTATTTTTTTTAAAAATAAAAAATTATGTTTATATTTTTCTCAATTCTAAATTATTTTAAAAATAATATTTCATTTAGAAAATATTTTTTGTTTCTGAATTGGTAAAATTAAATTAATTAAACGATCAAGATAATTGCATAAAATGCATTTGTCAATAATTTATATCCAAAATCTTATTGATACAAAAATATTTTAGAAGAAATTTCTTTTTTTTATTCTTAGCAAATAATACAAATTTTGAATTTTATTTTTTTAAGCTCTTCATCAAGAGCTCAAAATATACACACAAACTAATTGTGCTATTCTGAATTTAAAAAAAATAAAAAAAACTAAACTGGTTTTGAAATACTTCTTATAATTAATGATTTAAGAAAAAAAGAAAGGTGATTTAAAGCCAAAAAATCTGCATAATTAAATCTATTAATAATTTTTTAAAAATTTAACTTAGTAAAAAAACTCTTTTGAATAAAACATCTAATTATATAAAGTGTCTATTTTTTCGTATGGCGCTTGTCTTTTAAGACATCTCTCAATTAGCCATCCGTAATATTCAGTGTTGTTATTAGCACAACCATTTGGTCCGCCATTGTGAATACGTCCCATATGAGCACATGTTGATCCTAACGAACAAAACGAAGCTAATTGAAGAAGGTTAAAAATGATTTTTTTTTCTGATAAATTTACAATATCTATTCATGTAGTTTCGCACACATCCTTCAGCGCACTGTTTCGAATTAGAGCATTCTTTCCATCCACCACCTGGTTGACCACAGTCCAACCAGTACTCGTACTTGAGTTGATACCATCCACAAGACAAAGACCCTTGATCCATGACACATCCTACATCACTACACCATGACTCAATCTTTCAAAAAAAAATTTTTTCATTTTAAAAACATCAATTTTTACAGCTAAATACAAAACATAAACACTTAAGACACTGATCATTTACACCAAAGCTCGGATTAAGTCCGTTTTGTACAGTGTCAATGAAATTTGTCTTAACAGTTGAGCCTGAACTCAAAAAAATCTTTTTCCAGTCAACTGTTGTAGTAGATGTAGTCGCTGATGGAAATGAGAAAGTCGCAGGTGTAGTGTACCTAGTGTTTGGTTGAGTCCATCCAGTCCATTTTGTAGTGGTAGTGACTGAATGAATAGAAATATTTTATTAAAGAAAAAATTGAAAAATGGTTTACATCTTGTAGAAGGTGGAGTCCGTCTCCAGGATTCCGGACCGTTCTGAGGATACCAATTTGCCTTGTAATTTTGATTGGAATGGTGTACATAGTGAGGATAATTATTTACATTTTGAGGATTTTTTTGTTGATAATTTAGTTGATTGAAATAGGCATTTTGATAGTTAGGCGGCTCGAAGCCTCTCACTGGCTGATAACCATTTGGCGGATGGAAATTTTCAACTTTTATGAAATTTTGAGCATAGCAGCAATTTATAAGCAAAAATATTCCTATTGTGACTATCATCTAAATATAGGGCTTCTGATTAAATTTAATTGTCACTCTCTAAAAAGTATCATGTTCTTTCTATTGTTCTATTCTATTTAAAATATGGGTTATGAAAATTTTTTGTCTATTTGTTTTTCGGTTCTAGTCCTTTAGAAGTCTCAATAAAACTTAAACTAAATTACGTATTTCTATTAAAATTAATTTAGTCAGCAAGTTTGATTTTTAGTTGCAATTCAATTGAAGCCAGACTTTTTGTCTAAAGCCTCTAGCAGGCCAAGGATAGAAAAATATTTTTCATAACTATTTCATAACTTTCTTAATTAGCTTCAATTATCTGATTAGTTTTTTGACATTTTCAATTAATTCCTTCCACTATTTGACACAAAACTCACTTTCAAAGCCAGGCAACAAGCAATAAAAAATTGCCCACACAGCTCTATTTATACCGATCAAAAGCATAGTTATCTTATTCAAAAAGTATGTTTATTTTTTCTCGGTTAAGAATTACATATTTGGTTAAGATTAGCATTTTTGTTTAGAGATTAGATTTTCTATTTTATTTTTTATTAAATAAAAAAAATCTATAAAATATCATATTTAGCTAAGTTTATTAATTTGGTCAAAAATCATATTACAATTACTCAATTTTTTTTTGTAATCCAATAAGCAAGTATATTAATTTTGAAGAAAAAAAATAAAATATTTTTTTCTCTTTTATAGTCAAACCTTGAGCTATTATTCTAAAGTAGAACTTAACTTTGTGACTTAAGTTACATATTCTGAATAGAAAACAAAATATTTTGTTTTCATGCGAATCCACTTGGATCGTTTTGTTGAGACTATGCCGGTGAACGGAATAGCTTATATATTCGTTCACTAAGCTACATACAAGACACTCTGTGGGCCGAGCACTATAAGTGCAGCTATGAAATGATACAAGTGTCGAACACGGGTCTTTTACGGATTCGTTTATTTCATTATTTCACAATTAAAAAATCAGGCAACATAAAAATAAAATTTCTTCAAAACATGTTTATTTATTAAGCTTTTTTTTTCTAAACAATAAATGTTCTACCTGTAAAAAAACTCAATCAACAACTTATTACTTAAAAGACAAATTAAAAAATAAAAAATTTAAACGTTTCTTTTTTTTTTGTTGCTCAAGAGTCTTTAAAGCTTGAATAAAAATACAAAAGATTTTATTTTTTTTGGAAAAAAAAAGAAAAAAATCCGAATTTTTCCTCTATGCATACATATATATTTTTTTTATTGTTGTTTTTTTGAAATTTGGAACTTTTTTTCTATTCAATGACAATGTTAACACTGATCTCTATTCGTGTTAAAAACATTTTTTAACAAATAAGAAAAATCATTTTTATTTTTTTTTTCAAAACGGCTTTAAATATTGTATTACAATAACAAAATAACACTTTTCATAAAATTTTAAGAAATTCAAATATGTCAAAATTTAAATGATATATTTTACATATTTTTCTCTATATTTAGGACAAATTAATCCTTATCAACAAGTCCAGCGCAGATATTTATCTTGTCCTTGGGACAACGGCTCTTGGCTACATGTTACTCTTTATTTTATTATTAAAACATACCTTTCTAATTATGTTCATAGTACAGGTAGCTTTTTTTTTTCTGGAGTTTTTTTTTTCTTCAGAAATTTAGTAAACATTTTTTTTTAGAATAAAATAAACAAAAAAATTATGCATTATTTTTTTTCTTCTATTTTAGATTTTGTTCTACGGCTTTTTAATTAAATAGTGTGATTTTTGGAAACTATTTTCAACTTTTTATTTTTAATGTAAAAGCCTACTGAGACAAGTCGATTAAAAATGAATGGTAAAATAATTTTGACCTTATTTATTTTGTTTTATCATAAAGACGAGGTAAAGGCTAAAAAAATGACCAAAAATGGTGAGTAAAATTAAAAAAAAAAATAATAGAAAATTTCTTTTTGTTCTTTTGTAGAGGAGTTGTTTATGAACGAGGATCTAATTTTTTACGAAAATGAACCTAAGTACAATGTAAAAAGACAAGTGAATTTTAATTTAGAAGTTGGATCGGGCTTGAGCGAAGGTAATCTAATTTAGAAATTAAAATTAGTTAAAATTTATAAAACTAAATTTAAGAACCGACGACTCTTTTTGACAATACAACATTTTTTACTTTATCAACCGAGCAGACAACTTTAATAATAAGTCCATGTGATTCCAATCCGTGTCCATCTAACACAACTTGTTTTGATATGGGCAATAGCTTTGATTGTGAATGCAATGAAGGATTTGTTTACAATAATGTACAACTAAGTTGTCAGGATAAAAATGAATGTGAACTAAATATTTCAAATTGTACTCAAAATGAAATATGTGTAAACACAATTGGCGGTTTTAGATGTATTTGTAAAGAAGGATTTGAATTAGTAAATAATAATTGCGAGCAAATATCTACCCAAGAACCTTTAACAGATATGACTGAAGAAAAAACAGTTGTTTCAACAACCAAAACTATCGAGACAACACAAGAAGTGAGTGCTAGTGATTCTTCAGTATCAACTTCTACATCAACTACTAGTACAACTACTACAACACCAATTGTTGATCAGACTACTGAAGAGACAACACAAGAAGTGAGTGCTAGAGATTCTTCAGTATCAACTTCTACATTAACTACTAGTACAACTACTACAACACCAATTGTTGATCAGACTTCTGAAGAGACAACACAAGAAGTGATAGTTAGTGATACTTCAGTATCAACTTCTACATCAACTACTAGTACAACTACTACTACTTCAATTGTTGATCAGACTACTGATTCTTCTACAGTTTCTTCAACAACTTCTTCCACTTCTTCTACGACACCATTGACTCCGGTTATAGAACAGACCTCTGAGACTGGTGATCTAAGTTTAGAATCAACTGCATATTCTATTACTGTCTCTACAATTACAACACAAACTACCATAATCGCTACGACAACGACCACACTTTCATCAACTACTACTTCTACAACCACAACCACAACCACCACAACAACATCAACCACTCCTATTCCAATTGTTATCAGTAAATATTTTTATTATCTTTGTGAATAATTTTTATTTTGTCTTTTTTCAAAAGTAAGCGGAAAGAACGATGAATCCATAAAATCCTTAATAAATGACAATCAAAGTTATCAATTTTTTTCTCCCAGTGTAGATCTTAGTATTCTTGGTTCATCATTTAATTCATTTAGAGTAAAATTTTCTATTTTAATTTTTTTTTTAATGTTAGTTTTTTTCTTTCATAGATTCATTCAAACGGTTTTGTTTCTTTTGGTAATCAAGCTCCAAACATAATCAGAAGTCCAACATTTTCGATTAGCAATTTTAATTTTCCTTTAATAGCTCCCCTTTGGACTAGCTCTATTCTTGACACGGTAACTTATTCTTAATAAATATATCTTTATTTTTTTACTTGTTTCTTTTAAAAAAGCAATCGGATATAAAATTCGGTGTTTATGAAAAAAACGACCTAGATCAAGATTTAGTTAATAATTTAAAACGAATATTAAATCCAGCTTCAGCTGCTAGAGCAGTCTCCTTGAATATTTTTGAACCCGAACTTATTTACTCAATCACTTGGGAAAACTTGAAAGAATCAACAACATCTGACAAAGTTTTTGATAGAAAAAAAATTTTATTTTTCAATTTTTAATAATTCTAATTTTAGAGAGCTACATTTCAATTATTCATCACAATATCGTTTAGCCAAGAAACAGCGTTTGCAATATTTAACTATGTTAAAGTCGAATGGACAGAATTTAATCAGCAATTTTTTTTTATCGGTCTTACTGATGGCAAGAGTAGAAGTACAACAAACAGATTTTCGGCTAATGGCGATTCATTTGGTAATCCTGCTTTAATAACCGCTGAGCCGGGTAACACTGGTCAAAATGGTGCCTATGTTTATGATTTAAATTTTGCTACTGTGGATCGATGCACCAGATTGATAAATGAGAAAATTTTGAACAATTTCTTACCGGCTACACGAGAACTCAATTTGTAAAATTGAAAAAATAAATCAAAATTTAATTACAAGTTGATTTTTCTAATTAAGCTTTATTACATGTCCATTGACAGATAATGCAATGATTTTCAATCCGTTTTATATTGAGTACAGGGGCCGAAAATGGCAAAATGCTAGATGCTACAAACTTAGATGGGGCGCTTTTTATCGGTCCGTTATACAACAGGTTTGGTGATTTTGAAAAATATTTTCATCAAGCATATTTTTTTTCCTTCAAAGTTTTGTTGTTACAACCAATTTTCAAGAAATCTTATAATTTTTGGCAGAAATTCGGGCTTTGCTTACAATTCACCAGCAGTTGAGCCCATAATGAATGAAGGGTAAATTTATTTATTTATTAATATTTTTAAAAATTTTTTATTTTTTTTAAATTATTTAAATGGTTTGCAAGTATTTTTCTAAATTAACCATTGAATGTAATATATTTTGTAGGTCTGCAAAAATTCTGTTAGATAAAAAACTATACACAATATTCTATAGTTTTACATTGAAATATTTATACAAAACTCTACAACTAGTCTCTTAATTGATTATCAACAATCAATTGTATATAACTTTTATTTATATTATTGTATTAATCAATTAGTAAAATCAAGTCAATAACGATCAAACTTTTTTAAAATAGAATAGCCAATGTCTTGAACAAATTACCAAGAGAATTAAAAAAAGCAAAATTGCCAATACCATAGTAGTCCATCTATCTAATTAAAATTTTCTTCTAGCTTTTAATCAAGTTTTTCGATTCACTCAGAATTTGTAGAAAATATTTTGAATTTTTTTTAATAAAAATAATAAATAAAAAAAAGATGACTTTCAAAGAAGTAGTAGTATTACTAGTAGTAGTTAATACTGCGATCCTTAGGGTAAGGCTTCCTTGAAGCTATGGCAGTAAATTCGACTGATTCCTGGGCCATGTGTCCAGATTATTTTTGAAGTTGTTTATTGATATAGAATTAATGATGTGATGAAGTAAACTATTCCAGATATTAACCACTCGGTTAGTCAAAAAATGATATCGTTGGATCTAGTTTTTCACTTCTTCCCTAACAATACATTTTCTCAAATTGTACTTCGGATTACAAAAAATTTGAATTTCAAAGATAAAAAAATAAGCATTAAATTTGTAAATTAATTTTCTAAGTAATAGATTATCACTTAGATTCTATTTATTAAATATCAATTTCTACATAAAATACCCATGTTTTATCGGTTAATTATTAAATTAAACAACTTAGGAAATGATTAAAGAAGATTGATATCTAATTAAGATTGAAGCATTTGGCTTTTTTTTGTTTTTATTATCAATGTTTTTTTTCATAATAGTTGATAATAATTATTCTGTTTAATTTTCAAAGGTTTAACACTAGAAAACCCGGCTGATTTTTCATGAAGATTTGAAATAAAATTATTAAGATAATTTGAAAATATTCTTTGAGAATTTATTCATTTTCTAGAAAATTACAATTTAAATTTTTGGCTAATAAAAGAATTTTTTTTTAATTTTATTTATATGTGATGAAATTCAAGCTTCAATTTTTCAAAAAGGAGTCTAAAAAACCTCTCGAGCGTTCTAGTATTAAAGGATTTTTTCGAACTGAGAATTTTTTGGTTTTGTGAAATTTAGTGCAGTAGAACAGAACAAAATGTTAAAAATTCTTATAACTTTTCTTTTAAAAGTCAAAAGCAAGTTCTATAAATACAACATGGTGCAACATTCAAAGTTGCATTTTTATAAACAATCTGGTAAAACTCTGCAAAT